>JAFBJS010057602.1:0-24010 GCA_016785265.1 Paraplagusia blochii
AGCGAGGACAGCTGGCGGCTGAGACACTGGATCTGTGGATCTGTGTTGGTGAGGATCGGGCTTTATGTCTGTGTGTGTGTGTGTGTGTGTGTGTGTGTGTGTGTGTGTGTGTGTGTGTGTGTGTGTGTGTGTGTGATCCTAAGAGGTTAGGGGTGAAGCTGTGTTTCACAGAGAGCCACGTTGTTCTCCTCCCAACAGGAAGGGAGGGCACTGTCCATATGCTGTCTTCACTCTCTCACACACACACACACACACACAGAGGTTCACACGGTCACACACACCATACAGACCAGTCAGAGATTCCAACAGGTACACACACTCACGACTACAGCTCCAGACACACACACACACATACACACTAAAATATTTCCCGAGACAGAAGCCCCGCCCCCAAACAACAGGTATCTGTGGTTAAACTACTGTAGTCTGTTCTCTGGACTCTGTATTTTATTTTGACGACTACTGTAGTAATTTCCTTTTTTTGTCCCTGTTTTGCAATTATGAAATTTACGATTTGAAGTTAACGTTGTTTTTTCATACAATGATATTTTGTCAAGGAGAAATGAGATTTAAGAGAAGTTTAAAGACTGGATGGATGACTAAGTGGTCATCAGTTTCCGTTAACTCATTGACAGACAGACAGGCATACAGGCAGACAGACAGGTAGGCAGACAGACGCTGTAGATACAAAGCCAGAATAACACAAACTAATTTGACTAATTTAGTGGAGTTAGTCTTCTACTTGTACTAATCCAACTCTCCTCAAACAGCCATAATATCTTCCTACCTTCTCTTAAAAAGGTTAAAATAGATATTATAGTTGTTTTACATCTATAAAAATATGCTACCACCTTCAAATATAGCTATACATTTTTTGTAAGGGTAGGAAAATATTATGGGTAGGAAAATACTTCAGGACTTTTCTTGGAAACTTTAATGGACTTCTCCTGCGCAACTAAACCATCCATCAATCTCCTCTTTGTCTCCTACCTGGTAGCTCCATCTCTAGGATCATTCTCCCACCAATGTGTCCGCTGTCCCTCTTCTGAACATGTCCAAACCATCTCAATCTGTCTTCTCTAGTTTTGTCTCCAAACCTTCCTGTCTGTGTTGTCCCTCTAATCACCTCATTCCTGATCCTGTCCGTCCTTGTCTCTCCTAAAGAGAACCTCAGCATCTTCAACTCCTCCACCTACAGCTCTGTCTCCTGTCTTCTATACATAACTGTTGGCCACAGCTTATATTTTAGAAAGTAATATTAATATTTTTCCTGGTGGCCGTAGTCAGGTCTGATCTTTTGGTGGTGGAGTTCCCTAACCCTCCAATGTTTCCACTGATGCGTTGATACTGATGTAGTTACAGTTGGGTTTCACGTGAAGACACTATTTTTCAATCACCAGCTCAGTGTAAATGCAGCCTCGGTGCTAAAGCTGTTTAGGACAGCAGCGTGAAAACTGGAGACTGCGCTGTAAAATGAAGACCATCTCTTCCTCCGTCTTCTGTCACTCTCTCACAGAGACACTTTTCATTTGACCCCCATCACAGACAGAGGAGGTGTCCTGGGATTGAGAGGTAGATCGATAGCATATGACAGGGGACACGTTTACAGTTAAAGAACTGAGACAAAGTCATGAAGTTTTCATGTTTTCAGAGCATGAAGACCAGACTTCACCTCTTCTTCTCCGTTCAGCTTGTCCCTTTTTTAGGTGTTGCCATAGCGAGTAAACAATTTCCATCTCCCCCTGTCCTCTGTATCTTCTTCTCTAACTCCAACTACCTCCATGTCCTCCCTCACTGCATCCATCAATCTCCTCTTTGTCTCCTACCTGGTAGCTCCATCTCTAGGATCATTCTTCTACCCATGTCTCCACTGTCCCTCCTCTGAAAATGTCCAAACCATCTCAATCTGTCTTCTCTAACTTTTTCTCCAAACCCTCCTGTCTGTGTTGTCCACACTTTTGACATATTTCTCTCAATGGACAACTCTACAGAGACATTAGCTGATCCAAATGAAGACCCAACAAGAAAAAGAACTTTGTTCAGTACATACAGTATACTCATGAATACTACACACATATACTTCTAATATTTACTGCTACTGTAACATGACAAAAGGATGTTTGTCTACGGCCTTGGTTCCAAACACAGACTGACGTGAAGCCTGGTTCATATTATCACTGCGTCTGAGTCTGGTCTGAACCACAGCTCTGTCTCTGAGGCCACAGACTGGGGCTGAGTCTTTCACTTCGTATTAATAACAGCAAAGCAACAGAGGAAAGAAAAAAAAAAAGGAAATCTGGGAAGGAATTACATGAGACACCCCACTTTAAGACTAAGTATCAAGGACAGTGGTTTTCAAAGTGTGGGGCGCCAAGTCTCCCAGGGACGTCAGCACTGCAGGACAACAGAGAAAGTAAAGACCCCAAAGATGCGATAAACGTCTCAGGACTCCAAGTGTGATTCCAGCTATTTTGGCAAAACCCAGACATTGTGTGATTGGTTTGTTATTATCAAAAAAAAAAAAACTCAATCAATTAATATTATATAATAATGCTGATATCAGGATTCTGAAGTTAATGTGAACATATCAAAATAGGGCCTGCAGGCCAAATCCAGGCCACCACTTCATTTAATGTGGCCCAAATTAAAATTACTTACAGTTGTACGAAAACGTACAAATCAAGCTCAGGTGCGGGGGCCAAATTGGGCCCACAGTAAAATTGAATTTGAACCACAAGATCATAATCAAATGTTTACTACAGTTAGTCCATATGAACTGACGTGATATGTTGTATTAGTGCTTGGTTATAGCACATATATTTTGTTTTGTTTGTTCTTGACCTGTATAAAAGGATTTATATGAAATGAACAGGAAAGGCTCCAGATAAAGAGATGAAATAAGAAAGTTTTAATTTAAAATTTAATTTCTCATGTGTTTGTGATGTTAAGCTTTGGTTAAAAAGTTTGTTTCTATGTGATTTTGCAGAGAAGGAAAAACACAGTTCGATGATGTCAATGTTTCAGTAAATAAGATTGTCCTGCGATTCAATCTCAGTCTTTAATTTTGGCCTCATGTGAATTTACATTTGTCTGAATCAAACTCTACAACCAACTGTCTGCACCAATCATTACTGTCAACCATATCTATAGTGAGTGACTCACAGTTTGACTTGGTCTAAGGTTTATTTACCAAACGAGGCTGAGTTCAGACCCAGACAGAAACAATAACGACACCAACCAACACCTCTCCATCTGGACTCATCATTCTTCACGTCTATCACAACATCCAAGTGACACAACACAACACAGACACACAAACAACTAACAAAGAGCAGGAATGCTGCAGCAAATGTTGACGTTTACCCTGGACTTGTTGACGTTTTCTCACTTTCTCCTCATTCAGCGCTTCTTACTGTTGTTGTTCTTGTCACTGTAGATCTGACATCACAGCTCATCACAGCTACAGTGGACTCTCCTCCAACAACACAGTCTCTCCACCTGACCCAACCCACCAAGACTAGAACAACATTCTGATGATAATCTGTTAAATGGACAAATTTTGGTGATGTTTTGAGGACGTCAATCATAATTTCTTTAAAAAAAATACATAAATAAAAAACATATATGTATGTATATATATATATATATATATATACATAGTGCTACTTATTTTTAATCAAGTCTTATTCAAGCAAAAATATCGTCAATTTTAGTGATACAATAAAACACAAAATGCGTCGCTGCTGCCCTCTGCTGGCTAAAAGGAGTAAATGCTTAATAGCGTCAGACACAATTTAATTACCATAAATGTAAATTAAATCCAAAATTACATTCTTTTAACATTTCGCAATTATGAAATAAATAAAATTCTTTTATCAGGAACATTATATCCTTTTGTGAAGAAAAAATATATTTTTTAAGTTTTGACATAAAATGTTGAATATTGTTAACTGTCATTAAATGTTATGTTTAGCAGAGAGTTAGAACAACGTGGTTATAAATAATAATAATAATAAATTTAATTAATCTTAGTGAACAAAACTGGCGTTACGCCGTGGATCGAGCGCCCTCTTGTGGAGATGCCTGTTAACCAGTATAATAAACCTTTCACAGTGTCCTCCAAAATAAAATTATCTTTTTAATGTATTTACTTTTTTTTGCCGCATGTAACGAGAGGTTTTGGCATTATTTCTGATTCTTAGTGTGAGTAGCTTCATTATATCACTTATTTATTCATCATCCAAGAGTAAAGTCACAAATCCCAGCTGATATGATAGAATACTGGTTGCCAGGTCTAGAAATCCAAGTTAGAGAATGTGCAGTACTTCACAGCAGTAGTGAGTACTGGGTGTAAAACAACAACAAGAAAAGAAAAATAACAAAGTATTTCATCTGATTATAAACTGCTTTATTTACAACTAGTGCATATGAGAAATAATATTATGGAAAAAATTGGGGTTTTATTCTGAAAGAGTGTCTGTTAAATGGTTCCACCAACCAGGCTTCAGTTGAGTTCAGTTCAGGGAGGAACTTTTCTCGTAGACCTCTCCCACAGCCTGTTGCAGTTTCTTTACAGACTCCATCACGAGTCGGAAACTTTCACTGAAGTTGCCGTTACCTTCCTTCACCCAGGCCGCCTGCAGCTCCTGAACCCAGGACAGGATGCCGTCCAGCTCCTTCTGCACCTCCCTCTGCTCCTGCAGCTCAGCCAGCAGGGCCTGTTTGGCCCAGACCTCAGCCTCGTAGGCCCTCTGCAGGTCAGTCATGGACGACTCCAGCCTCTGCACCGCCTGACAGAAGACGCAAGAGAACACTGCACTTACTACACCCTCCAAACTGACCTACAGTAATGCTACATCACTTCATTTAAACACTGCATACGACCTACAGAAGTAATCCTTGGAGAGAAGCAACAGATGGACCAACCATAAGATACAACAACAACATACATCTCCTACTCTGACTCCAACTACCTCCATGTCCTCCCTCACTGCGTCCATCAATCTCCTCTTTGTCTCCTACCTGGTGGCTCCATCTCTAGGATCATTCTTCTACCACTGTCCTTCTTCTGAACATGTCCAAATCATCTCAATCTGTCTTCTCTAGCTTTGTCTCCAAACCTTCCTGTCTGTGTTGTCCCTCTAATCACCTCATTCCTGGTCCTGTCCATACTTGTCTCTCCTAAAGAGAATCTCAGCATCTTTAACTCCTCCACCTCCTGTCTTTTGTCTATTCCTAGTGTCTCTAATCCAATCCATCATGGCTGGTCTCACCACTGTCCTCTACACTCTCTTCTATCACAGATGTCAAATCAACAAACAACGTCTAAGAGAGTAAACGTCTAAGAGAGTAAAATGTTGCAGTACCGTTACTCACCTCTAGCTTTTGCGGGTACTTGCTGTGCGACTGGTCCTCGGGCAGTAGGACGCTGGGCGGCACCGTCAGGCACCGCTTCAGCAACGTCTCCATCGGTTTGGCGAGGTGCATGAACTTTTCATCCAGAAACTGCTGAAGTTTTTGGCTGCGCTCTCGGGCCTTGTTCCGGAGCTGCTCCTTGTCGCAGTCGTCAGAGGCGCCTTTGGTTTGCTGCCTGACACAGAACTCCTCCACCGCGGCTAAAGTGTCACACAGAGAGCCCTGGAAGGCGCTGTAGACCCGCAGCATACATGTCTGCGGAGTGTAGCCGAAAAACTGGGCCTCGTAAAGGTTAAGAGACGGAGGAAGAGAGTCAACTGTGCGGATCTCGCTGTTCGCCTCCATCGCTAACTCTTCCCGCGCCATATCAAACATATGAAGTCGTTCCTTTTCCGGTTTTAGATGATGACGTCTGTTGGGGAAATGGTGCTCTATCGCCACCTACTGCATTGGAGTAATAGTGACTTCTCCGGATGATTGTTTCAGGTAAAAAGACCAAGTAAAATGCCAATAAATATTATTTTCTCTTTACACTTTTGTATCCGCTGTGCTAACCTGTTTGTTATCTTCCTTAACTTCCTTATGGTAGGATACATAACATTTCTTTGGATGTTAGCAATAATATCTAATACATAAATTAATTGACATAAAAATCAAAATGATGGTTTTGCACAAATAATATTTTTGAATTCAGTGAAGGCCTTCAGGTGTAATCCTTTATTAATTTTAGTTTAGCTCTTCCTTTATTTGTAAAATTTTTCTGCACTAAACGTAAGAAAATATGTCAAGATTGTTTTGTACAATTATATGGATTTGTACTTGGTACTTTTGTATAAAAGGTCTTTTTTAAGATTTACAGTCAGAGGCTCAAGGTTTGTATTGTTGGAAAGTATTTAGGACAATAACTAAAGATATTCAATATATGATATGCAGTTATTGTCCAAACTGTTTACTTATCTGTATAAACCAATGTATAAGTTACTTGCACCAGCATTCTGCATGCAATTCTTGAATGATGATATAAAATTGATTAAAATGACCTGCAATGCTGCCATCTAGTGGCTTTCACCTTCATTTATCGCCATAGTTTTTAGGGCCAAAAACCCAGGCGTTGTTATCAGGTATTCATAATCTTACGCGTAAAACATAATATGTAAATATTGACAATGTTACCAGATAATATGAATAAATCTTAGGTTTAATATCAACCATTAGCATTTCATTTGCCTTGGAATGTCAAGTCACATTGAAGAGCAATACGTGATACTGGACAATGAAGAGTCAATGAAAGGACAAACACACAGTTCCATTTTATAATATTTTTTAAAAAAATGTATGAACTTACATGTTGGTGTCAAAGAATTATGCACCAAAAATGTCACACTGACTCACAATTACAAAGAAAAAGGATTTTTTTCTTCTTTTTCCTCAATTACAATTATTGAAAAAAAGCCTATGTACAGAACAAAGGGCATGGTGGCAAGACAGAAACAAATACAGTCTCACAACAGGCCTTCAGTGAGGCGTCTGCAAAACAACAATCGCTACCGTTTCTCTGTCTTAGTGATGTGATACAGAGTGCATTTGTCATAAAAACTAATTTATCCGGCATCAGGACTTAGTCAGAGTCCTCACCTAACGTTGTTTTAAAAAACAAATGACCATTTAATTAGGAATTGATTTGACAACAAAACAAAAGAAAAACATTTTTGACAAAACCTTCAAGAGACATGGTCAAAAAAGAAAATTACAAAGATTGACAGGAAGGGTGCAGTCCTAGAGATGAGCTGTAGGTGGAGTGTTGGTTCGACCCTGCCATCCCACGTTTCCTTCGACCCTCAGATACAAAATCATGGATATAACAAAAACAAAAACAGAGGAAAGAATCAAAATAAAGACGGGATTGTGATTATGTGTTGTGGCTGGAAAACCTGATACAAGTGGCATGAAATACATCATTGGAAAAATCATGATCACGGAGATTATTACCAATTATTCTATGAGGTTAACAAACGAGGACAGGGCCGGGTCCAAACTCATTCTGACTTTAAAAACAAAACTTGTCCCTGTTTCATAATGATGAAAACTGGTTCTGGGTCCAGATGTACTGAGTGAATGGGAATTCTTACTCGTAAACACCAGAGGAAAATAACATTTAAAAGTGTCATCCACTGTCCTTATATTTCATAAATTCAATATTCTACTTTATGTTTGACGTTTCCTGCTCATTCAAAGTCGTAGGGAATCTGTTATATTCACAACTATGTGGAACTAGTTAGACAAACGTTTCTCCACAAGGCAACATCATGTGAGTTGGAAATAAACATCAGGTCACAACATCTGGGCATTTAAGTATCTATGACCTCCAAACAACTGGATTTTAAACCAGAAACTTTTAAGTGACGTCAACAAATGGTCAAATTTGTGCATTGAGTGAAAAACACACACCATGTTTCACCAGTAAATCTCAGCAACTGC
The DNA here is from genome assembly GCA_016785265.1 of Paraplagusia blochii. Classification (NCBI taxonomy): domain Eukaryota; kingdom Metazoa; phylum Chordata; class Actinopteri; order Pleuronectiformes; family Cynoglossidae; genus Paraplagusia; species Paraplagusia blochii. The sequence goes on from JAFBJS010057602.1 coordinate 7,894, forward strand.
AGCTGTAAATCACCAGGATTGTTTTTCCACTGTAGGTGTGAGATGAAAGTGAAAAGAGTGGAATTGATTTTAAAAAGTCAGAATTAGTTTGGATGCGGGAATTGAATTTTTCGGTACAAAACTAGACTGGCCTTCACAGCATCCATTTAGACTCTACAGACGGATGAATCCATCCATCAAGTTACACATCCATGAAAAGTCTCCAATGTACCAAATATGTGTCAGTTTTTCCCATTGAAACAAACAAAAAAAAAAAAAGGCGTGTTAAAGTTGGAGTCCACCTTAAACAAAAAGACAATGACTATTCTGACGGTCAAAGTTCGTTTAAAGGAATCGATTTCTCTGTCTGGGTCTGGACCGTCTGTGTTTGTGAGGTAAGGGTTTCATTTTTAAACAGAATGCGTCTCTGGTGGATCTGCTGTCGTCTGGACCACGTTCTGCCTGGGACAGAGTCTCTCCTCCTTCTAGTCACTCTTAGCCCTTTTGCTGTCGTTTCCATTCTCGCCCGCCTCACTTCCCTCCGCCCCCTCGCAGTGCTTCCTCTTGGAGTTGTCCGCCTGAGCGGGACACGAGTAAGGCTTGAACGTGATGATGATGCAGGTCATGTTGTCACATCCTGTCCCGTCTCCTGACGTGTCAGGGGCCAAACAGTGATCCACCAACTGACGGGAGAACAGACAAGAATGATATTCATCCATCGTCAGTCATTACTGCCTTCTGATCATCTATGCAAATAATGTTAATAATCAAACTTTTCATTTCCCTTGGATTTGAGACTGAAACTCAGACGCCACTTGTATAATAGAATATATTATTTCACATGTTTGTTATTTTCACTGACACCTGCTGGAGAGCACTGGCGCAACATATAACCTGGACTTAATTATAGAACGGAGAGGACGGTCGTTAAACTATCATGATTTTGGCTGCATTTCTCTTTTTTCGTGGATAAGAAACTAATTAATTGGGACAAAAACAATCAGCTCAAAATAAGCATTTCATGTAATAACTGTAAGAATTATTATGTTTTTTCCTCCTATATTGAAAATACAATAATTTTGTGTGCCATAAAAATAGTTTATGGAATAAACAGCTGTATATTAAAGTGAATGTCACTAGATGGCAGCATTACAGCTCTTTATTATACATTATACATTTTATTATACATTTCTTGAATCTGCGCCAGAGTGAAGAAAACCAATAGAGGAGGGATTGATCTGGTGTGTGTGTGTGAGTGTGTGTGTGTGTGTTCAGGGTCTCCGCTCGAGCCTCTCACCTCCTCAACTATCGATGACAAAGTTCTGCTGTTGCCACTTTGATCTGGTTTGATCCTCTCACTGACGAAATCCACCACCTCTTGACTGCTCAACACATTCCTGAAAACAAACCACACACCTTAGTTACTATGGAACAGATTTGGCTTCAAACTGGAGGCCTGCGGACCAAATTCATGCCATCACATGATTCCCTCTGGCCCAATAGGATTCAGCATACGAATACTTAATAGAAAAGATTTTAAGTATTGGTTAAAATCGTAAGGTTTACTGACATGGCAGGCAAGTGAAGCTCAACTTCATTACTGCCACCTACTGGTTGGGTTGTGTACTCACCAGATGCCATCGCAGGCGAGGACCATGAAGTCGTGTTCTTCGTTGAGTGTCAGGATTTTGACGTCGGGCATGGCAGAGATCATTTGCTCCTCCGGGGGCAGCGTCTTGTTCCTTTTGTAAAAATGGTCACCTGAAAACCACATGATTTTTTTTTTACCTCTGTGAGCAGGATTGTACAAATGTGAAGATCTTTTATTTTAGCGTTGTCGTACCAATAGCTCTGGATAAATTGAGTCCTCCGTTGACACGTCCGTCCATGGTCACTTTACCTCCGGCATTTTTGATGCGAGCGAGTTCCAACTCATCTTCTGGCTTGTGGTCGTAAGACATGTCGACAGCTTTGCCTGCAGACAAAGATTAGGGTTTAGTATCACATAATGTTACAGCAAAGCGACACATGATGAGAGTCATATAAAAAGATATTGTTGTCAAAGTTAATTTACAATTAAAAACTTGTATATTTTCTCATTAAATAACAGTGTGGCTTGTAAAGCAGTGTATCTTTTGTGTGGATTCTGGTCGTCTTTACCGACTTCTGTCTTATCTGACTTCTTCGTTTGGTCTTTGTGTATCGAATAAGACGGTATTTATTCACAAAGGCAATAAGAAAGTTATGTTTTTTTGTAATGACTCTTAAACAACACCCGGGGCTGTTCAACCCCTGTAAGTGTTTACCGTGTTCAGACACCACACAGCGAGAATCTCCAGCATTGGCAACAATCAGCTGCTTCCCTCGGATCAGAGCCACGACGGCTGTGGTGCCGCTGTCAGAACCAGGCTGGAGGAGGGGAGAAAAAAAACAGAGACATGTTTTGGCAGATTTTAAGACACTGTTAAATAGGAACGCTGACCTTCTTAACCCGCCTGTAGTTGTGAATGTAAACTGCACTTTTATGCTTCATTGCACATCTGCCAATGATTAACTAGAGCTGGTGTCAAATTCATTTTGGTTCAGAGATTACTAACGAGCACTGGTGTTTTCTATGGTGAATTGTTCAGTTTCTAAGGTGTTTCAGGAGAGTGGGAAAATTGAAATGTTTGCATCTGGAAAACTAGGGATGAAAACAAACACTTGTATTAATTGTCAGTTTCAATTTCAACCAATACGAATATAAACAGCTGTTTGCCTCAAACTGAGGTCAAATGTCTCAGGACTCTACATGCGATGCCAACAAATTTGCCAAAACCTAGACATAGTGCGCTTTCATCAGATTTGCAGAAAACTTTGCTACAAATCAGGAAAGTTGGTGAGGTTTCACAAAAAAGTAAAAGTATTTATTTTTTGTAAATATGTGCAATAGATTTTATTTTAGCATTGTTTGCCCACATTGATGAAAATTCTCAGTCAAAGAGGCCAATGTGAAAGTTAAAGAGTTTTGTTAGGCATCTGGACGTTTTTTTTTTTAATACAATCAGAACTGAAGAAGTCTCTTGGAAAAGGTGTTTTCTAAAATGTATTTTAAATATTAAAAAAAAGGTCAAGTAGCCTTATGACTGTCTTTATGGTAACAAACCTCTATGGTATTTTAACATCTAACGCTTCTCCTACACACCTCCTCCTTTCCATCCATCCCAGGCAGACACATCTCTTCCTCCTCTTCCTCCTCGTCCTCAGAGTCTTCCTCCCCTTCCTCTGTATCTTCTTCTTCATCCAGCTCACTGCTGTCACCTTCCTCTTCTTCACTAACATCCTGCGAATGGAAAAACAGTTTCAGAAACCACTGCAGGGTGTTGAGGTTTAACAGCCAGGGATAAATATAAGTTGATCTCTCACCTCTTCATCACTTCCTTCCTCTTCCTCTCCCTCCTCAGACTCCTCGCTGTCGTCAAAGAACTTGGATTTGGAATCTCCGGCCTTACTTTTGGAGGACAGAGAGGAGCAGGATGGACCTGCGTCTCCTTCAGCCTTCCCAGCCTTCTCTTCTCCGTTGGAGCTGCTGGATCCACCACAGTCTGCTGTTGATGATTAGAGCAGGTGTTGATTAATGAGATGTTATCCAAAAGACGTTTTTCATTATTTTTTCATTTTCAGAACCTCAGGTCTTTGGGCCATACCTGAACCACTGCCTTCACTCCCTCCTGATTTCCGGCAGGTTCTCAACTTGGACCCACAGCTGCCTCCTTCAGCTTCCTTCACTTTCCCATTGCTCTCTTCCTCCACCTCCCCGTTCACTCCCTCCTTCTTCTTCTGCTCCTTCCCTTCTTCTCCTTTGTCTTCGGAGGACACTGGTTGGGGGCAGGACACCTTCTTAGCAGCTGAGCTAAAAACACAGAGCAGAATTTTTACATGTCATCTGAACAGTCAGCCACAGAGAGGGCAGGATTTCAACATCACAGGGTGAGAAAATATGATTCTTCAGATATTTCATAATTATGATCAAATAAACAAAAATACCCCCAAATAAAAACATTAAAATGATCTTTTAGGAGAACATTCTGAACAGGAAAAACTAAACCATAAGGATGTGGTTATTCACTATACAATAGAGTTCTTCTACGACAGCCCTTAAAAAAAATATATTAAAACCAGAAGATCACAATAATAGTTTCCACAAAGCAGAAGACATTTCCACAGTGCTTGGAAAATCCCCTTGTCACACCTGTTGGCAGAGGGATGTTTGACGGCGTTGCCGTAGCGAACCAGCAGCTCCTCGATGCTCATCGTGGCCTCCTCGTGGAGGAGCGCCGCCTCCTCTGTATCCACTGGAAACAAACAGCAACAAGGCTTAGAAAAAAAAATGGCTTGTATGGAATTAGTTTGAATGACACCTTTTCCAGGAGAGAGATTAGTTTTGTTTAAATCTACTTTAGCTGCACCAGCTGGCCATTTAACTTTGCAGAATGTCTTTTTAAATTTTATTATGTTGCTTTTATTATAATAAGAAATAAAAAAAATTGAAAAATAGTAAAAAATAATATTTTTTTATTCATTTGTTGGATTTGACACCCCTCTAAAAGGATATTGGATTCAGACCTTACATCAGGAGTTGAACAAATGTGTCAACAAACTGCAACAATGACAATCCACAACAGTGATTTTGACTCTTCATTCAATAACATGATAAAAATAATTACTTAAAAAATAATAAATACTGTATTTTTAACTGCACTGTCAAAAGCTTTTTGCCAGTTGAAAAACACTGATCTAAACCATGTGACGCAACAAAACCGTGTTCTCACAGTCATCTTCATCTGCCACTTTCTCCGTGGGCAGCTCCTTGGTGGGTCGTCCTGCGATCTGCACCAACTCCTTGATGACTTCCTCTGTGATCAGTTTGCTGTCGATGGCCAAAAAAGCATCTTCCAAGGCCTGGAGAACAACAAACAGGAGTGTTGAGTGATGCAGTAGAAGAGGTTTCCACGTGGACATTTGTCTGGTCAACACACTGTACTTCCTGTCCTGATAAAGACATCAACACTGAGAGTTTCTGAAGTCTCTCACCTTCTGCATTTTTCCATCCTTGTAGGTCTTCTGCTCTTTGATGATGTCAGGAAGGTACTTTGAGCAGTACAGCGCCACCTCCTCACCTAGACGACAACAGCAGGTCTTCAGCTGGTTGTGTGAACAAGTAACAGTAACGAAAAAAGCACTAATATCTAAGAGGGGAAGCGCTTTCATATGAAATCCTAAGTTCTGCATCAAAAGATCTAAGTTTTACGTCGTAATGTTTAGACAGAACCTGGAAGTGTGTGTGAGTGAGTGTGTGAGTGAGTGTGTGTGTTTGTTACCTCCATGTCCATCATAAACGGCAAACATTGCAGTCTCAACATCAAATTCTGGAATACAATTATGAGCATCCTGTAAAACAAAATAGATTTTTTTAAGATTTAATACACAGATCAGTAGTTTTACCTCAAAAGAAAAACATTTTTATTTATGCCGTTACTAAAGCAGCAAATAGGAATGATCCTGGTGGGAGTCAGGAAGTGAACTCAAGCTGCTTTTTTTGGAGTGCTTTTTCTAAATTTACTGGAACTACACACAGGGTCCTGAGACGTTTACGTCAGTTTAGGGGAAAACAGTAACAGTTCAAACTATTTCCAATTCTGATATTAACTTTCTGCAAAATAGGATGTCATTAAAAGTCATATCAGACATCCTTGAGTTACTGCAGCCCCCAAATTCTTGCAAATAAAAATCTTTATCTCGTTTTCTATTTTCTAAATAAATGACAAGACCTTCAGAGGTTCAGTGCAGCACTTTTTGGAGTTGCTGCTGTCACACGATAACAAACACCCCAGGGTTCCAATTACAGACTTCAACCCACAGCTGATGCTGAGAGAAGTGTTGGTCCAGAACCGTACTCTGACTCTGAGGACTAATGGATGTCTCTGCATCAGTGGAGTGAAATGTGATAATAAATGACGTTACCTCCATTGAAACACGCCAGCCCTGCATGGCGGAGAAGCCGTAGCTCAAGTTGCCGTTGCCGCCATCGGACGAGGTCTTGCTTGTGTTTGGTTGCGACAGATAAGCCCCCATGTTTGTTGGACTGTAGGACGGTCTACCTGAAGAAGACACGAAACACAAGGACATGGGTAAACAGAACCACTCTGACAATGACTGTAACAACACGTCAAAACCATCCAACGACTGCAACAACAGGGGGGAAATGACATTTTTAGTCAAGGTATGTATAGAGTGCTCCAAAAAACCTTAAGCTCTGTTACCAATTAAAACTCCTCAACTTTGATCATGTCCTGAGGATCCAGAAATAGTTTGTTTGGGCGAACCTACTAGACGTAGTTGGTGTCTTGGAGACGTTTCTCCTCCTGAATTGAAGAACCCTTTTGGTTTAGAGGTAAAACATCTTTAAGAAACATTTTTTGTCTAGTTGCTCTTGTAGGAACTATTTTTGGAATTAATGATCTGAATGACCTGAATGATCTGGACCCTACACAGAGATGATTGAGGGTCTTCATCGACATGGCTTAAACAGACAAACAGAAAAGCTAGTTCACATAGTAACAAAGGGACTGAGTAATTTATTTATTCTGTTTACTGTGTTTGGTTTGGGAAACTTGTATATACATGACATCCAATCACAGCAAATGAAGCTGTCAAACTGTGGCTCCTGAACATTCCTGAATTTCCCTTGGAATCAATAACATATTAATATATCTCTCGTTTCTCTCTTAAGTTAAAAAGTACAGTGTTATAACTGTAAAATCTTCATGCAGTTACGTCATTAGTATTGAAACGTAACTTCTGACGAGAAACTTGTTTAAATGATTTGTGACATGAAATGTTTTTTTTCCTAGGAACATTAATGAGCAGAAGGCAACTGTAAATGTTGCAGTGACTTATTATTTATTGATTTTTGTAGGAAGGTCATTAAACTATATTCTGGTTAACGATCTTAAGGTTTTAGCATCAGCTAATGAAACGACTCCTTCACTTTGCTATTGGTTGTGTTAACGAATAAAATGATCGATCAACGTATTCTGTGACATTTCCTTCAACATAAATCAGTACTACACAGACGACTTTAAAACACCTGAACAAAGTTCTGGGAACGGAGCAGAAATCCATTCATAATTGATGCAGTAGTGAATAAATGTTTTTTTTGTTCAGTCGGTTCATGTCCATGTTTTCTAATGTTCAATACTTTATAGTCTGGAGTTGAAGCAGCCACTCGCGCTATTCTTCATACAAAAAAATAAATGAATCCCGGCTGAGCTGTTTTCCGGCCTAGACGCCGTTCTACAGCGGCTACAAAACGAACAAAGTCCGGGGATCCACAAAGACAGTTTTAGTGTTGGGTGGATCTGGGTCCAGTTGCCCAGGATCCCCGCGGTTGGTCCCGGGAAACAACCACAACAAAAAAGAGGACGCGTCGCTGTGAGCAGTTAGCTTGGAGCAGCGAGCTAACGGTGGCGGTAAACCCGGCTAAACTTCAGAGTCTGTCACCTCTGGCCCCGCCGAACCGGAGGCTGCGCGCAGGAGACGACGGCTCGAACCTAGAGACTAACGCTGGGTTTTTACCTGATGTGGCGGAGCAGGGAGAGCTGAGAAAATGATCCGAAGAAAGGAGAGATTCACATAGGATGGGACACACGTGCGGGAGCGGGAGCCGCTATCAACATACAGAAAGGCAGAGGGGAGAAGCTGCAGAAGCCAAGCAGGAAGAAACCAAGTTCGCGCATGTCCTTTTCCAACTTACCAGGGGGCGTGGTCTAGCTGTGCGTCTGACGTACTTGCGTCATGACGTCGGTGAGAACCCAACGTCGCCGAGAGAGTGAAACGGCGGGAATCACAGATGTAGCAAAAAGTTATGTTTTTTTTCTTGTTTTCTACAGTTACTTTTTATTACAGAGAACACACAATTGCGCAGTTATTTAAACAACTGTGTAGAGTCTGCTAAGGTAAGTTTGTTTTATTTTACAATATTTAAAAAAGTCAAGAAATCAATTTCCTAAACACTATATTGAACTGATTTAACTCGACTTAACATTTACTGAAGTAAACTGTTCATGTATACTACGTCTAAATAAAACGATACACTAATAGTTGTAATACACAAAGATACAAAAATTGAATTTACAACCTGAAAACATGACATCTGAGCGATGATATAATAGCATATTATGTGATATCTTAATTTTTTTTAGCATTTTTCTCCAAAAACAACCCCCCCGTTGGAAATGAACGGCTGTGTATTAAAGTGATCACTAGATGGCACTATTGCAACTCATTTAATTAAGCTCAAACTGATTTGTACAGCTAAACAAATCATTATTTCCAGGCTATATCGGAGTCAGTTGATTTCGGAATCAGAAATTGCTTGGATAAATGTGACATGGGCAAAAAGTAAATATTGGACATCTCTAGTTTAGATAAATAATAATAATAAAACACAGGAAATCATAAAATATGGCTTTAATGGTAAAAACAACATTTTGGAAACTACAAATATGGGTTTTTTTTTGGCATGCCCTCACATGCGGATAAGTTACCACTAATCTATAATCATGCAACAGCGACACAAGAATGGTTTCAGTGTTGCTGCAGGATTGGCTGCTGCAGCCGCAGCTCACTGCCTCCAGAAATGATGGGCATCTGGTTCTCCATGTGGAAATGCACCAAATGACCAATACTTAAGAACACCTGGTCCCGGGTCCGCACCTGATCCACAAACAAAAAAGACAGATATGTTAATCACTGGCAGCAGAATATTTCTTCTGTCCGCACGTTAAATGTCCCTGCAGTTGTACCTGTCCGTGAGGGTCGATCAGCAGCAGGTGGTGAACTGTAGCTCCATCCATACCACTGAGAACATACTGGCCGGAGGCAGAGCTGCTCTCTCTGACCAGAAAATCCCCACTGCAGGTCAGGAGAGACTCTGCCTGCTTCCTTCCTAATCTGTGAGCACACACATGGTTACTCAGGAATACTGCTTCAGACAGTGGGAATACTCCATTCTACTCTTTTGTTTACGTTCATGAAATTGGAACAAAAACCCGCACCTTCCATGAAACCAAGCTTCTTCCTGAATCAGGTCCCGAACTGGTGATGACACTTTTTTTTCTTGTTTGGTGACGTGCAGTTCCTCTGTATGACCAGGAGACGGCGTCTTTGTTGGAGTGACGTTGTAGTAGTGACATTGGTTTCTGTCTTCATCTTGTTGTTGGGGTTTTTCTTCAGCAGTTGTTTCCTCTGCACTTTGGCTTTTACTCAGTTTCACCGCTGACCTGCAAACAGTGTTGGAACAATGACACCAACATTAGATAAACAATAATGACAATAATAACAATAATGCTACCACTACTTATAATCACTGTTATTATTATTACTACTATTAGTATTTGTGTTACTGCTACCCTCGGCAATTAGGTTACCATTATAGTAACCTAATTGTTAGAGTTACTTCATGAAACATAATTTTTAATCCTAAATTTCAATTTGTGTTTGAATTTTTCATTATTTATTGGATGATTTTGATTTTAGTCTTTGACAATCGAAATATTTAAAAATTAATATTAATATAATAACACAAATAACAATAACAAAACAACTCTAAATATATGTAAACAGCATTTTTATGTTGTATGATTTATAACTCCTATTTTTCCAGTATAAATACAGTAATGGGAGATTTTTTCAACCCTGGTTAATGTTTCAATTGCAAATCAACAGGTTTGACATGTGATATATCACTGTGTTATATTGAACTTGCTGTGGTTCATGCATCACAGCCGTGTTATAACCTGGGGATGGTGGGTTCTACAGATGGTGAATAAGGGAGAAGTTGTCGGAAACGTGTCTCAAATGCTTGACCCATGCTGCTGATGACCTCACAGGCCTGACCCTGAGGACACTCCAGGATGTGACACGCTGTCAGAGACAAAAAAAAAACAGAAAACATTTTCCGTCAGATCAAATAGTTAGTGATTTGTTTTCTTTTTTTTCCGCTTGTTCCTTTTTCAGGGGATTTCACAGTGAATCATACTTTTCCATCTCCCCCTGTCCTCTCCATCTTCTACTCTGGCTCCAACTGCCTCCATCTCCTCCCTCACTACATCCACCAATCTCCTCTTTGTCTCCTACCTGGTAGCTTCATCTCTAGAATCATTCTTCTACCAATGTCTCCACTGTCCCTCCTCTGAACATGTCCAAACCATCTCAATCTGTCTTCTCTAGCTTTTTCTCCAAACCTTCCTGTCTGTGTTGTCCTTCTAATCACCTCATTCCTGATCCTGTCCATCCGTGTCTCTCCTATTTAGAACCTCAGCACAAATGTTTAGTCAGTAAAGGTCCAAAATAAAAACACATCTTTTCTCTCACCTCTATAATCATAGTAATCTTTGGCCACATAAGCGACGTAATCCACCGTGTCCTAAAACAAAAGATCAACAGAAGTTTTTAAAAACTTGAAAATGATGATTAAATGATCCATGTTCAAGATCTATTAAAAAAAGGAAAAATCTAAATTTGTTAAAAATAAACAAGCATATAAGTATAAGTAGCACAAACATTGCCTTTGTTGGTATAAGAACAAAGTTGCACTGATGCTGTGATTCTTTGACAATTTAAAAAAACTTTCATTACTCAACCAGAAATAAGCTGTAGCAATACCATCTAAAAAAGTTAACATCATGTCTCCGTCTGACCTGCGACTATGACGTTGATCATTTTATAAAATGTGTTAAAGCTACTCTGAGTGTGTGTGTGTTCCATCCACCAGGAACACTTGATGAGTAGCTTCACGTGACGGGGAAATTGGATAATTTTTCATGTGATCACTGTTTGCAAATCTCGCAGGTCAAAAGTTTGTCTTTTGATGCAGGAAGTAGTGAATCCCAGGCAGGAGCATCAACTAAAGAAGGAGGAAATCAAATTTAAACATTGTGATAGGGAGCAATTGGATTTTCTACTAACGGCAGGAAACCAAGGAGTAACGCAACCCAATGAAATTACTGTGAGGGTCAGTGCAGACTGTGGTGTGTGTGTGTGTGTGTGTGTGTGTGTGTGTGTGTGTGTGTGTGTGTGTGTGTGTATAACTCTGTGAAAATGACTTGATAATAAGTGTGTGAACTCACGGTGTCTCCTCCAGAGGCAAAAGAAATGGTCTGCATGGGATGATGGGCGATTTTCTGTACAACAAGACAATAAAAACAAAATAAATTATACTGTGATCTCTTGCCTATCGCTGTAGCTGAGTAACAAGATTAAATCTTAAAACGCACTGTTGAATAAACACTCGCCTGTAAGGAGGAGGTAGAGAACAGAGTCACGCTGTCTGTGGAGACAGTCAGGATAATCCTGCAGCCAGAAAACTGGAGGTCGACGTGGCCCAGAAAAACAGATGGTCCCTGATAAAGAGACTGAAGCAAAAAAAAAGTCTTAGTACTGTAGGCTAGGTGTGTGTGTAGGTGTGTGTGTGTGTGTGTGTGTGTGTGTGTCATACCCCTTTGGTTTTCTGTGATGTCTTGGTCATTGTCCTCTCATACATCCTACCAATCGCCTCTCTGCCGCCATAAGCAAAGTCAGTCATCAGTTAAAATTATACATATCTATATACACTGTATATGCAGATGATACAATTATTTTACCATAATATTAAAAGGTGCAATTACCCTATTTTCTCTACATTTAAATGATGTATTCTAACTCGATGTAATAGTTGATGTTGCCTTTATTTTTTTCAATGTGCACAGTATCAGTATTTCAATGTGCCAGTATCCAATTTATCGCTGTTGTCAAAACACCATCAACCAATGCCAAAATAAGTCTGGTTAAATTTATTTATATCGCTGCACAAAATACTCTGTGAGTTTGCGATCAATTATGAGCTGCAATGCTGCCATCTAGTGACTTTCACTTTAATATACAGCCGTTTATCCCCCAAACTAACGTAATCTATAGAAAATCAAGTGTTGTGTAATAATTTTAGGAGGAAAGATTTATATAATTCCAACAGATAATAGATAAAATGCTAACATTGAGCAGATCTTATGGATGAGCTGATATAAGAGGACATCCCTACAGTAAGGGGACATCTCTAAGGTACAGTTCATGAAACTTTTAGAACAACTTACTGTGTGACTTGCATCCTTGTCCCAGAGTCCAGGTTTCTCATCGACTGTATCACCTCCACACTGCCCAAGTACTTCACACCCACAGAACATAGGAAAATAAGAATGCAACAAATTAGAGTTTTAGAATTAATCTGACAACGTGGTACTTTGGGTCAGTGGTTCTCAACTGGTGGGTGCTGACCCAAAAGTGGGTTGGGGACCAGTTTTGAATAGGTCACGAACAGCTGGTCAAAAATCAGCCAGATGATGTGAATCTGCTGTTGAGCATGTGTTTTATTTTGAAAGGATAAGGACTGCATATTAAAATGATTAATTTTTAAGAAAATTAATTTGCTATAGTAAAATATCAATGTACCAGTGACACACGGAATGAGTTCTAACTATGAAACATTAGCTTTCTTCTACAGGTTGTCTGATATACTGTAACATATTGTCCATATATTGTCCATATTATGCAGCACGAATGTGAGCCTCGTAATTTGTAGGTATTCATCTGTACAAACTGTTTGAGTATGGGCTTCATACAATGAGCTGCAATGCTGCCATCTAGTGACTTCCACTTTAATCTACAGCCCTTAAAACTAAAGCTATTTTCAAGGCAAACAACAATTGGCAAAACCTGGGCATTATTGCATTATCATGTTTTCAATATCAGGCGATAAATTTTGTTTGACCCACACAAAATGTAGGAAGAACCGAGAGACAAACGAGACGAATGGACAGATGTTCAGGGACTAAGGCCAAAGGGTCTTTCAGATGCTGTGACTTCCGCTCCATGAGCCACAGCAGCAGAGACTTGGACCTGGAAACAGGTCATTGATAAAAGCAAGAATCTAAGTCAATACACATGTTGGCAGGTAGAGGGAGCGAGGGAGAGACGGAGAGAGAGTGTGGGCAGTAGAGTGGACGTATGTGTGTGTTCAAAGAGGACAATCACACTGTCCAGACTTATTTCCATCAGCTTACCCTGATCACCCATGCGGACACACCTCCGGTTAAAGGACAACATGAGCTCCACTGATACCGGATACACACACACACACACACACACTGAGTAAAGAGGAGCAAAAAGCCAGGATGACTCACTGCTGCCTACACAGGAAGCTCAGTCTGAGCGGGAGGGTGAATGTGGAAGTGATGATGCTGTGGAGTTTGCATCGGGAGAAGACAGAGGTGTGTGTGTGTGTGTGTGTGTGTGTGTGTGTTTGTTCTGGTGTTTCTATACTTATCAGGGCTTGTCGTGTCCATTAGTTAATGATGTCTTATGTTGCATAGGACTTCTAATGACGTTTTGACCGCAACAAAAGTGAACTCTTTGTCAATTTCCCTCCAGAGTTTTCATTAACGAACTGTCATGCTGAGAGCAAAAAGAACAGACGTGGGCAAACTATGCCCTGAGGACCGGATGTGGTCATTTTGACCTCTTAATCCAGCACACTAAACCTGTCCAAATTATTTAAATAGATATATATTATCACAATACTTTCACATTTCCCCAATAGATGGAATGTGACAGAGAATTGTACGACTTCTACATAAATTCTGAGACCTACTGTGGCCCGTAAGTCAAAAAGTTTGCCCACGCCTGGACTAGCATAAGGGTTCTGAGCTGATAGCTCTTCTAGTCTAGACGGGTACAACATGTACCACCCTGTACTGTAGTACAGTAGACCTGTGTTGACCATTACCTTAATGTCATAATGCACTGCCGTGTTTGCACCATCATCTGCTGGGCAGTAGTTCTTCAATCTGCACTGACCTGCAGATTGACCACAGCTTGGGATCCTGGGAAGGCTGACCATCCGGTGCAGTGTGATTGGTCTCTTTGTGCAACAAAGAGCCACGTTTTGAGATTTGTTCCTACCTGGACACAAGGGAACATGAGGGGAATTGTGGCCAAAGAGTCTCTGATCATGCTGTAATTTGCCGTTGTCTCCATGAAAAGTGGACGTTGTGTCTTTAGCTGTGTCTTTTTGTCCTTTAAGGCATGACACAGGACTGTGCAGTCGAATTTTGGCCACGCAGGGAAAGAAGTCTCTCAAGGACGGCCCGTGGTGACATGATGTCCCGTCACTAACGTGAGCCGTCTCAGAGTCTTGGTCCAGTTCCCTCTTCTGAGGAGACATGGTTGGAGGCTGGTCCTCCAGGGATGTTGGTGAATCGTTGTGCAGGCGACTGTATTTGGTTCGTTTGATCATGCCTGGAGTAAAAAGACAGCGATTTTTTTTTTTAACTTGTCTTGGAGAGTTGGGTCGGAGACCACGGTTGTCTTTGACCCAGTTTAGATTCAAAACAAGAAAAGATTGAATCTGATAAATCAAACATTTTTACAACCAAGATGTAAATAATTTGGACTCACCAGCGTGGGACTGCGGCCGTCCTGTGTCACTGAAGTCCAGTCGGCTCAGCTCTGGACATGCTGTGGACAAACAGCTTCAACCGTCAACTGTCCCTTTCACATCAGCTCCAAGTCTTTGCCTCCTGAGACTCAAAGCAGCTTTTTATGAATGAACATACTTTCTCTCTCTCTGTTTTATTAATGAATGGGGGGGGGCTCTCTCGCTCACTCCCTCTGCCTGTCTGTCTGTGAAGGTGCAGCAGCCAAATGTGTGAATGGAGAAATTCACAGACAGCCCCTTACTCCCTCTCTATCCCCCTCCCTCACCCACACAGAAGCGTCCAATCACAGGAGGATAGGGTGACTCATGCTGCACACACGCATACACACACACACACACACACACAGGTTTTTCTGCTTTTTGAGAACTTCACATGATTAATTCTAACCTTATTCTTTGTTAACATAAATACATATTTCTTTTGCTTTAACCTCAGTCTAATCTGACCTGAAATCCTAATCCTGCCATCAGATTATTTCACCTTTAACACACCCTGAGTGGACACCTCAAATGTCTGACCGCTGACTGTGGACTATGTCTAGCTCTGTATGTGAACTGTATTTAAATAAGGAAGTCCCTTTATGGTCCCACAATGGAAACATTCCCTGTGTGAGTCTTTGCAACACACCCAGGCTGCCACAGGAGGCACCATTTAGTCAACCATTCCTCTGCAAATCAAACCAAAATGGTTTACATTATGGCACCACATCCTTTTTGTTAGTACAAGTCGACTAAATGAGAGTCTTATGTAGTAATACAGCTGATGTATTTTATAAAGTCGGACTTCATTTTGATAATTTGATTTGGATTAAATAAAAATGGTAAACTAGATAGTCATAGTCATAGTCATGTCATAGTTACAGAACATGATGATTCATTTGTGACTAATCCACAGCATAGATTACTGTACTTTCCAGACTATGTCAATCTGGAGTATTAATCGCACCAGCCATCTGCCCCCTAGTGGTTGTCAGTCTTAAAATAACAAAAATGTAATTATGTTATTAAACACAAACATCACAACTGAGTAAGGCCAACATGATGTTGAGAAAAATGCAAACAAGCAAAGAACACGTGATCAACTAAGTTACTTAAACAACATTTTAATGGTGTTATTCATTTGTTCATACAGGTAAAGAGTGACAACAGGGATTATGAGGAACAGCCTTTTAACAACAACGCTAGTGATTCAAAGTCTGGAGGAGGAGGCTATAAATATCCATACAAAGACAAAGAACACGCTGAAAAAGTACTTCATTGACGGTATTTGTTTTTTCCTTGTTTTGTTTTTGTCGTTCACATTAGTTTACAAGACCTTTAACCAGTACTAGATATTTACATAGTGCAAACACACTTGCTGTCGATAAACAAAACTTTAAACACTTTGATGGAAAATGATGGCAACACAAAGCCGACACCGCGTACCTTTATCAGACCACCAACACTGTCAGGATCCCAGCTATGAGACAAAGCGCCGTCAGGTCACAACATACTGCAGATACAGTATACACATATATATATATATATATATATATATATATATATATATGGGATATCAACCCGATATTA
>JAFBJS010057604.1:5800-36739 GCA_016785265.1 Paraplagusia blochii
AGACAGAGAGATGGACAATGTGGACTCACTGTGGCAAGCCCTGAAAAAGGGACAGGCCGAAAGGAGAAGAAGAAGATATGTAGGTTAGGTTACAACTGAGGCTGCACTGAGCATGGCACCGTCACCCACTGTCGGCTTTGGTGATGGGTAAAATGCAGAGGTCAAATTTCGTGGTGTGCAGTGGCGTGGATCACAACAACAGAGTTTGCTTTCCTTTCCTATCTGTCCGTCTGTCTCTGTCTGACAATTTAAAATAGTAAACTTTCTTGTTGGCAAACCTATAATTAATATTTAAATAGTCATTAACTAACTATTAACTAACAAATGAGTGGAAATGTTGTATTTGTATAATTTGATACGTCAAAAACCAATATGAACTGTGGTAAATCACTAGTTTCTGGTCCACATTAGAAACAACGGTCCATTGAGAAGACAGCGTATCCTGTCCCTGACGTATTGTAATAGTAAAGTTGGTCTTCTGATAGTGGTAGAAACACCAGCCCGTGCTTGTTTTTACACCTCACACTGTCAGTGTTTATGAGCCCTGGTGTGTTTCACCAGTGTAAGTGCCAGTTGCAGCTAGAATAACACCACATCGTGGACGACTCTCTCGTTACGATGTCACTCCGTGTCGTTTCAAGTCATTCCAAACCGCCGCTAAAATGTTCTGTGCTTTCAGCTCGAATCTCTGGAAAAATACTTAAATCGATATGGTTTATATTTTTAATTCTCATGTGACAGTGTGAGTGCCAGGCCATTTTCTACTGAGGCATTTTATCCGTGACAGAATAGAAGCTTTCTCTCAGTTCATGATGTGACAATGGCCAATGCCTATTTGCTAAAGATTTTATTAATGGAATAATAGTCCAGTATTACCTACCTATTACTTTACCTTAGTATTAGTTTCATAAAGAAAATGTACTATGGTGCATTGCACTTTATCA
Organism: Paraplagusia blochii; assembly: GCA_016785265.1. Lineage (NCBI taxonomy): Eukaryota > Metazoa > Chordata > Actinopteri > Pleuronectiformes > Cynoglossidae > Paraplagusia > Paraplagusia blochii. Next base: position 6,745 of record JAFBJS010057604.1, read on the forward strand.
AATCTGCCGCCGTGCCATATCCTGTTGTGCTTATTTACATTATATTATATATTTGAAAATATATAATATAGTATAAAAATATATGAAAAATCCATGTGTATTATATTATGTTTATATAATATTATGATGTCACTATTTATCATTAATTCTACTATTTAAAAACACATTTGATTCAAATATTCATGGATTACCTTAACCAGTGGTTCTCAACTGGTGGGTCCCGACCCAAAAGTGGGTTGTGCACCTGTTCTGACTGGGTTTTGAACGGTTGTTCGAAAATCAGCTAAATAATGTGAATCAGCTGTTGAGCATGTGTTTTATTTTAGAGAATATCTTATTTTGAAAGGTACACTCTGCTGAATAAAATGTGTATGTTAAAAGAAGTTTTCTTTTTTTTTTTGGGTCGTGACTTGATGATTTTTTTTTTTTCTTTTTTCAGAAAATGCATATGCTTGATTTGAATTCTATGAGGGTGGGTCGTGACTTTACCACAGGAAAATGTGGGTCCCAGAGTGAGACCAGTTGAGAACCACTGATCTAAATGCAGATGGTATATTTGTTATATTTCACATAATGACATATATTTGACATTCATGGCAGTATGTGCTCACGTAGTATCTGGTCCTATCTGGCCACAAAATCAATTCTACACCTACATTCTACAGATGAGGGATTCCAAACAGATTTTAAAGACAAATAGAATAAGTCCTTTGTCCCCTGGATAATAAAGGTGTTGTTTACGTCTTTATTAGAATAGAGAGAAGGCCAGTCTCCATGACTCACTGGGGTTCTGGAAAGCTTTACAGCCTGTGTCTGTTTATATAATATACCCAGCAGCAGATGTGGTCTTGTGTTCTCTCTAAATTTAGATTTTCATCATATCTCCTCCAACAAAAGCACAATTTAAGAAGTTAGAGTCTGGTTAGAGTTGAATCATTCGATAGAAGTCGGGCCCACCATGTCTGCCAGGCATCGGAGGGAGATTTTCACATCTGTAAGGGATTATGTGGTCAATATCATCTTTGTCTAGCCAAAACCCATTCAAACACCTCTTTTTTTTTCTTTAAAAAAAAAAATACTATTTGTTTTACTGTCATCCTTTTCTCTTCACATTCCATCTGCTTCTGCTGAATTTTCCTGATTGTACAGTAGGCTGGGATAGAAATGTATTTGACGGATTTCACATAGAATAGATCACACTTCCTTTGACTTCATGCCTTTTTTAATTTTTTTTAGTGTACCATTTTGCAAAACAATTGCTGTTGATTAATCCATGATACAGTAATTGTCACTCCACAATACAGATAATTAAACTTTAATGTAATTGTTTGTTTCATGTGTCTCATCTCAGAGAAGATGTGAACAGTTAGATTGTGTTGGAGTTTTTGATGCTGTGGGTTAGGACTTTTGAAGACAATTTTGAAGAAATTTGTAAACTCTGATTTGCCTTTTATTGTCCTTACTGTAATGAAGTTGGAAGACACGTTACATTGTACCTGTCAGATTATGAGGTAATACTTTTTCTTTTTTTAGCTTGTCCCTTTTTCAGGGGTTGCCACAGCAAAATCAATAATTTCCATCTCCCCCTGTCCTCTGTATCTTTTCCTCTAACTCCAACTACCTCCATGTCCTCCCTCACTGCATCCATCAATCTCCTCTTTGTCTCCTACCTGGTAGCTCCATCTCTAGGATCATTCTTCTACCAATGTATCCTCTGTCCCTCCTCTGAGCATGTCCAAACCATCTCAATCTGTCTTCTCTAGCTTTTCCTCCAAACCTCCCTGTGTGTGTTGCCCCTCTAATCACCTCATTCCTGATTCTGTCCATCTGAGGTAATACAATTTATGTAAAAGATCACATTTGGATAGGCTGGTTAAATCAATTTAACCAAGTGGGAGTTTATTTGGTTTAGTTTGTGATTTTATAACAGTATTCACTGAGTGTTTCAGTAAGTTAGAGAATTATCGTATTATCAGTTTCACCCCAAATAAGATTCATCTGTTGTTGTTTTTAACAATTCAGCTTTTCACTCTTTCTCACGTCTTTCCTCCCAAAACAGTGGAGAGACTCGGTCTCCCTTGCGCCAAAACCCATTTTTCTGATTCGCAGACGTTCAGACTCTGACGTCGTCCCACAGACAGGGAATCGTCTCATTCCTGTGGCTGATCAGAGCAAGCATGATGGAAGCGAGGCATGTAATGCGATTTATAGAGCCGGGATCACTTTTCAAATTCAATCAGGAACTTTGATTACTGATGAAAATTTGAGACAGGAAATCGTGTTGATAGCAAAACTAAAACCTCATGGGACGGCAGAGGACAAGTGTGTGTCTGCTGCAGCAGACTGTGATTTTAGTGTATATCAGGAAAACGCTCAGCTTTCCTGAACTCGTAATGAAGGGAACAAAAGCAAGGGGTAAGGCTAAAATATAAAAGTGAACCAGCGGATAAAAATCCCAATTCGGTTTTTAAATTTAATTAAATCACACATTCCTGTTAGTGATGTAGCAGTCTGTCTCCAGAGGACACACTGGCTTTGGCCTCCTGTTTTTTTTAATGTCCATTGTTACACATGAGAGGCCACAGTGAGGGCCGTGTTCCCGTTCCCACCGGAGTGTAAACGCGAGTGTCGTAGAGAGAGCAGATTGCAGGGACGGACAGCCAGGCAGAGAAACGGATTAAGAGAGTACTTGTGCATGTATGTGATCCAAACATGACAGGCTCATCAGTCACCAATGGCCTTTTAAAGTGCTCTCCACAGGGACACCTGACCTTTTCACATGATGCCAATACCAGCTGCATGATGAATCAATCGCCTAAGCCCCCGGCGCTTGGTCGCCCCCCATGTTATCCAGAGTAAATAAGTGAGATGACATTCTCCCTGTTGTGTGACGCCAGTAGACAAAGGCCTGAAGTTATGGATTGGTCTTTTTTAGTGAAGGAGGGCCCTGAAGGGTGACAGCAGTGGGGCAGAAACCCGGCGGCGGACCTCCAAAAAGGAAACTTTTTGAATGATGGATGAGGGAAGTATGGGTGGATTGATAAAATACGAGTGAGAGGAGAGTATTGCTGTATCCAAGGTCAAGGGAATAACTGCAATGTCCATCTGCAGAGGGTGGATTAAAAAAAAAAAAAATGGACACAAGGCCGGGGGAAAGATTGAGAGGCGAGGAGTGAAAGGAAATACTGTAGATATAGGCGAGATAGAGAGTGTACATGTTACGGAATAGACAGAGGAAGTGGGTGATCGGGGAATATGTAGCTTAATATGATGGACTAAATGAGGTGTAATGGCTGGAACATGGAGTGACAGCAACTGGGACAGTGCATTAAGGGGTTAACCAAGGCCAGGAGTCAATGGCCCCGTCCTCCCCTGGGGCAGAATTATCTGTTGGTAAAACACACACACACACACACTCAGACAAAGGAGCCTCATCATATATTTCCATTGAAGAATGTCACGAAAGGATGATAATAGTTTGCGAAAATTTCTGTTTAATCAGAAGGGTTAGTTATATTTATATATACACACCAAAACGCGTGAGGAATAATGGAGTTTTTATTAGGTCTTTTATGGTAGGTTTCTCAAAGAAGCCACTCTGTGCCTTTTTATTGCTCTGCCAACCCTTGGCGTTCTCTCCGTGAGTATCAATACTGTCGGAAATCTCTCGAAGCTCATCAAGAGAATACCAAGAGTGTGCAAACAAGTAATCAGAGCAAAGAGGGCTACTCTGAAGGAACTAGAATACAAGATGTGTTTTCAGTTATTTACCACTTTTGTTAAGTGCATAATTCCACACGTGTTCAATCATAGTTTTGATCATTGCGGTCAGAACCAACAATGTAAAGCAGTGGTGCCCAATAGGTAGATCTACCTGGATCTACCAGTAGATCTCCAAAGGAGTGTTGGTAGATCCTGAACAATAACATCAAAAAATAATAGGAATAAAAACTAGAGATGTAATTTGATTTCAGATGCTAATCACTGGGCGAAAGTGAAAATAATAGAGGTATTGAGTCAGACAGTATAACATATGTTATATGTTAATGTGGATAGTAAGATATCCAGTTTATATAGGTAAATATATTTAGTGTTTTCAAACTGGGTAGACCACTTCAGCCTGGTATTTTGAAAAGTAGCTCACAAGGCAGGTATATATACAGTATATAGATATATTTATATACCTATATACTGTATATATATATATTTATATACATATATACATTATATAGGTATATAAATATATCTATATACTTACATATATATTTACATCTTATATGTTATACATATATCTAACTGTGTGTATATATCTATATATATATATAAATATATATATTCTATTTTGTCTTCTATTATTATTATTATATCTTATTGTTCTTGAGCTACTGTAAAAAGTTTGAACAATAAACCATTCCTATTCATATGTATATAAACAGAAATATATATAAAGAGACAACAGATTCCCATAATATTTTTTATAACCATTAAAATAATATAATATTGTGAACGTCAGGTGTTTATTTTCTCCACTGTTTTATATTTCTGTTGAAATAGGCAAATTCAGTGAACATAATGGTAAAGAATCAATGTAGTGATGTTCTGCTCGACTGTAGTCTGATTGGCCACCAGGTTTATACAACCATCTGTTGACTTGGCAGCGATTTTACAGAAATACACTGTAAAAGCTTAAGCCAGGCAATTACTGCGGCCCTTAAACATAATTAGCAATAGTTTTTTGCACAATAAGTTGATAACATAAAAATAACGATTATAATAAACCCAAACAAAATGGTTTCATTGTTACGTTTAGTTCCATCCCAGGCAGAAAATAAAATTTAAATTTAATTTCTTCAATGTTGGTCGAATACGGGAAGCAACACTGCTGGTCCACGGGTATGTGTTTTCGTGCAAAAAGAGAGACACTGCAACCGTCAGGTGAGAAATTAGAAATATTAGCATGTTTATTACAGCAACATGAAAGACATCAGAATGCCTACACCCTTTTACAACAAGCAAAGCGGAGGGAACCGTCATCGGGACAACTAAGCACTGCAACGGTGGCCAAACAGAGAAAGGGAGGAAAGAAGTAGTCTGTGTGAAACAAAAGAGCTGAGAGGAAAAACGGTTAAAAAAAAAAACAAAAAAAAACAAAGATAGATGAGTGGAAATGACCTCGCCTTAGAGATCGGTTGAAGCCATAGATTTGAACGTGAATGAAATCTGGTTTCTGTCTGTTATGAAAAAGTCACATAACAACAAACATATCACGAACTTTAGTACGTAAACCAATCACATCCAAATCAATGGTTGTGCCGCTGTGTAATACAGACTTTGAACAAAGTGTCGTTTTCTCTCTTCCATCGTCCTGATTTGAGTAGAATTAATATGTTTTTGCCTGTTGATGTTGTCGTCTTAGGAACACAGAGACATACTTTGTCCAGGTATATTTTACTGTTGATATGGCCTCTGTAAGGCAAAAGAAGAACAAATAATAAGGCAGCTAAAATGTCAGTTGTTCGCTTAATTGAAATCGTAGAGCTAGAGTGAGTAGAATGGACTGAGCGTTTGTAATTTGATGTATACCTTTAGAATTTCCTTAGCTTTCATGGGCAAATATGATTGAACATTCTATATATTTTCTAACTTCTTCCCCTTTGCGTGTAATGAAAAGGACAAATTAAATTTTCCGTATTAAATTGTTGTGTATCTCCTGTTAAAAGAGGAGAATTTTCCCACATCATTTCCTATCTTATCAAATGTATCCCTGTCAGGTGCATGTGTAGTTCCATTCTACTCATTCCAGTGCTACGATATAGAAACTGCAGTCCTTGTCACCTGTCAATCAAAGCCGGAGCTTTGTGCCATGCTACATTCCTTTGTCCAGACCGACAAGTTCACTTTCACGTCGGGTCGAGCCGCTGTTGAATGAGTGTGTCAGGAATCTCTTCACAATAAAAGTCCACCGTAGTCACCGTCATCTTTGTTGTCATTACAAACATTCTAACATCGTAGATCAACACTGTACATATTTTACACTATAATACAATTGTATATACTGCACTTAAAAGCCTCTGTTGGTCCTGTGGAGTATCACATCAGCGGACACTCAGTTTGGGTTCACACCTAATGCAGGTTCAGTGCAATAATGCAACTCACACCAATGTGTTCCCATCCTGTCCAACCTTCCCTGCTTAACTTCTTGCGGGATTTAAGGAAGCTGAGAAATAAATCCTAATGTGTTTGGATTATGTGGATTCAAATAGGGCTGTCACTTTTGACCACACTAAATGTTAAAGCCTTGCACTAAGATGTAGGTTAAAGAACAGGCCCATGTTGCATTGGACCTGTACTTATAATTTGTGCATATTCGGAGGCTTTAAAACATGATTTGGAATGTTGTTTCATCAGAGTTAGGTTGCGACTGACGGACTGTGTTTGCAGCACATCTCCAGCTTCGTTGCATCATATGTCTCGTACCTTACATATGGTGAAAGAACCCTATTAGCTTCATTTTGACATCTCCTTTATTCAGAGTGAAACTCTATATTGTGATTATACTCAACCAAAGGGACCTTAAGCACCATTGTGCGGTGGCAGAAAATTGTGCCGTGAGAGATCATTAGGTGTGTTTTGAAAAATTGTCCCATTTCACTTATCGGGCTGAAAAGTATTATTTATTTATTACATAACTGTTTCTTTGCTCAACAAAGAATGAAAGGCAAAATAATTCAATACTTTTTTTTTCCCCTCTGTGGCAGTCGATGGCTATGAAAACTATGAAAAAAAAAAACGATATTCAGTTCTATTAAACAAGATCTTTCAATGTGTCTTTCTTCAATTCCTGCCAGGAAATACTTTTTCTCCTCCGTGGCAGCAGATGGCTATGGAAACTAAAAAGAAACATAATCAGTGCTATTTAACAAGATCTTCGATAGTGTCTTTCTTCAATTCCTGCCACTATATCAATATATTCCTGATGATATATAAGTGCTGTGGCTCAACAAAGGTTGCAAAACAGTGATGTAACAGTGAGCTGCTCCTGCATACACTGGATGAATAAAACAATAAAAACTGATGAAGAGTGAAAGCCCGATTTGAAACCCTTTTTTTTTTTTTTTTAAGTTAGTCCAATCCCGCTTTACGGTAAGCCAGAGCTTACCTTCTATATGTGCAGTTCTTTAAATGTGATCTTCACCTTAACTTTGTGGCACATATTACATTATACATTCAGTACAAAAATGTTTCATTAAAATTGACCATGAAGATTTTTTTTTTCTGTCAGGTTAAAAAAAAAAAAAAAAAAAAAAAAAAAGGTAATGTATGAAGTCGAGGTCTTGTCACTTAACTGTACATGGCACAAAACTAGGAAAACAAAGTAAGACTTTTCCTGACAGTGTCATCTCTATCATGACCACCTCTCGCATTCCACCAAACACTATAAATTATTGAATACACACACTCACACACATATTCACACCCCTGATTCTTGGGAAGGCAAACTCATCATCATCATCATCATACTGTGTTTGCTAAGCAGACAATGTCATGTGGATTGGAAGTGACAGTTATGGAAGAGTAAAAATATCTGCGGTGCCTCCACCTCGGGTTGTTTCAGCTGTGACTTTGCACTGAGTTACATCATAGGTGGGAGCAGCCAAGCAAACATGCTCCTGCTCCGGTTGGAAGTGTTTGTGTTAGAGCAGTCGCCAGGGAAGCCCTTTACCTGGTCAAATATTCTACATGAGCAAATCGCACCAAACTACACCCGTCTGAGTATCTGAAGGTCCATTTTTTTCTCTCTCTCTCCGTCCTCACACATTCACTACATTCTCAACAGTTAGGTTGTATGTTGGCTTTCTACAGACAGAGAGCAAACCATGGAAGGAGTCATAAATGTATCGCAGGTATAAGTCTTATTAGGTTTGAGTGATCTCACCACCAATACAAACATTAGGTCCATCTCTACAGGCGTGGAATTACACAACCCATATAAACATATATCTACACATATACATATCTTCTGACCCTTTTTAACTCTTTATAGTCAAAACTCAAAACAAAAGGACGGTAAAAACCAACTGTACACCTCACAGACAGTGATGATAATTATATTCTATTTTTTTTTTTTTTTTTTTTAATTTCAGTTAAAAATCTTTTTTTCCGTTCTTTGTTCGTCCTGTCGAGCTGATATGAAGTGAAATGATTTGGGGGGGTGTTTTGAAATTGTCACGCGTTCCCACCCGAGCAGATCCACAACAGTGTTTCTGGGAATATTGAGTGCTAAAGCTGGTCGTGCCCATCGAGGAGGGAGGGGTTTGAGAAACTGCGAGGAGATGAAGGAGGCAAGCGTCACTTTTATCCCCCGGAGTGTGCCTTAAAAGCAATGGAGGTCCGAGCAGAGAGTATCCATCACAAGTCCATCACAAGGGGGGGCGGTGAGAGTCTTCACAGGTGCATCTATTTAAGCTCTGTCTCACTGTTTAACAGGACGCTGTTATACTTGGACATGTGTCCCCTGGGTCTGCAAACTCTGCACACTGGTTAAAATCTTCTTCTGGTGTCCAGCTAGAGTTACACCCATCTTAGCCAGTTCACTGCAAGTAGAACACAAGGGGGGAAAAATACAAGTGATCAAATGTTTGATTTCACATAGCTCTAAGGATTCACTGTGCATTAAATAGCGCCCCCCGCAGGAATGGCTGGTGAGCAATATGGTTGTAATGTTTACCTGACACTAATGTAGAGTATGGAGTCCAGGCTCACATATCCTGCACTGGAAAAGTTCTCCTTGTACTGGCCCATCTTGATGGCCTCCAACCACTCATCCACTGTGGTGACACTGAACTCTGGTGTGGACAGGTCTTCCCTGCTGGATTGGAAAACACAAGGATTTGTATACTATGTTATTGCGATAGTATAAAAGACGTGAAAGAATTCTAGAAATATCAAGTACTAAGGGAACTGCTGCTTTTTACCACTAGGCGGAAAGAAAGTGAGTAAAATACCCCAAAAATTAGCACAAAAATTTCCACTTGCAACAGCGCAACAATTGTTTTGGACAACCTTTGCGTGTTTGACCAGCATCAACGACGACATGACAGATTCAGAACTAGCATATGGAACCAAGTGAAGGGAACAGGAACTTTGAAACCTATCCACTTGTGCGAGAGTATGATTAATGACGTTGCCCCCTTTCTTTTCCACTGGCTTCCTTTTATTATAAATTGTTATAAATGATCCCTGTGTTCATTCATTTTCATGCTCAAACCTAATTACCAGCACACAAACAAAGGACTAATTGCATACATTAACATACAGTGCAGTGTGTGGGGTTCATTTTATAACCAACCTGTAGACCAGAACCACGATACATCAAACTGTATGTTTTAGCCTATATACCCTGTCAGTGGAGGGGTTTTTATTTAGATTGAGAGAAGTTGCCTATTCAATGATGTGTCTGCTGCATTGTCATTAATCTTTCACCTATAAATATAATACATAAGCATCATTTAACATCCGCTACTTGTCTAAAACTACAAAGATTTCCAGACTACATGTGTAAAAGTCTTAAATCTTCATTTTTTACTTCAAATCTCTGTCCAACTGACCATAGTGAGCTGTTGGCCAGCTCTCTCAGGCTGGCGGGGTTTCTAATGAGCTTGTCCAGGATTGTGACAATCTGTCCAAACTTTGGCCTGTCACTCCTTCCCTTCTCCCAGCAGTCCAACATGAGCTGGTGTAGCACCACAGGACAGTCCATGGGAGCAGGAAGACGGTAGCCTTCATCTATTGCTTTGATCACCTACAAGACAAACAAATGAGAAAAACACCAGTTGTAGTTAAACAGAGTAAAATGATTTCAATACTTTATTCAAAGAACAGGGATGACGCTTCCGAACAGACTAGCTAGTATCAGCCGACTGACATTATCAGCCCAGTGTTAGCATTTTAGGTGTCATCTGTAAGAATCATTATCATTTCTGATAATGAATCCCGATAAGGCAATATCTTGGGTTTGCCAAATATGTACGCCAAAAAATAGTTTTCGGTGTGAATCAAATTAGAGTGAAACTCACTAGATGGCAGCATTGCAGCTCATTTAATTGAACTCATATTTATACGGTGGTTAGTACAGATAAATAAATGATTATTGTCAGGCACATTTGGCCAATATTAGCATGTCAGGATATGGAAAGTTGGAAGTTATTATCATACATCACTATTAAATACAGCTAAAAAAAAGCAATGACACAATACCACTGTTAGCCACTAGTGGAAAACTAGTGGTTCTAATAGAAAATCAACTGAAAAGATCTTTCATTGAATATTTATCCAAGTTTCCATTATCTATTCACTCTCATGACATTAGAATTATAAGCCAAAGTGAATAATGCATGGACAGATCAATTAAATGCATTATAGTTTTAATACGTATCATTAGTTCTACAAATCGGAGCAATGTTTTCCCAACAGGACTGCACTTCACAACAACTGCTCCCGAGATTTTATCTTAAGCTTATCCTAAATTCAATTATTCCGCCCAGTCTAAGTATTAAAAAGTCATTTTTGATACAATTGTATATCATACTGCGTCATTTCGTTTCCACTGAGGCCAATTGGTTAATGACCTGCTTTAATTAAATGTTGATTAAGCACATTTCCACTTCTGTAAACGCTGTGTCAGTCCAACTGGAACCCATTGCGATGAGGCAGTGAGCTCAAGTCTACATAGAGACTTTAACTGAGATATAAGGCGCTGTGTTTGTGACTCACATCCTGGTTTGACATCTCCCAGTAGGGTCTCTCTCCGTAGGATATCACCTCCCACATGACGATTCCGTAGCTCCACACATCGCTGGCCGAGGTGAACTTCCTGTAGGCTATTGCTTCTGGGGCCGTCCATCTGATGGGGATCTTTCCTCCCTGTGAATGTCGACATCACAGTCAGCACATTCTTGGTGCTATACTGTACGTCACTCTCGACTGGACATTATTTATTTCCTGTCTGGATAGTGTAAATATTTGAAGGCTGTTTTATTGGCACGTGTCTGGCTAAGTGTTGCATTAAACCCAGGGTGGAACTGACAAGACTGATTGTCTTGCCAAGAAGTCTGGTGCCATTAAAATCAGAGCTGTGAGATAATGCACTGGCTTGACAACAAGGTGACTCTCGCCTCCATCTTTACTGTTGCTTCTGAGTGACTTTTGTTGTTTACACCTTTCGTGTTGTGACTGTCGCGTCCCACCTTTCTGGTGCGAGCACAGAAGACCGGGCCTTCATAAATACAGGATGTATGGACATAGCAATGGGTGAGATAACTCTCTCCCCTCTCTCTATCTTTTCTGCAAACAGATCGTTCCTCCACAGAGCCGAGCTCTGTTTTTAACATGCAGCAGCTGCCTCTGCACCAACTTCCCTTCCCTCCATCTCTGTTTGGTCAAAGTCAAATAAAAGACAAAGCTGCCAAGTCACTCAGCAGTGTACTTTTGTTTCCAAAGCCCCCTCTTCACCCCAACACCATCTATATTTTTTCACCAAACTGCTCTCTCTGGATCCTTACAGCGTCTTCCCCCTCTTCTCTCTCTCTCTCTCTCTCTCTGTCTCTCCCAGCCTCCCTCGATCTCAGTCTTATTTGATATCCACTCCGCTCTCCCCGCTTCTACATCGTTTCCTCCCCGGCCTCTCCTTTTCCCTCCCCCTTCCTTCCATGCCTGCAGCTCTCCATCTCGGTCTCTTGACATCCGTCCTGAGTGCGCGCGCGATTGCAATAGAGCAGTCAGCGGCAGATCCACTCCTCCCAGGGCAATGCTAATGCCATATTAAAAATAACATCCCCAACACTTCCTATGAATATGAATAATGCCATGTCCTCATGGGCATTTTAGATGAGTTACTCCGCAGCGGTAGAAGTCACTGACGTTTGAGTTTTCTTCTTTTCTTTGAGCTCTGTGTGAGGAGGGTAATGTTATCAAAGGCTCCTCAGATTTCAATGTAGGCAAAAAGTATTTTCATAAACCTTCGGCACCGAAACACTCTGCATAAGAAGACTAACTCATATCCATGGGATGTGAATGTAAAGCGTGTAAGGCTTGACATTCATGCCTATTTCTGCCTAGTGTGTTCCCTGTAGCAGAGTAGAAATAAAAAGAACATCATAAGCTGTCACCCAAGTGAATGCCATAACATGTTTGCATTAAGTGTTGCCAGTGACCCTGATTAAACTTTGGGTCACTGGTCATATTCTACCCTGTTAAATGCCATGACGTCTGGAATTTTCAACCAAATTATGAAAAAAAAAACCCTTAATGGTTGTGTCTACAGACCCAAGATTAAACAAACTGTGCACTTATTTTATGATACACCAGCCCACAGAATTATGCAGTCTTTTTTAAGACCCACAGGGACATTTAGTGACATGCAGGAACAACTCTGGGTGAAAAGTTGAACGTCGTAATGCTGACATTCTTCGCCCTCAGTTACAACATTCAGGAGGGTGTGTCTGTCAGAGCAGTTATTTTCTGTGCTGCAAATTTTTATTTTTAATTTTAGTTTCTAAGATTATGGGTCATAGTACAAAGTTGACGTTTTCAAACCACATTTTCACCTCAGCCTGTCCTGCTGTGATTAATCTCAGTTGTGATCTATTTGATTTTGAGGCCAACTGGTGACAAGTCCTACGATAGAAATCAAACTGTATGCGTCTAAAAAAATCGCATTTACTAAAAATAATGTATACTGTGATGGAAGAGAGTCAGCTGAGGTGAAGGGAAAGGTTTACATGACAGTTGTGAGACCAGCCATGATGATTGGATTAGAGACACTAGGAATAGGTAGAAGACAGGAGACAGAGCTGGAGGTGCAGGAGTTAAAGATGCTGTGGTTATCTTTAGGAGAGACAAGGATGGACAGGATCAGGAATTAGGTGATTAGAGGGACAACACAGACAGGAAGGTTTGGAGAAAAAGCTAGAGAAGACAGATTGTGATGGTTTGGACATGTTCAAAGGAGGGACAGTGGATACATTGGTAGAAGAATGATCCGTTGAATTGCGTAAAAAGTATTTTACTATTTCATGTTTCTGAGGAGATTGATGGATGCAGTGAGGGAGGACATGGAGGTAGTTGGAGTCAGAGTAGAAGATACAGAGGACAGGGTGAGATGGAAAATAATGTTAAAATGTTGTCAACCTCTGAAAAATGGACAAGGTGAGAGCAAAAGAAAAAGAACATCTAAGCATACAGTTGGTATCAGTGTATGTGCTCTGTTGACACTGAGCTGCCGGGTCTTTCTCTGTCCTGGGTTAATTAGTTTAATCACCATCACCTGAGAGGGATTATCTCTGTGTCATTCTTGTGTTGTTGTTGTTTTTGTAGTTACTCTAATGTTCCTGTTCATTCTCGCTGTTTATTGTTAACAGAATGACTAACCAGGTCTGATTTTGTGCCAAATTTGCTGCAATTTTGAGTTTGGACTTTTGTTTTCTGTCTTTTTTTGTCTGTACTTCCAAATTAACGATTAAGCCACATCCAAGCTAACCCTAACACTGAAACATGGCCTTTATTGGTTGACATTGTTTTACTGTTTTCCCCAAGTTAATTCACTGTTGTATTTTTGAATAGGAACACAATTTGGAAGAAAGAAAGGAAACTCCGTCTTTCTCGCCTAAATTATTCTATTGTAACTAATTCACGACGGCAGAATTGACTATTTTGGGAATGAACTGCTATGCTAGCGCTGACATGAAACCTTGTATGTAACTGAAATATCAGATGATTTGATTAAGTTTGCTAATAGCACGGCACAAATAGAGTGCGTTGGGGTCTGTCTTACCCTGGTGGTGTAGGCGGCCTCTGGGTCGTCCTCCAGAACCCGACTCAGTCCAAAGTCCGACACCTTACACACGAGGTTGCTGTTGACGAGGATGTTGCGAGCTGCCAGATCCCTATGAACGTAACTCATGTCCGACAGATACTTCATCCCTGAGGCGATGCCACGCAGCATGCCCACCAGCTGGATCACCGTGAACTGGCCGTCGTGTTTCTGTAAAAGGAGAAAGATGAATTAATACGCGGCGCACAGTGTGAACTGCTGACAAAGGTCTTGAGGAGGTGTGGTGCTGTGATTTGTGCAGGGTCCTTTAGCAAACTCAGCAAGAAGAAGTCTTCAAGCCAAGTCTCTACTAAATCTGGACATATGGAACCCAGCGGGCTAAAGGAGAGGTTTCCGTGTTCAAGATCAATTGAAAATGACAGAATAAGCCACCTTTGGAGAATGGGATCTGACGGAAAACTTTCTACTCATACATGGACCACGGGCTCAAACAGAGCTCAGTGGACTTCAGATCCGAATGTTCTCTGGCCTGTTGATCGATGGACGTCCATTTCACCTTGGTCTGCCAATTATTTGCGCTCAGACCCAACAGTCCCTGTTAAAAAGCGGTCCAAGTTATCAGTCACCTTCTCTCCTTTACATCGCCTTTGTATTCCTTCTCCGCCTCCCCGTTCTCTCCACCCTTACCTATCTTCTCTACTCCATCTCTGTCTACGACAGGAAAACTCTGCATCACTTTGATACAGTCTCCATCTATCTGTTCTTCATCTTTCTACATCTGCGCTCCCCACTCTCTATCCGCCTTTCTCCGTCTCCCCCTCAATCTCAGCAGCTGTGGAGTAAGTTAATTAGCCGGTGGTTTTGTGAGATGCTGATTGATTGGACTGTCTAACAAACCTACAGACTTCCTCTATCAATCTGCCCACCACAGTGCCTTGCCAGGAAAGAGAATGAAGTGCGGTTGGGCAGGGCAGGGAAAGACAGAAGAGACAAATGCAGGACACGAGGTTAGACAGGAAGATGGAGACTAATGACAGAAGGGGAAGTTAGAATATTCATCGGGATTATTTTAGCATAAAACTCAAGATCCAAAAAGAGTTTAGCTGATTGGCGGGTTTTGATTTTTCGACTTGAGCCGCTGGAAATTAAAGACGTATGGACGACATGAAAAGGGATGAGCTGTAAAAGCCATAAACGCGATTTGGTAATTGCGCGGAGCCGCTGTGGACACACTTTGACCTCATTACAATATAGCATTTCTAATGCACCCTATAGAGATATACCAAAAGTAGGCAGGATGCTTGGGCAAGTGCCATTCATTATTTGTCAAATTTTGTCCTGCTTCAGCGTCGCTGATGGGATTGGTGTCTATTTAACGACAGGGCCTATCATCACGGGCTTAATGGCTTTATCACTGCAGCGATTTTACTGGCTGACAGGCAAGACTGAATATGAATCAGGGAGACTTTCAGTGTCGGGCTCTCAAGGGCAGGAGTCGTGCATTCATTCATGTACAAGAAAAGATGGTGCAGTTTGAGTAGGAGTCTGACATAAGCATGTGTTACGTGTGCATAGTTACTCAGAAATCATACTTGGTTTTGTTATTATGCTCTTGTTTGGTTGCATTAAAATGAAAAGTCCTTGTGTGCATACTATTGACTATTAAAAAAAAAAAAAGTTATAGGAAAGAGTATTTCCAATAATTATGCATGCCTCCAGGTCTATGCAGAGGTCGAAGGAAGGACTGATTATCATCATGTTACCTTGTGAAATTCATTGTTGAATGAGGACATAAAAATGTAGAAGAATAATATAGTGTCTGGGTTTTGCATTTAAGGTATTTTAAAATATTTTTTATTATGTAAATTAAAGTCCATTGAGTTCCATTAAAAAAAAATATTTGTTTACAACATTCTTATGAATGATTTTGTGTATGGCTTAAACTGCCATTTAAAAGTTTTCCCCCAGACATTTTTCTGTGTTTTTTTTTCCACTTTTATTTACCTTTATGAGTTGTAAAGTGAATAGAAAAGATAGTCAAGACATTGACAAGGTTAAAAATACATTTCTGAATTTTAAAATAATAATTTCTCATATAACTGCAAGGTGCAATACATTGGACCATTACAACACTACAGTGGTAGTTGCTGCAGATTTGCAGCGAGAATGGTCATTCGCCAAATCAGCAATGGATAATGTACATATCTGATTCTTCCTCCTCTTTCGGCTTGTCCCTTTTTCAGGTGTTGCCACAGCGAGTCAACATTTTTAATCTCACCCTGTCCTCTGTATCTTCCACTCTGTAGGAGTCCAACTACCTCCACGTCCTCACTCACTGCATCCATCAATCTCCTCTTTGTCTCCTACCTGGTGACTCCATCTCTAGGATCATTCTTCTACCAATGTATCCATTGTCCCTCCTCTGAACATGTCCAAATCATCCTTTTCCCTGTCTCCCTGCTCTCTGCATCTTCTACTCTAACTTCAACTACCTCCATGTCCTCCCTCAATGCATCCATCAATCTCCCATTCTTCTACCAATGTATCCACTGTCCCTCCCCTGAACATGTCCAAACCATCTCATTCTCCAAACCTTCCTGTCTTTGTTGTCCCTCTACTGACCTCATCCCTGATCCTGTCCATCCTTGTCTCTCCTAAAGAGAATCTCAGGATTTTTAACTCCCGCCTCCTGTCTTCTGCCTATTGTTAGTGTCTCTAGTCCATCCATCATGGCTGGTCTCACAACAGTCCTATAAACCTTTCCCTTCACATCAGTTGACACTCACACAAAGTGGATTTCTGATTAGTTTAAAGATATTATCATTGAAAAACTATTGATAAATGTGATCCCAGACCTTTGAACGGGAGTGTATCTGTGAGATTATTTGTTAAATCATAAATATTGTTGTTTGGATTGCCAAAAAGTTTATTTTATGCCAGTTTTAGGGGCAGTATGGAGGCTTAATTTCTCACAAATGAGTCCAAACCCACCTTTAGGAAAGTATCCAAAGATCCATTTTCCATGAATTCTGTTATGATCATCACTGGTTTGCCTAAAGATGGAAACAAAACAAGGCAGCTGTTAGTTGCAACATAATTAGTAGGAAAGCAGGAGACAAACTAAGACGCGGAGACAAAGAAGTGGAGTCCACAGCTGTGACCAGCCTTCCTCTCTGTCTCTCCCTCTCTCTCTCTTGGGTAATACATGGCATGTCGTCATCAGTCACACTGACAGCTTCTAATCAGCCCTCTCCATAAATGCCAGGAGATAATTAGAATGGACCAATCCACTAGAATCGTGTGTGTGTATGTGGGCGGGTGGGTGCAAGTGTGCGAACTAGGGGGCCTCCTGAGATCTCATGAATACTAATCAGTCTCCAGAGGGAAGGGGGCTGTGCTAGGATCACTGTACACCTGCACAACGCTGTGTTTTACGCACACGAGGGCTCGATGAAGGGGTGTTTGAGTGACAGCCTCTGTGCACTCTGCTCCCCGGCCTGGCATCTGATGGTCTTTTACAAATTATTAACAAAGTACCTGCAATTACAGGCAGCACAGAGGTCTCTCTGTGCTCCAGGTACGACCAAAATACTGCAGAACGAATTTGCACTTTGTTTGTTTAATGGAGACGACGGCTTCCTGGCGGCTTTGGGGAGACCTCACTATCTCGCCTCAGATCTCTGAGATGATGGGATGGGGGATAATTTATAAAAGCGGCCTTGGATTTCAATATCCCATTGATTACACACATTTGCAACAAACAGATTTTGCGCAGTACTTGATTGGGGTATTGGGCAGACGAATATCTTCAACTCTACGTTGATGATGGTGTTGTTTACATTCACATGTTGTACAACTGGTTGAGGCAAATGGTCGACACGGGCCTTTGTTAGCAGCAAGTAAATGTAGTGTAGTGCAAACTAAGATGAATGACATGTAAAAAGGCATAAGATAAATGCCTAAATGCTTTAGCTTTTTCTATGTCATCTATAGGGAAAATTTGGGGAAAAGGCAGGAATGTAATCACAATCCAAACCAATCATTCAATTTGGACAAGTTTAGCGGGCCAGATTACAACGTTGAATGGGCTTCACCTGGCCCCTTGGCCTTAGTTTGCTTAGCCCTGAGGGTGGATTGTTCATTTGAACTAATGATGTCAACTAATCACATGTAAAAGTTATGCTAAAATGCTTAAATACTTTAGCAATCACTGCCATCTTGAAAAAAATGTGGGCATCAAAGGGAAAAGGCAGAAGTAGAATCACTTACAAACTAATTTTGAAAAGTTTAGTGGACCGTATTACAAAGCTGAATGAGCCGCATCAGGACCCCGGGCCTTATATTGCCCCTGTGTGCAATTAATTTCATAGTTACTTCCTAGTGTTTGTATGTTTGTGTGGTGTATTTCCTCATTTACAATGTTTCCACTGTGCTAGTGTAGGTTGAAAGACATAGACATAATGTCCGTACCGAGGGACATTGTGTGAGATCAGAGTTTGTTCATTGGTTCATGCGACGTTGCGTCATTGCAATGAAATTTCCATGTGAGCCTGTGTCTAAATCCAGTTAGGTAGTAATCGAACTACGTCTGGTCATTCGTAAAGTAAGTCTGAGAGGACTGTTGACACACGGAAGTACAGAAAACATCAAAACATATACGCCGGCTGCAGTGTCTTGGGTAGTGCAGTAGAGAAACAAGGTTGGACGATAAGGACAAGAGAGGAAATATGAGAAAAGGTCAAAAAGCTTGTCATGGAAACAACACCACCAAGGCTTACAGTGAAATTGCAGGTAAAGACAGCAATGCATCACCTTAAATGAATTCACTATCTTACCGCAGCACACACAAATGCTGAAAAACACACACATACACACACAGAGCGGGGCGCACAGTCGGCTGGTCTCTGGTGGTGGTGTCTTCTATGACAGTAACATTAGTCTCAGGGATAAAAGTGAAAGAGAATTGGATTTTCTTCTGCTGGGGGTGAGGACTGCCGCTCACATTTATCTCCACAAGGGGCCTGTGTTGTGTGTGGTGTATGGCTCTGGGTGTGTGTGTGTGTGTGTGTGTGCAGGTGTGTGTTATAGAGAAAGACAGAGAGCTGGTTTCAGGGCATGGCAGGTGGGGATGGATGGCGCTACGATAACCACCTGATTTCAGCCCTGATCAGAGGCGGGGGAACACATGTCTGCTCTTCTGTATGGGTTCTGTCACAGCCGCGCACGTTTAAGTGATCGTGACCGAACAGACGTCCGACAACAGTTTTCTGCACCCGGGTAATAAACATTTGTGTCGTTGTTGGATTGGAAAAGTTGTCATATTCTACAAAGTAGAGAGCCGTAAAATGCCGTCTGCTTTGTAGAATATGACCTCAGCCGAATGGTACAGAGCTGTTAAAAAACCTCTTCTGAAAACCAATTACATGTTGGACTGTGTGTGTCTGCCAGTGTATGGGCATCACATACTGTCTGTCAGGAGGGAATATTACCTTCAGGCTCACAGAGTTAGAGGCAGTTAAAGAAGAACAGTGAGAAGCATCCATCCACACAATCACCACTTCACACTATCAACAACTCCATCCAGACGCCTGTCATACACAGACAGGAAAAAGAACAAATCACGTTCAACTAAAAGACTATTCTTTTTACACAAATTATTCAGGAAAAGTTTGTGAACACTTCTCAGCTCAGCTTACACTCACTGCACTTTACTGTTTTTACGCTTGCTATAACTTTTAGTTTCTACTAAAAGGTATATGATCTGACCCGGGGGTCTTAAACATATGGCCTGTGGGCCAAAAGTGGTTCACAAGACAGTTCAATTCGTCTCATTCAACAAATCACGAAAGCAAATAAAATATATATTATCTGAATATACATTTTCTCTAATATGCCTATTATGGTTTGCATATAAACAATGTGAAAACATGTAATTATGGTTATTTATGAGATCTAATGTCATGATTGTATTGGGCCATGTCCTGGTGTTTTTCGTGTGCACTATCAGTAATATACACCGTTTGTCCTCTTCCAATAACAAATATACATCCTTCATTGTCTTGGTGTCCTAAACTGCAAAATTTGACGATATTTTAGACACGCTAACCCAGGGGGTGGACAAACTTTTGACACATGGGAGACAGTGTATGCTTAAATTTAGGTCTGGGTCTGGATCAGGAGCTGTAACGCTTGGAAAGTGATGGGCTAGGTAAATGACATATAAAGATCACGCAATAAGGCTAAATTGTCTAAATGCGTTTAGCTTTTTCTATACCATCTACTCAGCAAAAATGCAGTATTAGGATTATGATGTAGATACATGGTACATTTCAGAGTTCGAAGTACCAAAACAGGCCTTAGTTTGTCCAACTTAGCCCCATAAAAAAAGCTCTTGTTTTAGTTACATTGTCAACATAATTCACAGTTGAAGACAACGACTGGTCTGGACTAAGATTCTCCAGCCTATCATTAACCTCCCCTTTTTTTCCGGGAAACAAAACGTTTGGAAGCACCCCCTTTATTTTCTCCTGAAAGCACATAATTAAGTAATCACATCCACATTCACTGCAACACCTCACCTGTTCATCACCTGCAGAAGGAAACACAATTGCACAAACTGCCTATAACTATGTGTGCGTGAATTGGGTATTGATGTCCTGCCAGGTGGAGTGAATGAATCTGAGAAATTACTGTGGCTGTTAAGTCCACAATGGTGAAAGGTAAAGAACGCTTCCTGCTAATCATACAGGAACAATGGTGTACGAGGAAAAACCTGCCTTAGTTGTGAAACCCTTGTGTGTGTGTCCGAGCTGTGTTAGATGTCTGTATACATTGTATACTGTTAGGATGAGTGGCTGTCAGCCTGTGTGGCAATGGGCCTCGTCACTGCGGAATAAAATGAGTCGGCTCTGGGTTCAAACGAGAAAATGACTGGCGTATTGATTAATGTTAAGGAACTGAAACAATTGATACAATGCTTTTAACACGGGACAGATCTCTTTTCTGGGAAGCGATTGTAAGGATGCTGGGGTTCGGAGAAACACAGACAGAAACTCAATAACGTTCCCCCCCTTACACCCCGTGCTTTTTCATCTCTTCTCATTTCCTCATGTTTGCCTCGGCGCAGCCCCCTCTAACCCTCTCTCACTCAAATCTTTTCACACATCTCCCCTCTTCTCGCCCTCATTTGTTCCCAACACCCATCTCCTCTCATTTCCTCCCTCTTGTATCCTATCGCATCCTATCCTCTCCACCCTTTCCCCTTGCATCCTTCTTCCATCTTCACCTTTACTTTGTACCTCCCACCCCGGGTCTCCGCCGCCTCGTTTGTTCCTGGATGTGGAGATACAGTAGAGAAATCTAGTTTAAACTCAAAGTGTTTTCAAAGTGATTTGGTTTTCCCCTCTCTGTGTGTTGGCTACATGTGAGTTATATGTGGCGCAGTGAGGCGGGGGTGCACAGGTGGAGTGGAGGCGCACCGTGGGCAGATTAGATGTGGCCTGGTAATTGAGGGTTTTCCAAATGTGCCGATCGTTGCTGCAATTGTGGAACGCATAAAGGACGGACGCGTGAAATGAGGGATGCATGAGATAAAGGAGAGATAAGGGGGAGAAGGGGGAGAAGGAGGTGAACGTGGAGCGAAGGTGGAGATTGCTGCACTTCCCTGAATGTGGCGAGAACAGACAAAAAAAAAAAAAGACATGAAAGATTTTTTTTTTCCCCTCCTCTTTTCAGCGTGTGGCGCTCTAATTAGCATGACAATAGCAACAATCAGGTGACAGACAGCGGCGTAGGTTATTAGAGTGCCACACTGCAGGGGATGGAGGCTTATGAGGTTTTTTTTTTTCAGCAACACACTCTGGAAGACACACACACACACACACACACACTGCATTGATTTCCATTCATTTGTTCCTTCCGTAATCAAGTCCATACCCCCAACTTCAATCATAACGAGTTAATGTCTGACCCCAACATTAACCTAGACACTATTTACAGCTTTATCTAAACTTTAAGTGGTTCCTCAAAAGAAGGATCTTCCTCATTAGAAACACATTCAAAGCCCAGAGGAAACGCTGTTAAAAAATAATCTTTAACGAAACTAGAAATGGGTCTGGATGACGAAATGATTGGCCACCTTGCATTTCAAGTGAATTTACTATCAGGTTAATAATGAAGCAGGTTTTTTTTTTGGATGTCAGATGGTTAGTTAAAAAAAAAACGGCTACATCCTAAATTTTATACTTCATGCCTTTCCAGGAACTGTGCTTATTAAAAAAAAACATGATAGAATAAATCAGGGCTGCCCAATAAGTAGATCAGGATCTACCAGTAGATCTACAAAGGAGAGTTGGTAGATCCTGAGCAATAACATCAAAAATAATAGTAATAAAACTAAAGATGTAAGTCTATTTCAGTATTTTAATGTAGAGAGTAAGATATCCAGTTTATATGGGTAAATATATTTAGAGTTTTCAATCTAGGTGGATCACTTCATCCTGGTCATCTGAAAAGTAGCTCACAAGACAAAAAAAAAGTGTGGACACGTCTGGAATAAAGGGTTAACTCAAAATATGATCAATGGCAAAGACAAAATAACTTAATTCCAGGACATAAAACAGAGAAATGTGGGACAGTTGGTGGTCCTCAAGGTACCTGGTTCGGATCCCCCTACTAACAAATTACCGCTGAGGTGCTGGCTCAGTTAGCTGCCCCCTGCTGACCACGGTGATAGGTTAAATGCAGAGGAAAAATTTCCCAAAAAAAACTTGGGACGAACAACATATTCTCTAGCAACTGATATCTATTTTATTTATTTATTTTTTAAAAAACATAAAAAAAAAAAAAAAACGACATAAAAGTTAGTCGACATAATTGATGCCACTACAAAATCTATCACAATTATAATTAGTCTGAGTAACTTTTTAATCTAATTGCAGAAAGTGTTTGGATTAGATGATTAGTTTGACTAATGAACTGTTAAGATAATTGTACCCTATGAAAGCAGTCAAATCTTGCTGTGGTGAGAGCTGAAAAGAGTTGAAACTCCAATCATCAACTCTCTCTTTCCCCAAAACTTTCCATTTTACCGTGCTTGAATTTCTCTACGGTCTGAGACGTGATCGCTGCGGCACCTGTCGTAGCTCAACCTGCCATCTTGAGACTTGGTGATTCACAGCCGCGCTGTTAGCATAAACGTCTGCGACTGATTTGTTATTTCTGCTTCTGCTCCTACTGCTGTTGCTCCTACAACTCATTCTGCTGCTGTTCACAGTTTCACAAAACCAATCCAGCACCTGAGCCCAGAGCAGTCAGGGTCAGTCTACCTGATTAGACAGAGGGGGCGGTATGTGAAGGGACCAGCTGCTGCCAGAAGAAAAAAAAAAAGCCTGAAGGAATTATTGACCCATTTCAACTCTCACCCCACGCTCGCACACATACACCCTGGGCTGTGACCTGTGAAATTACTGCTCTGCTAGTGAGATTTGTTTCTGAGGAGCTCTATCAGCTTCTCAATGTGCCGTGGAGACGGGCCAGAGAAGGGAGACGCACAAAGATGCATGTAGAAAGCAGACGTGGACACCTGTACTTTATTATTCATACAAAAAAAAAAATGATAAAAGATCTAAGGCTGCATTCACTGTTGTCTTTTCTTTTTGTCCATTTTCCAAAAATATAAACCGGCAAACAGTCTTCTTCACCCATCAGCCTGTCCCTTTTTCAGGAGTTGCCACAGCGAGTCAACATCTGCCATCTCCCCCTGTCCCCTGTATCTTCTATTCTGACTCCAACTACCTCCATGTCCTCCCTCACTGCATCCATCAATCATCTTTGTCTCCTACCTGGTAGCTCCATCTCTAGGATCATTCTTCTATCAATGTATCCACTGTTCCTCCTCTGGACATGTCCAAACCATCTCAATCTGTCTTCTCTAGCTTTTTAGCTCCCAAACCTTCCTGTCTGTGTTGTCCCTCTAATCACCTCATTCCTGATCCTGTCCATCGTTGTCTCTCCTAAAGAGAATCTCAGCATCTTTAACTCCTCCACCTACAGCTCTGTCTCCCATCCTCTACCTATTCCTAGTGTCTCTAATCCATCCATCATAGTTGGTGTCATGGAAATCTTTCCTGGAAATCTTTCCCTTCATCTCAGCTGACTCTCTTCTGTCACATAAACGGCAGACAGTGATTCTATGAATTTATTCTGGTCTTTAAATTCCAAAAAAGAGCCCTGGATTGAAAGAGACAAGTGCAATAATTAGACATCTCTGCTCGTCACAATTAAACAAACACATTTGTTGTCGCTGTGCTTTTACAAAGTGCTTCGATCTCGCAAACCAAAGGTCACAGTTATTAAACAGCAAGCACAATTAAGTCAGAGAGAGAGAAAGGAGGACGACGGAGGCGGGGAAATAAATCTGAAATGTGGAGGAATCAAATTTTTTTTTAGTGTGCCTTTTACTGAATATTCATGAGACTAAAAAACTCATCCAATTAACCCTTTGAATTATTAATTTCAGTTTTAAAAAGTCGGTGCATATGCACTTGCTCTTTTGTTGTTGACCTAACTGCCACCAACAACAAACGCATGATGAGAAAGATGAGACTGGATGGGTGAGAGACACTTGGAATAGACAGGAGACAGAGCTGGAGGTGGAGGAGTTAAAAATGCTGAGATTCTCTTTAGGAGAGACAGGGATGGACAGGATCAGGAATGAGGTGATTAGAGGGACAACACAGACAGGAAAAAAGCTAGAGGAGCCAGATTGAGATGGTTTGGAGATGTTCAGAGGAGGGACAGTGGTAGAGGAATGATCCTGGAGATGGAGCTACCAGGTAGGAGACAAAGAGGAGATTGATGGATGCAGTGAGGGAGGACATGGAGGTAGTTGGAGTCAGAGTAGAAGATACAGAGGACAGGGGGAGATGGAAATTGTTGACTCGCTGTGGCAACTCTTGAAAAAAGGGACAAGCAAAAAGGAAAAGAAGGAGACAGAAGCTTAGAGTTTGTCTTCCAGCATAATGGGAGTTTGGATTTTTTTTTTTTAGTAGCAAATTGCAGTGTTCGTTTTTGGACACCTGTCAAATAATTGCAAAAAGTGGTGTCAGACCTGAGTAACAGCAGCAACGAGGAGAAACGTGGAAGAGTGCGAAATTAGCTGATGTGCAAACACAATTTATACTTCAAAAAGGTTAAGTGTCTACAATAGCGTCACTCTTGCGTCTACGGACTGAACCAAGTAGGTTTTTTTTGTTTTTTTTTTTGCGCTAACGAGATTCAGCTGTAAAAAAGCAGCAGAAGATTCAGATTCAGATTCAAGATTCAAACACTTTATTAATCCCCGAGGGGCAATTCAAGGATTCAAGAAGAAGAATAAAGATTCTTTTCTAAATTTTTTTTTTTTTTCCAGGTATATACTTTTCTGAAAAGGCACTTCTTTCAGACTGTCACTCACTGTCGAATTAGCCACGAGTCATTTAATCGCAAATGAAAGCTGGAAGAAACCATACTGTTCCTGCATATCGGTAAAACATTTCATTTTATAGCAGGGTTTTTTTTTTTTTTCTCCCCCCGGTCTTGAAGAGCACTCAAGTCCACTCACATATCTAGCACACGAATGCTGCTGACATGGCAGTCGGCAGAATCCCGGGGCTAAGTGTCTTGCTCAAGTCACGTCGACATGAAGAGTAGCACAGCTTGGGATTAAACTCATGACCTTTCGATCGGAAAAATCCACCCTCTCTTTCTCCACATCCATGTTGGCTCTGCAAAATCTATAGCTGCTTGGATGAAGAAGCAAATCGCATCACAAGGCAATTTGCATGGCTTTTACAAACGGGGTTGACCATGGCAGGACGTAGTTCTTCTTTTCCTTTCAGCTTGTCCCTGAAAAACAATTCGTTCTTTCACTCTACCTCCAACTACCTCCATGTCCTCCCTCACTGCATCCATCAATCTCCTCTTTGTCTCCTACCTGGTAGCTCCATCTCTAGGATCGTTCTTCTACCAATGTTTCCACTGTCCCTCCTCTGAACATGTCCAAACCATCTCAATCTGTCTTCTCTAGCTTTTTCTTCAAACCTTTCTGTCTGTGTTGTCCCTCTAATCACCTCATTCCTGGTTCTGTCCATCCTTGTCTCTCCTAAAGAGAATCTCAGGATCTTTAACTCCAACACCTCCACCTCTGCCTCCTGTCTTCTGCTACTGGCAGTGTCTCTAATCCATACATCATGGCTGGAAGTAGTTATAGTAAGAATTTACTGGAGGATTATGACTATTTTTGTGCCCCGTAGACAAAGACTGTTGATATGATAGTTACTGGGGAGTTAGCTCGGCTGAGCCTATGGGTTGGCTAGCAGATAGACAATGTTTTTTTTTTGTTTTGTATCATGTAACTCATAATTTGGTAACAAGAAAAAAATATTTTAAGTGTAAATGCAATCTTAAAAAGGTAAAACGTAAAACGCATAAAAGGTAAACAGCACTACGCCGTTTGTATGTTGAAACTAGGTCAACGGGGATCCTGGGATGAAGAGTTTTAACTATTTTGTCTATTTTATCTTTTCTATCCGACTTGTGTTGATGTAGCGTTATCAACACACACCGTGGACGTGAGCGCTGCAGGGACGGGAGATGGGGAATGATTGAAACGTAAGATTAGACGCACGCCGACTGAGAGGAAAAGCAGAGCAAGGGGTGGAGAGTAGGAGCTGTCTCTTATACACATCTATTTACAGATTTAAAGATTTTTATTGCCCTTTTTCCTAAAGAGAATCTCAGGATCTTTAACTCCAACACCTCCACCTCTGCCTCCTGTCTTCTGCTCCTGGCAGTGTCTCTAATCCAAACATCATGGCTGGAAGTAGTTATAGTAAGAATTTACTGGAGGATTATGACTATTTTTGTGCCCCGTAGACAAAGACTGTTGATATGATAGTTACTGGGGAGTGAGCCTATGGGTTGGCTAGCAGTTGGGCAACATTTTTTTTTGTTTTGTATCATGTAACTCATAATTTGGTAACAAGAAAAAAATATTTTAAGTGTAAATCTTAAAAAAAGGTTTTAAATCTTAAAAAGGTAATATGTAAAACGCATAAAAGGTAAACAGCACTACGCCATTTGTATGTTGAAACTAGGTCGACGGGGATCCTGGGATGAAGAGTTTTAACTATTTTGTCTATTTTATCTTTTCTATCCGACTTGTGTTGATGTAGCGTTATCAACACACACCGTGGACGTGAGCGCTGCAGGGACGGGAGATGGGGAATGATTGAAACGTAAGATTAGACGCACGCCGACTGAGAGGAAAAGCAGAGCAAGGGGTGGAGAGTAGGAGAGTGATGGAGAGTGAACGCCAACGTGATAACAAATCAGCTCTTTTGTCGTAGCAGACCTTTTCTCTATCTCGGCTACACAAACGCACAAATACACTTGCGCTAATTAACTAACACCATCGTGGTCAGCAAACAAGTGGCTGTTTTTTTGGGGGAGTCTATAGTCGCCATTTACATGCACATGGCCATGTGTCATGAGTTTGTTGCCATGGCAGTGGAGCATTTATCTGAGCTGAGATCAACACCAATGCATTGCCAGGAGCTCTGCACTGTCTCACATGTCTCCAACAGGTACGCACACAAATTAGAGGACCAGTGCAGTCAGATGGTCCCTATCTGTACCAGGTGATATCATTACACATATAGAAGTCAGTCACTAGCTGGATTTGGAGAAAATACCCAATAAACCAAATGTAACTGGTGGACAAAGACAATATTGTCTTAATAATAGCTTAATAATTTAACATTAGTTAGATCGGGATAAGCATTTCTACTGATTGGATGACAATGTACGGTATTGGTTCTTGCAAAATTAGCTGGAATTACACATGGGTGGCGTTCTGTCTGTCCATCCATACACCCATCCATCCTTCCATCCATCCATCAATCTATCCATTTATCCATCTATCCATTTATCCACCCATCCATCCATCTTTCCATCCGTCTGTCCATCAATCTATTCATTCATCCATTTATCCATCCATCCATCCATCTATCCACCCACCCACACATCCACCCACCGACCCACCCACCCACCCATCCATCCATCCATCCACCCACCCATCCATCCATCCATCCACCCATCCATCTATCTATTTATCATCCATCCATCCATCTTTCCATTTATCCATCCATCCATCTGCTCATCCACCCATCCATCCATCCATCCATCCATCCATCCATCCATCCATCTATCCATCCACCCATCCATCCATCCATCTAGAGCTGGCAGTATTGAAATTTCAATGCTCTCATCCCTAATCAGATTGCATGAATGTAAAAATAATAAAAACATCAAAAAGATAAAGTCATTCGAAAGAGACAACTCTTAGATAAGACACCGTCAATCATAAATTGCATTTCAGACAATCACTCAGTAACTGGGAATTACTGCAACGATAAGTGAATGGACAGTGGAATTATGGGAAAATCTGTGTGTGTGTGTCATTTTGGCCATGTGTTTAATATTAAATCAAATACTTTTATGCCACAACTAAAGAAAGTAATCACTTACATTTGGTGACAACGCCCTCCAGCCTGATGATGTTGGGATGGTCAAACTGTCCCATGATGGACGCCTCGGACAGAAAGTCTTTCCTCTGCTTATCCGAATATCCCGCCTTCAGACTCTTGATGGCGACGTAAATCTCCCTCTTTCCCTGCACACGCAGCCGCCCGCTGCACACCTCCCCAAACTCCCCTGTAACACATACACACGCAGACATGATTTGTTGTTGAATATATCAAGCGTCTCCTGATCGTTCCCTCATTGTGCATGCAAGGGGATATTTTAAAATCCGTGCCAGTCAAAATCTCACTCTGCTAATGAGTTATTTATAAAACCCCACTGCTGTTTTACTGCCAACGTACCAGCTCCGATGACTCTCTCTATGCGGATATTGGAAGCGTCAATCTCTTTGGCAAAGTCTCTGACAGCCTGGTTTGGATCTTCGTAGGTGTGGGGGTGGATGTAGGTCCTGCTGCCTGGAAGCTTGACTTCAGAGGGAGAGGAGAGAAGGAATGGACGTTAAACAACTGCTTTATAATATTTTTTTAAGCAGTTTTTGATTTATTAAAAGTGAAAAATATCAATAGTTCTTTCAAAAGTACGTGCTCCAGCCTGACACTAATACCCGCTCGTTCTGAAATGGGAACGGGAGCGTGGGCGCTCAATTTGAGTGACATTACAAATTATTACATAATGAAACACATAACTGCTTTGTTAGCACCGGTGTTAAGGTGACTCATAATTTTAACAGGAGCCCATAAGGAGCTGCACGCCTGCCGCCAACATTTGTGAAGGCGAGTGTGAAACAGTGTGGTTTTTAATCAGCGGCCGGGGCCACTGTACTGTACGCTATATGCTTCAGATATAAATGTTTATATTTTAACGGCGCCTGGGAGAGTGGGGGAAAAATCAGCGTACAGTAAACTGATCGTGAAATAAGAGTTTTGGAACGTACTTTTTCTTCATTGCATCCTTTATTCTTATATGAGATTCCAATTGTCTCCAAAGTTCATATTTACTACAATGACAATACAGGTCCCTACAGGAACTGTAGCATACAGCAGAGAACTCAATATTCATGTAGATCAGGGGTCTCAAACTTAAGGCCCGTGGGCCATTTGCGGCCCGAGGAACGATATTTTGCGGCCCGCACCTTGATGTAAAAGTTCATATTTTATGGTAAATCCTATAGTTCTCAAAACCTGATCCACAGCCTCCTTCTGGTTCAGTGTTGTATTACACAGAATCTGTGGGAAACTGTGATTTTTTATATTTTTTTCTTTTTTTTTTTGCATTGAACACTGAAAGCGGCCCTTTGGTGAAATTAAAGTCTGGGTGGCAGCCCTTTAAATTTGAAATCCCTGATGTAGATACTCCTCATGCTATTACTGAGTGGATGCTAAATAATTAAGATTATTCATTTATGAAGCTACATAATGAGTTTTTCTTTTTTCCATTATTTTCAAAAGAACCATGTCAGCAACAGGACTGGTTGTAAATTGTAGACTTTATAGATGTTACTATGCCATAAAGTTTACATGTTAGAAGCTATGTGTCTGTGTGCTGACCTCGACCATGTTGGAACTGCATCTTCTCCTCATC
>JAFBJS010057605.1:4889-17268 GCA_016785265.1 Paraplagusia blochii
TCTTGCTGGATCTACAGTTCATCCTACAGAAGAGAAGAAAATAAAGTTATTGCTGACTGAGTCACTTTCTGATCTTCCAATCAAATAAGTTCAACTCAGTGTCCCATAAACTGAGTGGACAGCTGTGAACCACTAAAATCAATAAGTTAACACCAAACGTTAATTAAAACAAAACTGTCATTACTTTTAATTATTAAAATAAATAAACCCCTCATTTATTTTGTGTCTAAAGAAAAAAGTTAAGTATATTGCTACTGCTATAGATGGTTCTTTCCATAAGACAACTTATTTAAAGGAAAAACTTTTCAGGATCTAATTTGTAAAATAAAATATATAATTCTTACCTTTCGGTCTATCAAACAAATTGAATGCCAGCTAGTTAGTTAACTAGAGGCCTAACTTGCCGCCAAAAAGTATTAACAAAAAGCTGACACACTAGTGTCCACAAATGGTTTAATATAGCTTGAAGCTGATTACACGTATAGCTTAGACTTAGAATTATGTTTCTATCAGCTTTTCGAGAAATTTTATTCTAAGGAAACGTTTTTAAACGGCTACATTTTGGCCTCGAGACACCACCGCACGACCAGACATTACCTTTCGGTTGTTTCAAAAGGAAGAGCGTGTGTTTCCGGTGTTATTTATAAGCTCTTGCAACGCATGCGCAAGCAAAGACAGGAAATGACGTATACTAAGTTAAATACGCGAAGTAATATGTAGATCGGCGTATGCAAATAATTAAAAGTATATACAAACAGGGTGGAAAACAACTGAGATGTTTTTTTTAATCGATATGGTGGGATTACCGGAAACACTATTCTTTTAGAACGCTACACTTGTGGTGCGCAAGCGTAGTATCGGTGACTGACAGCAGCGCTACTTTGATTGATAGCGTATTAGCAAATTACAATTCGACTTTTCGAGGGGGTGGGACAAATCGTCAATTTGATTGGATACATTTTTTTCTGAGCGACCAATAAAGTTTTATAACTTAGGTTTATTAACATTAGCCCTTTGGCTAGCTTCTACGACTTATAATGTTCTTATTTATGCTTCCTGTTCTAAAAAACACGGCTCGAATGTTCCTTTTATAACAAACTCCTGCCTTTTGGGCGAACAATGAAACTCCTGAAAAAAAAAATAAAATTTAAAACTATAAACCATAATCATGGTGCACTCAGATAATTTCCAAATTAAAGCACAATAAATGAACGACACTCATTGGAACTCCAGACTGTGATCACACATTAAAACGTGAACATTTCTAAGTGGTGCAGAGAAGAGAAGACAACTGAGGATGACAATAAAACAAACAGACAGTACCACTCAGACACAATCTATGAAACTTTATTTAAAAAAAAGAGGTTGATGTCCCCGCCCCTGACTCCTCCCACCACCAGGAACTGACAGGTGGGAGGATAATTAAGCTGATCAGACACTAATTGGATAAACGGAACATCCCATAAGAGTAACTGACAAGTTATAAGATAAGAGGTGGGAGGATGGATGGAAGATAATTGAGATGGTAATTGGATGAAGACAGTAAAATACACTGAGAAAAGACGTCCTAAGTGTCTTACTGTGTGCGTGAGAACTAACCAGATGACTAAAAGCTTAAATTTTACTGAAAAAATGTAAATATTCTTTTGGACTTAGGCTCTTTTTCTACTTCTCTCTTCTTCTACACTCAGTTTTTTGCACTCACTATATTGTGTTTATCCAATTAGTGACTGATCAGCACAATTAATTACGATAAACTTAGGTTCTTTACTGTATTGTATTATTTTGTATTTATCCAACTGCTGACTGATCAGCACCATTACCCTCACCCCATACCTCTTATTGTTACTTACAGTACTGGGAGGACTTAGGGGCGGGGCCACCAAACCCTCATTTTTGTTTTTATTGTGATTTCCAAGGCTGTGTCACTACCTCTGAGCCAACCAGCCATTTACTCCAAGACCAGCGACATGTATATGCTTCATGAAAGTTGGACAATGCAAAGATCTGGTCCTGGGATTGAACCCGAGACCAATGGCTTCCAGCTTGTGTATATACGACTGAACCAACCAGTCAGTTGCTCTGATTCACTCTCTTCAGTGAATATGTTCTAATACACATGACATTTATTTTCTACACAATAAAAGAGAACAATTACCTGAACACATGTCTCCTGCATCTTAGTCAAAGACAATACTTGTGAGCTAAAGCCTCACATAGATAAGGCGAATTGGAACTTTTACTCATTTGTAAACACTTTATCCAACCGACCAATCACTGTCCTCTCTGCCCTCCCATCGTTCAAGGTATGAAGATGCAACCCACACAGCGAGGAGATGATTCAGCTTCTCATATCTGAGAAAAGAAGCTGTAAAAACAACTGTAAATCCATAGTCAGAGTGTGATACACTCCAATTGTTTTGATGTAAATACTTTTTTTGCAGTAAAAACTGTAAAAAAAAAACCAAAACTTTTTGGAAAGATGAAAAAGAAAATGTGCAACCGGTGCTGTAGTGACAATAAACAACCATTATTTGTCAATATGACTATTAAGACACCAAAAAAAAGAGCCTAAAATCACTGCTATTATCACTAATAACTGTGATTTCCACTCAGGAGACAAAAACACATTTGTTCTATTCACACACATAACAGGTTTCTAATTTCTCCCAAACTGTCTTCCCCTCTCTTCCCCGTCTCCCTCCCTCTCTGTCTCTCTGAGTCAGTGAAGGATCAGATGTGGGATGATCTTGTTCATATTCCAGTCATGTTTGACTCACCCCCACAGCCTCACCACCAATAGCCTCTCTCTCTCCCTCCCTCCTTTCTCCACCCGTCTGTCTCTCCATCTGCCCTACAATTTCTTTAAGTTATTACGCTGATAATTGCCCCCTGGTGCAGAGGCTGCGTGGATTCAGCTCTAACTTTATCTGGTTGCCGGGTGAAAAAGTGAAAAGTGACACGCACAGAGAAATTGTACTTTAGATGTGGGATAAGTATAAGTACAACTGCAAGTACAGGAAGGACATAATAGTCTATAACTCTTTTATATAAGAAAAAAATATATTTATACTCTGACTCCAACTACCTCTATGCATTCATCATGGTTGCTCCATCTCTAGGATCATTCTTCTACCTCCTCTGAACATGTCCAAACCATCTCAACCTGGCTTCTTTTCTTCCACTTGTCTCCATCCTGCCTGTTCCAGCTATTCTTCTCCTCTCTTCCACAGTCTCCACTATAAGCAGGGTTTCGAACTGGTTCAAGGAACGTTAAACCAGAAACCAGATCCATTTTGTTTTTCCGGAACAGAAATGCTCATCTAAAAATAATGGCAACCATTGTGGTGTTGCCCACAATCATTCGTCTCCTAAAATGATCCAGGAATTATATTTTTGGTTCTCACCAGTTCTGGAAGGACGTCACTGTAAAGGTGGAACCCAAAAACAGAGACGTTAAAATACTCTCTTCGTTCCGAACCGTTTGGCAAAGAGTTCTGGTCCAAAAACCTGGATAAAATGAAGTGGATTAAACTGGATTTTATTAAGTTTATTTCACATTTTTTAAAAAACATAATTTTTGATTACTAGTAATGGAACACATGGAAAAAGGAGAAGGTGACAGATTCTTTTCAATCATTGGTCCAGCTGTCAGGTGTAGGTGTAGACAGGAAGTGGGTGTGTGTGATTTGTTGGCTAGGGAAAGAGGAAGGGAGAATCAGGAAAAAAACAAAAGTCTCTGTGTGGGACCATGATTTCACCGGGTTGTTGACTTTGTCTTTCTGACCTCATCTCCTTTGTCGAAGCTCCACGTCTCCACCACTCACTGTTCCAGTTCCTTCCATGTTGTGGATCAGCAGCAACCTGGGTTTTAATCACACTCAACTTACTGCATCAGGTGTTGTTTTGCCGGTGTGTGTGTGTGTGTGTGTGTGTAGATAGCAGCATCCTGTTTTCACACTTCAAGCTACTTTAACTTTACTTTTTGCCACTCATCTTCTTTCAGCTCTGAGTTCACAGCTGCTCTAAACCTCTGGCTCTGAGTGATTTATGGCGATGTTTAAAGTATTAGTGTCTGTTTTCATAAGACCAACTCTGTTCTCAGAACTTTCCAGCTGTGACCTGTGAGGCTGGAACTCCGTCCGGAGCTGAAAAATCCAAGAAGTTGTCAAACCAAACATCCCTGGTTAGTGATGTCATCGATGGTTAATCTGCGCAGCACAATGATGCTCGTCAGCTGCATTATGGGATTTTTCGTGGGTTGTGACCTACATAAGGCTGCAATTGATTTGTGTCCCAGGGACGCTGAAGGTTGGTCGTCTTCATGGTCAGATGGAGTTAATACCACAAAGGACAGTGTAAAAAAAAAGCTGAAGTGATTGAATTATTTGACAATAAAGTCCAGAAGCAAAATCTTCTTCTCCTTTTAGCTTTTTTTTTTTTTTTTGACTCCAACTACCTCCATTTCCTCCCTCACTGCATCCATCAATCTCTTTGTCTCCTACCTGGTAGCTCCATCTCTAGGATCATTCTTCTACCAATGCATCCACTGTCCCTCCTGTGAACATGTCCAAACCATCTCAATCTGTTAGAAATAAAACAGCGAATATTTCTGACACAGGAAAAATACAGCCTTAAGTAACTCAGCAGTGATCCTTCCTTTTGGAGGAAATGAGTCAGTTCTCATCGGTCAGGAGGATTGTTTTTCAATCATGGATCTCACCTCCATTACGTGTCTTCATCTTTAAGAAATAGAGATTTCTGATTATCTTTCCAGGGTCGATGTGCGCGGAGATGGAGTTTTGCGATGACGTTAACAGAATCAATTCCTCTTCGGACGGACTGTTTTTTAATCACGTTGCGCTGCTTATCAGTGGCCCACCCCTCCATCTGTCTTCATTTCCTCCGTCCGGGAATAACACGGCCTTGGTCAGATGACGCGGGGATTGGTGTGGAAATCTGTGGAATCACGACCGGCTCAGCTGCAACCGTCACAGCATCACACGCTGCTCAGCCTGGGACCAAAACCCTTCGGTATCAGACAATCAGCATTTCTCCATGTGACACAGTGGAGACCGATGTTATCAAAACAGAAATGAAGGAGCTCGTTGTTATCCACAGGTCAATGACCTCATTTAACACCCATGTGTTTTCTTCATCCTGTTGTGAATATGAATATAATCGAAATATGAGGGAACTTGAGCAAAAACCTCATAACTGTACAGTGCTACATATGATAATGCTGTTATATTTTATTATACTATATCTCTACATACACCACCTTATACTAGAGCATACTGTATGTCCTTAGTGTATGTTTGTAAATATATATATATATGTAATATGTGGACATCCATCCACCTACCTACCTATCTATCCCTCCACCCAGTTGTCTGTCTGTGTCTCTGTCTCTAAACCAGTGCTTCTCAAATAGTGGGGTGGGCCCCCCTGAGGGGGCGCGTGTGACCCTGGGGAACATGCTTTTTTTCCCACCGTACTACAATAAAGTGTAATTGCACATCCACTCCAGTAGTTGGCAGTGGCGCTCTCATTGCCCATTGCGCGCAACAAGTTGAACTACTGTATATCTCTTTTTGTTTTCCTTATGTTAACGAGGATACGATGTTATGCAGAGGTGTACCTAGAACTATTTCACAGACAAATGCTATTATTTGTAGTTGCGGCGGAGAGTGGGTGGTGGGGTGGGGATGCAAAATGTTATCTTCTTGCTGGGAGGGGGCGTAACAGAAAATAATTGAGAAGCACTGCTCTAAACCCACCCACCCATCTAACTATCCCTCCACCCACTCACGTATTTATCTATCCCTCCACCCACCCATCTATCTTGTTACCTACCTAACCATCCATCCATCCATCCATCCACCTATCTGTCCGTCCATCCACCTATCTATTTTAGAGGCGATTACTGCATTAAAAATCCCCAACAGTCGTCTTGATCATCAGTGTTGAAAACACCTACGTTAAATATTACATTCTCCTCAAAAGCCACTTCTTCCCATGCTGCATGTGGGGGCAGTAAAGATCACCTTCAACTTGGACGTTTGTTGTGATGTAAATGCAGAAAATGTATCATCTGTCCACGCGTCGACGTGGTCTGCAATCAGGGGGCCAGAGGAGGATATTGGTTCTGGATCTCATTTCCTGTTTTATTGATCAAATATGGCAGGACATGTTACACCAGGCAGTACAAAGACGCCATCGGTCTGACGCGCAGACGACGGGAAAGACAAACAGATAGGACAAGATCGTCCAAATACTCTCTGCTTTACGACCCAGAGGGACTGGAGGAGGAGGGGGAGGAGAGGCAGGGGGGTGGTTCTCCTAGGAACATTGATCAAACATCACACACTCACACACACATGGATGCAGATGGAGAACAAACACACACACACCACCAGGACGACTCGTGTGTGTTAAAGAGGATTTTTTACGGGGGATTAAGGATCCGGTGACAGTAATTAGATTAAAAGCAAAATGTTTAAAGTCCACTTGGACACAGGAGTTTGTCCACGTCGTTTATGTTTAACTAAAGCAACTGGGTTTTACCGAGATGACGGAACGTGTTCCCGTTCTAGAGCTGCTTACACAAAGGGAAATAAACCAAACGGGACTCAAACCCTCAGCCCAGTCTCTTCTCACATACCAACAAAGTCAATGTCTTTTTTTTCCTCTCTTTTACTTCAGACCCAGGAAAAAAAAAATCTTCGTGACCACGCTTCTGTAAATTAGAATATTTCAACCAGAAAAAAAAAAATCTAAATTTTGTGCTTTTCTTCTTTTCTCTCAAGAAGTTCTTCATGTTTCATTCTCAAACAAATGAAGATCATCAAAACAAAATGTTATATTTTACCTGTTTGCTTTAGTTGACGTCAACTACATCTGTCCAATTAACGTCCTAATATTTCAGGGTTTGGCTGCCTGAAATTTCCGAAAAATACCACAAAACAGATTTTGGACACAGATTATTAAAATGAACATCTTAAAGCAACCAAAAATTATTCAGGAAACCCTATGATTTATAGCAGTCTTCAAGATAAAGCACCTGATGGTGTGAAATTGTCACTGATTTATCTTAAAAATCGCTCTTAAATTCTCTACATCTGACAGAGAAACATTGTTAATGGAGCAGATGGAACAATCCAAACTTGGGGCAAAATCCCAACCCCAAAATTCATCTTTAACCTAATGATTGTCTCAATGCAGCCCCGGTGGCAGGACAATAATCGGTGCCGGAGACTCGTTTTGTGAGACGACAAAGATTGGAGACAACTAAGGCCTGAAGAGAAGGGAATTTGACGGCCACGCATAAAAAAAAAAGATCCTCAGTTGCCAAAACTGACATTCGATGGTTGTCTGAGGGAAAAACGGGAAAATCAAAAACATCGAGTTGAAGAGAGAGTGGTGTGAAGGAAGAATTCCAAACGTGAGCGTGAGGTCACAGTGAAACTCTGTTTTGATGGCGTCTCTCTGGAGTGAGGCCTTTCCCGAACTAAAATAAAGATCCTTGAAGCTCAACGTCAAAAATCAAATGTTACGCAAGTGTAGCTTAAGTCGAGAGCTCATAGCTCTGTGCGCTTGTCCATCGTGAAAAAAAAAAAGAAAAAACAAGTGGTAAATATTTTGTTGAATCCTCTCCCAGTTCTGGAGGGAAACTTCATGGAGTAATACCATCGCAGACTCGCAGCGGAGCAGCTGTAAAGGGAGGCAGCATCTGGTACAGTGATCATGTGAGAGCCCAGCTGTTTGGCGACTCCTTCCGGAGCTTTAATCCAGTGTCGGGAATCTCGGATAACTGAGTCACCAAGAAGACTTGGGGATGTGGATCTCTCTTCTGAAAGTCGCCGACTATCGCTGGTTTTTTAGGCTACGTAATCTATTCACACGGCTATAGCTGTGTGAGGCCAGTAGAGGGCAGGAGTGAGCTCGGCGGCTGGTGGAGTTTGTTACCAGGGCTGTGCTGATCCCGGTCTTCTGCTCTTGGATGCTGGACTCTCCGCCTGGGTTTGCCAGGACTGGCTAGTGGTCTCCGGGCAGCTGGATTTTGAAGTCTGTGTGGCTCAGTTGGATGATGTCACTTCCTGTTTTCTGCAATCGAGTTAGCCGACGCTTCAGTCTTTGTGGCCGCGTCCTCCGCATTGGCCGGGAGCTGCGGGGCCGTCGAGTTAGGCCCGCCCCCGTTCTGGAAGGTTTCCTGTTTGTACTGTTGCAAGGCACGGCTGACGGCATCCTCCACCAACTTCCTGCTGACCCTCAGGAGCTCGGCCTCGTCCGGCTCTGAACGACGGCGTCCACCTGGGTGGAACAAGCACAAAAGATTATATGCATTAGCTAGCATTTGAGTCCAAAGGTGAAACGTGAACGAAGAAGGTGACAAAATGGACACATTTGGAAAAATACATCACACAAAAAAAAGAAAACGTGTCCTGGTAGAAAGGTTACTCTTTTTCAGTACTCAGATTCTTCTTTTTCTCCTTTCAGCTTGTCCCTTTTTTCAGGGGTTGCCACAGCGAGTCAACATTGTCCATCTCACCCTGTCCTCTGTATCTTCTACTCTCCTCCAACTACCTCCCTCACTGCATCCATCAATCTCCTCTTTCTCCTACCTGGTAGGAGGAAAAGAATGATCTCCAGGATCATTCTTCTACCAATGTGTTCACTGTCCCTCCTCTGAACATGTCCAAACCATCTCAATCTGTCTTCTCTGGCTTTTTCCTTCCCGTCTGTGTTGTCCCACTAATCACCTCATTCCCGATCCTGTCCATCCTTGTCTCTCCTAAAGCACCAGCTTTGGTGTATGCAGTGAAGGAGGACATGGAGGTAGTTGGAGTTAGAGTTGACAATAATTTAGTGTGGCAACCCCTGAAAAGGGACAAGCCGAAAGAGAAGCATAATATACAAGAAATGAATCCGATAGTGAATTCTTCCACAAAGTGACATTAATTGTCCTGAGTGATGCACTAGACTCAATTCCAGCCTACACTGTCCCCTGTCCCCCCCTTTTTTAAGTGATGAAAGGGACAGTTTCATTTCTATTTTTCAATGTGGAAACTGACAAAAGAAAGTTAATATTGGGCTGACAGCTGGAAATGACTACCATCAATCACTGTGGGGACAAGACAGCAGCAATAGTGTGGACCAACAATGGAGACAAAAACAACAGCAAAAAAAAGAGAAAATTCTCAATAGTGTTGATTAAACAACCCAGCTCAACCAAGAGTCCAATTTTCCATGCACCCATTTGGGTCCTCACTCCTCCCTACAGCAGTGTTTGACAACATTATGAATTCATTCAAGTGAAACTCTTCATTCATGGACAATGGTGGACAACTGTAGTAAACCAGTTAGGATGGGAAAAGCAAAACAAACAATAAGCGAGAGAGAGAGACAGGCAGTCTGTCAATTATTTATGGCAAAGAGTCAGGATGATGGACACCAAGTAATAAGCCACTTGGATTGACATGATGAGACACTACCTCAAAGCATCTGTTGTCTCCAACACATACTGCACTCCCCCATGCATTACACTATATGTTAATGTGTCGGTGCAGAGGCCAGAGGTAAAAAAACCCAGAGCTACTAGCGCCAACGTTCGTTAAAGGAGCAGACGTTGGTCAGAACTGAACGCCGAGGGACGTGTTATTCCTGTAGTCTGTTCAGCATAAACCATAGGTCTGCAGAACGGTGTTCCATAGAAATTCCCAGTGGGTCCAACTAGAGAAAAAAAAGCACAGCCAGAAACATTCCAGAGACAATTATTCACCATGATTCCTAGTATGAGACAATAGAGACACACAATGGAGATGGAGAACAGAAAAAATAAAAGCAAAATATGAAGTAGGTCAGGGCGGTTGACTTTACGGCCTGCAGGAAGGTACGGTTTAGTGCAATGTGATTTGGGTGGCGGTTGAGAAGACTGCTGCCCCGGCGACCCAGTAATGATCTTCTTCTTCTTCTCCTTTCGGCTTATCCCATTTTTCAGGGGTTGCCACAGGGAGTCAACAATTTCCATCTCACCCTGTCCTCCGCATCCTCAACTCCAACTCCAACCACCTCCATGTCCTGTCCTCCCTCACCGCATCCATAAATCTCCTCTTTGGCCTTCCTCTTCGTCTCTTACCTGGTAGCTCCATGTCTATCATTCTTCTCCCAATATAAGCACTGTCCCTCCTCTGAACATGTCCAAACCATCTTAATCTGGCTTCTCTAGCTTTTTCTCCAAACTGTCTGTGTTGTTTACATACATACATACATACATACATATATATATATATATATATATATATGCACACATGCACACATGCATATAAAATATATACATACTTATAAATATATGCATACATATATACATATATACTACATACATACAGACATATATACATTTATAATTATATTCTGTATATACATATATATGTACAAATATACATATATGCAGATACACACACGTACACAAGACATATAAATATATGCATACATATATACTACATACAGATATATATACACAACATATGTATACACACACATACACACACACACACACATTTTTATATATATGTATATATATAAATATATATATATTTCTAAATATACACAAGGTATCATCGTTGTTTTGAGTCCAACACTACAGACCACTGAAACAACATTCCCCTGATATGAATTATGCATTGGGTGAATTTGTGTTATTTACACCAAATGTTCAGCAGGCAAACAGCTTGACTAACAGAGAGTCGAATCTGATGGACCGCAGGGCAGTGCAATACTCATTCATTTTTTTTTTTTTTTTTGCAAGGACACCATGTGTTGGCATTGACTAATTTCTATGCTAAATCAGTCTGTGTCCAACCTGATGTTCTGTTGCAGTAGAGCATCAAGTATTTCCTTCGCTCAGGATTCTAGTGCACTCAAGAAATACTTGAAAACTGTCTTTTCGCATCCAACCTGACACTTTGTGGTCAGATGTCAGATCACGTGAGTCCATTTCCATCGCCGATCCTTAGTGTTCAGGCACAAGCACCTCATCTCTAGTGTCTCGCTCCTGGTCTTTGTGTAGAACGATCACATGGTCGTACATACAAGAGTCTTTTCATTCAGACAACGCAATGCTTACACAGGCAAGAACTATCGTCCTCTGTGGGGAAAAAACACGTCAGGAGAATATTTGTTGAGGCTACGGTTTAACATGAGAACATTCTATTTGAGCTGCATTAGAGGACGGTGGGTGAGCTGGTGGGGGGGGTGGGGGGCTGCAGCGTCTCACAAATGTAAAGCGTGAGAAAGTCAAACATCAGCATGTGAAGCTGACGGAGATAAATTATGGCAATCGTCGTGTTCGACTGTTACAACACGGGGAAGTCATTAAATGAACAACAATAAAACCCATGTCCTTCTACTTGGACAATTTGTTGGAGGTTGGAAAATAAATCAAGAAACCCTACAAACCATAAATCCAGAAAATGTATACTATACTATACACACACACACACACACACACACACACATATATATTATGTATATATATATATATATTAATATTTCAATATATACATGAAATGTCTGAATATATATACAGAAAGTCATATATATTTGTATATATAAACAATTTAAATAGCTTGAATATATATACAGTTGAAATGGAACAGGATACAGGACATGTGCATATACACATATACATATATATGCATACAGACTGCATATGTATGTATATATATTTATATATATATGTATACATACAGTCTGTATATGTATGTATATATATAAATAAATATGTGTATATAAAATATGTGTATATAAATAAATATGTATATATATATATATATATATATATATATATATATTTATATAAAAATGTATATATACACAGACACATATATGGGGCCCTCATTTTGGCCCAGAGGTAATGTTTGTGTCTCTGGTTTGAAACTCCAGAGTTCACCTATGGGGTAAGTTAGATTCCCGGTTAGGGCGGTTGAATTCCAGGGGCACACCACCTGCAGGAGGGTACGCTGACATGTTTTTAACAACTGAGGAGGTCAAACAAACCAGATACTAGCATAATAGGTTTCTAATCAAAAAAAAAAAAAAAAAAAAAAAAAAAAAAAAATCTTGCCAATCTGTTGCAAACAAGACAAATTTGGAACAGGAACATGGGGATGGATAGAGATGAGGAATTAAAAATGCATAACATCAACAGAAATTGTTTTACTACTACTCATTTTAGGATCCTCCAACCGTTAGAGTAAAAAAACTAAAATCCCAATAATGTGTCACCATCCTAATCCACTGACTGTCAGTCTGCCAAAGTGCTGGAAGACTCACGCTGGGTAAAAAAAACAAGGTACAAAAACATTTTTTTTCTGAGAAA
>JAFBJS010057605.1:37125-74478 GCA_016785265.1 Paraplagusia blochii
CAGGGTTATAATAGTTTTGGATTTTTCAGTGTAGTTTCGTTTTAGTTAGTTTTGCCTTTTAGCACATTAGTTTTAGTTTTTCGTAAAAGCAACTAATTTAGTCTTAGTTAGTTTTAGTTTTGTCCAAAATGTTTAGTTTTAGTTTAGTTTTAATTAGTTTTCGTTTTAGTTTTCTGCGAAGTTCGGACAAAGACGAAAACCAAGGGTAGTTCATTTCTAATTTCAGTTAGTTTCAGTTAGTTTTGTTAGGACACATTTTTGTTTTAGTTAGTTATAGTTTTTTTAATTTAATGATCGTTTTAGTTAGTTTCAGTTAACGAAGAGTTTTTTTCAGTGATCGTTTTCGTTTTTTTGTTAGTTTTCGTTAACGATGATAACCCTGCCCCCAACTTGATGTGAAAGCTGAATTTATAACAATATTTTATAGATTTGTTCTCCATACTTCATAGTAAATCATATAGTTCTTAAAACCTGATGCGTCCCACCAAAACAACAAAACCCAGAGCCTAACAAGAGCAGTTTCCTAGTGTTTCCTTTATGTTGTTGTGTTTTTTTCTGCGAAGGCAGGCACTACTTGATAATGACAAGTCTAAAGTAGACATCTCTCTGCTCTGTCTCTGAACTCCCACACACTCTGTCACTCTCGCTTCTCTGACGGAGACCAGTGATCCACAAAACACTCCGGCAGTCCCGCTGCACTCTTGTTGACAGCACCTCACACACATGTATGCGAGGCAATTAGTGCAGCCACTTCACAGTGGGACCCTGGGAGTCACAGCTGATCCATCAGAACCTGGACAGTGCCTGTAAAACTCCATAGTAACAATGTCAACCCGCTTGGTTGTCTGGACTCATTAAGGTAACATCCTGCACAAACATGTTTAGTACATGCATATACATGTATCGGTTAATGTTAATTCAATGGTTTGTGACATAGCAGGCAGACCAAGGTCGGGATCTTCCTGGTTTCTTCGCAGACTGTGAATTATTCATATTTGTTCATTTAATTTAGATATATTCTTTCCATCATTATCAAACATGACTGCCAATTGATCTTGGCTCACAGCGGACTCAAATCCCCCAAACTGTTGCATCTCTAATCTGTGTGTGGGCTGACGTTTTTATGATGCCAGAACTGGACCAGAAAATGTCTAAGACACCAATGTTTTTTAAGACGTGACTGTGATGAGGGGGTTTATCTTTGGATACACCATTAATATGGTGAAGAATTGAAGGTGTTATGTTTGATCCTGGGACAATGGTGTGAGACCAAATTTAAGGAAAGCTCCATACAGGACGCATTCGGTTAATTCACACTGATGTACTGTCCTAGGACCACGAGCAACCAAACTGATAGGTGGAGACTTTGGTGAATATCTGCTTCCCTCTAGTGGATAAATAAAGGTTGTACTCACCAAGTAGTAGGGAGGTCTCGGTGTGGTAATAACCGTCTTTTTGCTTCTTCTTTAACATGGAGCAAAGGTCCACCCTCTCCACCGCCTGATCCCCAAAGAATCTGGGATTCCCAAAAAGATATGCAACAGTTAAAGCCTCGATGTGAAAGTTAAATTCGTGATAATATTTTATAGATTTTTTTTCTCCTTTATTTTATGGTAAATCCTATAGTTCTCACAACCCTGATCCAGTGTTGTATTACACAGAATCTATGAAAAAACGGATTTTCCCTCTGTAGTTTTTCCTTACCCTTGCTGAGGGTCTAAGGACAGAGGATGTTATCAACCCTGTAAAGCTCTATGTGACTAATTTGATTTGTAAATGTGGGAAATATGAATACAATTTAAATTGATTGATTTCTTTTATTAATGTTTTTCTTTTGTATTGAACACTGAAATCTGATGTCGCCCTTCTGTGAAATGATGGTGTGGGTGGTGGCCCTCAACTTATTTGAGTTTGAGGCTTCCCACCAAAATGCACAGCTGCTAGTTGAGGCAGCACTGTTGGGGAGCACACGGTTTTACAAATGTCATAATACTTGCTGTAACAAGTGCTTTTATTATGAAAAACAAAGTACCTACTTGTCAGTATAATTGGAGTACAGGGCCGGGTCCACACGCTTTATACCCTGGGAGGAAACAGAGAACATTGAGAGTATGTAATCATCTCTTTCATACAGATACACAGATAGTGAAAAGGAAAACGTGCTGCGTCAAAGGCACCAGACAGGAAGTCAGGAAGAGGAAAACCCTCCAAGATAGATGCCGTCCTTCCTCTGACATTTGACTACCAACCACAGCTCATCTCTTATCCACGCACTATAATTATAGATATTTGATTCAATTTCTCAAACAATGTATCTCTATAAATGACTATAATAACTACTGTTCTATGCACTCTTCTGTTTGAGTGGCTAAATAAGTGAATGTTCAGGTGTGATCCTACC
This sequence comes from Paraplagusia blochii, assembly GCA_016785265.1. Classification (NCBI taxonomy): domain Eukaryota; kingdom Metazoa; phylum Chordata; class Actinopteri; order Pleuronectiformes; family Cynoglossidae; genus Paraplagusia; species Paraplagusia blochii. The sequence goes on from JAFBJS010057605.1 coordinate 39,527, forward strand.
TGTGATCGGAGCTTCGGAGCTCTGGACAGTTTCATAATGGTTAGATGGGGTTCGAACCCGCGAGCGTCTCCTTGTAGAAGTCCCTGCTCTTCGAAACGACTCCGGAACAACTCTGACAACAACAACAGATCTATATTCTTTTAAGCCGCCCTCACTCAGAGAAACGTTAGACGGATTGAAGGTCATCACATATTACAGGCAGGCCATACATCCTATCCTACATCCTCTTAATTCTCCATTATGGATTTTAGTATAAGTCCTAATGGCAGGCTACATTCTTATGACTGACAACGTGCGTCAGAGGATGCACAAAAGGGATCTTTGATACATGACAGTTTTGACCTGGTGGACAAAGGCAGACATGTAACGAGGGCAAAAGCACAGGGCCACGGCTCCAAGGACAGACGCGCACGGGCAAAGGCGCAGCTCACAGCTGATGAGGTTCCGAGGGAAACAATGGATGTATTTTTAGAAAAGGAGCAGCGCTGGGAGAGAAAGGTTAGTAGATAATCAATAAGAGTGACAGAGCGAGAAGACGAGAATCTGACTTTGTGCCTCCGCCTCTGTGGACAAACAACACCGATGTTTTGTTTTTCACATCAGGGTTGTAAATAGAATCTACTGGAGAAAAAAAAAATGAATGCGTCATTCTTGAAAGAAGAGTCCTACAACTTTTAAACAAAAGAATATGATCACCTGGCCAACATCAACTTCAGATCCAAGGTCATTTTAAAGCAGTTGTCCCCAACCACTGGACGGGGACTGGTACTGGTCCCTGGGTGAATTGTTGCTGGGCCGCAGAGAAATAATGTTTCCTTTTGACCCCACCTGGCTATTACTTCCACTTGATCCATACCCATATCAACAAAAGAACTGACCAATAGAATGGCTAGAATTCCATCATCAATAATACAACTATATTTGATTAGGAAATATTTTCTCAGTGAAGACAACAATAAACTCAAAATGACATTGATACAAGCTAACTTTTTATACCTGTCTGGTAGCAGAAAGTTATAGGCTGAGTGCACCTGAAAAATACTTGTTGTGCCCAGGTTAATTGGGGTAGGAAGATTTTATAGGTAGGAAAGTATTTCAGAACACCAAAAATGAAATTTTATTATTGGTATTTATCTGCCACAACTTCACAACCGGTTTGTGAAAATAGTACGAGACATTTAACCGGTCTGTGGCGCTAAAAAAAAGGTTGGGAACACTGTTTTGAAGTTTGCATTTCTGTGCATCATGGGAAAACTCGGTATTAAAATGAAGAATGCAGGCAAAAGATTAGGACAGTTGTGTTTCATGAGGCCACTTGTGGAGGGGCGCCCCCTTATGTCAGAGAAGCAGACAATGTGTACATTTAATCAGAGGATTTTTAAAAAAAAAAAAGCCATTGCTCTGAGTGGAGAGACACACCCACTGTGACTGAAGAGCTCTCCTGGAGTTTGATAAAAGGGGCCAATCACTGTCTGTTGTTATCAACATTAAAACATCAGTGTCACTCCAACTTGTTCACATGAAGAAAAAAGGACAGTATGTAACAATAATGCAACATTAGTTACCAGCGATCGCCAGACTCGATGCGCTTGTAGACGTTAAATGCTTGTTGGGATTAGTCTAATGGTTAATGCAGGATTTAGATAAAGTAGGAATGACGGGAGATAAATGAAGAAATCCATATTTCATCCTGCTACACTGAGAGTGCATTGGGGATACAGCACACATTTAGGAATTATTGTAAGGGTTTTGAGGTTAAAAATATTCAAAAATACAGTGTTAATCTGTCAATTAATTATGAGAATCATCTAAAAAATCTGGTAAATAACTCGTGATTACAAACAAATTACATTCCGGCTGGACTCAGCTCTGAACTGGAGCCAGGTCTAAAAAATATTTGTTTAGAGAATGTCTTTATCATTCTGAACTTTTACTGGAGGATCGCTGGTGTTTACTTCAAGGCTTACACCTGTCTAATCTTGGCCCATCCATGTCAAAGCCCCTCATCAGTGAGCAGCTACCTTTAAGATGTATAAAAATAAACCCTCTTACCCCAGACTCCTCAGCTGACCCCAAGGAATGGACCTTCACTTACCTGAACAGAAAAAACTTTTACAAAATGAACCCCTAGGAAGCAAATATATCAACAAGGAAAAAAAAAAAACAGGAAGAGGAAAATAAATCATTTAGACACAGTCGATAGCTTTGACAAACCAACAAAGAGTGTAAAACAATACCACCACAGTGTCCTGGAGTTGAACACTTGCCACTGACCTGCCAGGCTGTCCAGCGTGTGTCTGTGTTGTCCAGGGGCCAGCCCGAGAAACACCACCTCCTTCCTGAAGTGACTGATGCCTGAAAAGGGCAAGACCAGGCTCCGCCCACCCAGCACCTCAGCCAATGAGGGCTCAATCTGACTGAGAATGCTTGCCGCTCTGAAGAGAACATACACGCAGACATGCATGCATGCGTTCAGTGGAAATTCGTAGCTTATCCTCTCCATGATATTATATAACAAGAGAATTGAGTCGTCACATTTAACTCTCTTAGCTAGATGAAGATTAAGAATTAATGTCGTCCATTAGATCATATACAGTAATACTGTTCTCATGTAACATTCACTATGCTCTAGACAAGTGTTCCCCAACATTTTTTTGCGCCACAGACCAGTTAAATGTCTGGTACTTTTTTCACGGATCGTTCGTTAAGTTGTGGCACATAAATACCCTTTATTAAAAGTAAATTTCTGGGGTTCGGAAATATTTTCCTACCTAAATTAACTGTGCATGGACACAACGAGGATTTCTCAAGTGCACGCAGCCTATAATTATCTCCTACCAGAGCGGTATCAATCTTGTATCAATGACTCTGCATTATTTTTGAGTTTATTGTTGGATTTCTCAAGAGCATACAAGGTTAGTATCTGTAAGTAATAGCCATATGGGGCCAAAAAGAAACATTATTTCTCTGTGGCCTGGCACCAATTTACCCATGGAGCCGTACCGGTGCCCGGCCCAGTGGTTGGGGACCACTGCTCTAGAATATGACTACTAAAGTAACAGCATGCATTCTAGTCTTTTATTTTTCATAAAATAAAACCAAAAAGAAAATAAAATACATAATTTGCAGCAGCAACACAATCACTGTCATTTACATTCAGCTCAAGCAGATGAAAACATCTCAGACTGAATTCAAAGCAGACAAAAAGCTGAAAAGCTGACTTTGAATATTTCAAAGAGACACCATAACTGATAGAAGTTAAACGTCTCGTCAAAAGTAAATGCCACATTGAGGCAGTTATTTCACACAATGCCAGCACCACAGCTGGGAACCAAATAATGAAAAAAAAAAAAAAAATCAGGACTAATCTGCCGATTAAAAGGAGAAGAAGAAGAAGAAAGTCACTGCTTTGCTGTCAATACTGTGGTGCAGGACAATAAACTGAGGCACATTAATATAATGAAGTGTCTTCAAACCTATTGTTAGTGACACTAGGAATAGGTAGAAAACAGGAGGAGAGAGAAGGACGGGCAGGATCAGGGATGAGGTGATAAGACAGACAGACATGAAGCTAAAGAAGTCAGATTGAGATGGTTTGGACATGTTCAGGGGAGGGACAGGTTGGAGAATGATCCTAGAGATGGAGCTACCAAGTAAGAGACAAAGAGGAGACTGATGGATTCAGTGAGGGTGGACATGGAGGTAGTTGGAGTATGAGTTTAGAATTCAGAAGATGGGGAGATGGAATTGTTGACTCACTGTGGCAACTCCTGAAAAAGGGACAAGCCGAAAGGTAAAGAAGTCTTTAGGCCTGTTTTTTTCTATGCAATAAAAGGATAGCATCACGGAAATATAGAATGATGAGGATTTAAGGCTATATAAAAAATCTGATCATATATCATGTTTACATTTTCATATATTTCCATATGATTAAGTCATTGTTTCATTGTTGAATTCCTAATTTTGTCTCACTCTTGTCCCTATTGTGTATCAATTTTTGTAACAACGAAATTACTAATGATCTATATCTATTAAAAAAAAGCAACCATATTCTGCGCTCCCGTCTCTGTGTGTTACACAAAAGAGCCGATCAGTATTCACTTCCATCTGCACTGACGGCTCCTCGGATGATGAAATTAATATTTCAGCATGTGTTGACATTGATAGGGTGTGTGTTTGTGGCAGCATGTGCATCCACTCACTGGTCTATTTGCTCCTGATTTGCCAGATGGGTGACCAGCAGCGTGATGTGAAGAGTCGGGACGGGGATCATGGCTTTGGACAAACGGGGTTCCCGCTGGAGCACCGCCTCCTGGACATCGGTCACGGCTGAGCTTATCTGTCATTGGACAAATTCTTGTTGACAAACAGTTCTTAACAGTCCTTCTCAATGCCAAAAAGATGGTTATTGATTGTTGAATAATATTGAAAGAATAATGAGAGTAGAGTATATATATATACATAAGTATGTATATATAAATATAAAATACTATATATATTATATATATTTATTTATATAAATACATATCTATATATTTATATATCTGGTCAATATGATAAAATACATTTTTGTAATGATGAGCTACATATTTCCGTACCTGTGTGTTAGTAATAGGGATGGAGAGAAAGTAGTTTGGCCGCTGAGTCTCTCGCTTCTTTTTCTTCTTGTCTCCATCCGCCTCGTTGTCCGTACGTCCCCAACTGTCTCCTCTCTTTCTCTTCCGTTTCTTCTGTGTCGACTCTGAGAAGTTGACTAAAGACAGTATTTGATCATTAGATTTACTATCACATTAAGGTAAATCTTTATGTTTTTTTACGTACATCCCAGCTCCTTCCATTTTGTAGGACTGGTCAAAGCGAATGGGAGCTCAGACATGAAATTCTCTGCCTCTTCTCCTGTGTTTTTCTTTGTCATTTTTTTCTGCTCCCTCTTCATCTTTATTTTCATCTTCCTCTTATTCTTCTCATTTGGCCCTGGAGGGAAAACACAAAAAATACCAAAAACATAAGTAGATGAATTGATTTGTTTTCCACCACTTCTAAATCGTTTATTCATCTTGTTTGGATCATTACCGTCAAGTGTACATCTGCGACATTTGTGAACCTGTTCCTGTTTAGCCCAACTGAAGAGCTTATGTTTATTTTTTGGTAAATCTGTGCTGATGTATATTCTGACGATGCTGTGGTAACATGAAAAATATATTGTTCGCCAAATTGAAGGTCAGAGGGTTGAGCAATCAAGCGGCATCAGTACTGTATGTGATTAAATAGAGTACTGTTCAAGTACCATTAAGTGGAAGCCAAATTTTAGGCTATTTTGACCCTAGACCCCGCTGTCTGGGTTTATTTTTGGGTGACGTTCCTCAGATAGGTGGGAGGGTCTATAAGGGCAGGGATTTTCCTGTTATCTTATGCATGATTGTTTATGAAGTGCCTTGAGATAAAAGTTGTTATGATTTGGCACTATCTTCTTCTTCACCTTGTCCCTTTTTTTCAGGGGTTGCCACAGCAAGGCAAAAATTTCCATCTCCCCCTGTCCTCTGTATCCTCAATTCTAACTCCAACCACCTCCATGTCCTCCCTCACTGTACTCATCAATCTCCTTTTTGTCTCCTACCTGGTAGCTACATGTCTATGACCATCCTTCTACCAATGTATCCACTGCCCCCCTTCTGAACATATCCAAACCATCTGAATTTTACTTCTACCGATTCTTAATTTATCTTAACCACGCGATTGGGCACGATAAACAAATAAAAGTTGAGTTAAGCTGGAATTTTACTTACCAGGCACTAAGGAAACTTTCTCGTCAACTCTTTTCAAATGGATTTCTTCCAATTTCTCTGGAGTCTTCATTATTTTCACTGATACTCCATGCACCATCTCCATGTATTCTTCCTTCACAGAAGCTTTATCATCACCACCATCACTCTCTATAATACCAAAAGACTGCATGGCGCGCACTGAACAATAAAATGTACAGACTCGGGTCCCCAAAGCCTGAAAAAAGACGTAACCAGGTTGTAAGTTAATGCAAAATTATCATTGCTTTTTTTTATACTGACAGCAACGCCACGGGAAATACCTTGAAACTTAGAGGTAGTAATCCAACGGTGAAGAGCTGTCTGCAGTAAGACGGTTTCAGCAGGGACGCTTCCCTGCAGGTAACGGCTCTCTGGAAGTGTGGACTTTGAAGAAACTTCAAACTGAAGTTAAACGAAATGCGACCGATGACCATGACAGCTGTGCATTACTTATATATTGACTTTGCTACCATACGCTAGTGCCCCCGTAGAGTGAGCTCGTCTCCTGTCATTTGCACCTGTAGAAATCAATCACACCTGTGCTATCGGTTAGCTGAAGTAAAAATAAGAAAAAAAAAACGTATCTGAAAATGATGGGCATTAACGTTTTCTTGCGTTTGTTTTCTCTCTATTTTTTTAAGATAACGCCCATATATATTTGACAAACAAAAGTGTTTAGAATATGGTAGAGAAAGACATTAAACATTCGGCAACGCTCGAAGTTATCGCCGGAAGCAGCCGATGTAAACAAAGCCTTACTTCCGGTCTGGTTTTCAGAGTACGTGTTTGCTCATTTCAAAATAAAGGGTCATTATAAAACATTTTTTACTGTGCAATACTTTCAGATGACAAAAGGTAGGAGACGAAGTGAAAGGGTAATGAGGAGAGTTGGAGTTAGAGTTGAAGATACAAAGGACAGGGTGATATAGAAATTGTTGCCTTGCTGTGGCAACCCCTGAAAAAGGGACAATCTGGAAGGAAAAGAACAAGACCAAGAACAAAAGAAAGTGATATGATTTGTTAAGCATTAAATGAGGCCTTTTATTAAAAGCTTTATCAATGTTTTTTATGCAGTTTGCAAGTGTACATTTGCATTTTTATGAACAAACTTTTCTATACCTTACTGCAGTTTTTTTTATCGCCAGCCACAAATGTGCTTACGGGAACAATGTACAATGTGCAAATGCATATTGCAGTGGAATAAAAATATAATGCACTTCCATTCCACACTCTGGGTTATGTGTACTTCATATTGAAGGAGTAAGGCAATTGAAGATGACGGTGCAGGTAAAGAGAAAGTGTTGCACATAATTTATTTTGATGTCTCTGTATTGTACACACATCAAATGGAATAAATACAAATAGGTTTCATGTGCAATAGCACCTTGCAGTAAACTTGCTTTCTTCTCACCACTTGTTCCAGTGCTTTGATTTTGACCCGAGTCATTTTTCATCAAAGGGAATGTTTTGATCTCCACTGTTTACTTCTTGCCTCTCGATTGTAAGGCAACTCCAATAACCCCAGCTGTGTCTGTTCTGGTAGAATATTCTTGACTTAAACCTTTTGGCAGCTGCAGATAAAGGGAGAGTTTTGTCAAAACAATTACAGGCAGGATTGCAGCATCATCCTGTGTCACAGAGAGAGCGTAAGAATGTACTCACATATATAGTGGAACCAGCAGAGAGCAGCACTGCACAAGGGGTGCATTAATATAGGACTCTTCTAGTGCAGGGTGTACATATGTTTCCACTAAAAAATATATGTTTATGTTGTCTGTGTATCAAAATAAACTATAATTGCTGTTGTTGTGATGTATTTTCCTACCCATTATATTTTCCTACCGGTAGCAAAAATTTATAGCCATATCTGATGGTTTTTTTTCTGCCCATAATATTTTCCTACCCTCTGTTTTAAAGTTGTTAGTATATTTTTATAGATGTTAAGGAACCGGACCAGGGTTCTTAGGGTTCCAGGTTCGAATACTGGTTACCACAAAGGTACCAAAAGCTTCCCAGTGTTCAATTTGGCTATGGGTTAAATGCAGAGACCACATTTCCATTGTGTGTCACTATGACAAGTAGTTTGCTCTCCTTTCCTTCTTATCTAAGCGCAGTACATACAGGTCATTATTTCTTGTTCATGTTAATTCAAGACCAGGCATATCAGTGAGAAAAAAAAAAATCTTTTCAGAAAATATCTACGTCCTCTTATTGTAATCAAGAGAACTTTTTAAGAGGCTTAAGATTAAGCGGAAAAAAAAAAAACGTCCATCGTCAGCCATCAGTTTGTCTGCAGGTGCTGGAATGTGTTCCTCTGTCTTTGGCAGACAGTGGCAGCGTGAAAAGGCTTATTCTCTCCCTTGTCACACTTTCTGCAGGGAGCAAGACAGCTCCCGGTGTTCCTTTTTAAGTCTCATTCAAACGTGATGGCGAAATAAAGAGACAGTTTTGTGCAGATCTTTTTGAGAAGCGCTGTCTACATAATGACATGCAAAGTCTACTTGAGACGTCGAGAAATGTGCGACGCAGGGTTTTGATGGCTCATTGTTGGCTTTTGATGTTCCATCCAGTGTTTCGGCGCCTTTTACTGACACTTTGGCACCAAACACAAACTTCATTTAAGTCAAACAGGCCATATTACTTGTTACTGACAATAAACATGAGCACCATTCGCTTTGATCACCAATCTTCCACAGAATTTACATCCCCATGACACGGGAGTCTGTCTGAGGGAAGATAAAAACTAAAGTTTGTCACAATCAAAGGCCCTGCAGAGTTAATGTAACAAAAAAAAGTCCATTTTCAGGCTTATCGAATAAAATAGAAAAAGCTGACCATAGAAATAACTTTCACATACAGCACAATTTTACACAGTAAAGTGTTGCTGTCAAAAACCCTGGTGTCATAAATCCTGAGTCATGACATATCCCGACAAATGGACACAAATGCAACAACTCTTCTGACCCCTATTTTCCAATTTACATTAATATTTTATGTCTGTGCTTGACACCAACTTTACTTTGCTTTTTTTAAATGAAAATATAACTTACAAAGTGAAAGAAAAAAGGATAATTGACATATAGTTGCAGGCCAGATGTAGTGGGTTGGCAAGATGGATGGTAGTTTGAGATAGATGGGCATTGTATCTCATAAAATATACAAAATAGGTTAAATTATAATTTTTAATGCAATAATGAAGGGAAATATCCTGTAGATAATGTCAAGCGAAACACTGTTTTTCACCAAAATATATGTTAAAAAAATTAGTTTTTTAAACGTATTTAAAAAACTAATTTATTATTTTTAAGACTAACAACGCAGAGACAAGAATCACAATTTTTTTACGCGCGTGAATGATCACGAGATGAGACAGAAAGCGGCTCCAAGAGACAACGAACCATTTATTCAACATTGGTGCTTTCACATCAGGTGTCTGACAATTTTCTTTTAAACTCCATCATCTATTGCAAGATGGCAGACGCAACATATTTGATTAAAAGTCAAGGCTTGTAGCAGCAGACACACACACACACACAGACACTGACGCACACCATGGCATACAGTTGCAGGCATTGCCCTCAGTTATTATGCATTCATAAATCAAAAGGTTGTGACGGGAATTAATCTAAAACGATGGTGAGTGTGAGTCACAGGATGCAAATATGACAGCTTTATACAGAAACTAGATTGCTTAAATTTGTCTGAATTAATGTGACACTTTTTTGATTAAATACCCCTCCCTCTGGCCCCCCGACAGAACTGACTAGTGCAGAGGGTGCGGTTGGTTAAGTTACAGCTTAAAATGAGAGTTGCTCTCTCTGCTCTCTTTGTATATAGGAAATGTGACAAGAGATGACAGGGAAGATACCCCCTAAAATGCATGCACCCTGTGTCACTGAGTGTGTCTCTGTGTCCCACAAGTGGACAAAGACTACAATCTGTAATTGCGTTTTCAGCAGCAAACAAGGAACACGTCTGCGATAAAGTCATTCAGGTGTCATAGTGATGATAGGAAAATGCCGTGTGACATTACATGTGGAATAAAATCCTTTATTTGCATCAAAGAAACATTATTTTATATATTTTTTTTCAAGATTGCACATGTTATAATCAGGGCTTGATTAACACTGTCTGAGGCCTGGGGCTAATAATTCACTGTCAGTTCACTGACATAAATCCCTTTAGAAACCAAGAATGTGCTTCATCTCTCTGTTGAGTGTGTGTCAACATAAAGTGTTTGAAGTATTTTCCTACCCACAATATTTTGCTACCAATATTTTGCTACCATAGCAAAAATGTATAGCCACCCTTTGTTTCTACCCTTTGTTTTAAAGGTGCTAACATATTTCTTTAGATGTTAAACAACTATACTATTTTCCTCCCATCTGTTTTTAAGGTGGTAGCATATTTTTATAGATGTTAAAAAAACATAATATCTTCCTTCCCTCTGTTTTAGAGGTGGTGGCAAATTTTTATAACTGTTAAACAACTATAATATCTTCCTACCCTCTGTTTTAAAGGTGGTAGCATATTTTCATAGGTGTTAAACAACCATAATATCTTTCTACCCTCTGTTGTAAATGTGGTAACAAATTTTAATAGCTGTTAAACAACTATAATATCTTCCTACCCTCTGTTTTAAAGGTGGTAGCTTATTTTCATAGGTCTTAAACATCTACAGTATAATATCTATCCATCACATTTAAAAAAAGAGAGTAATAAGATATCATGGGTGTTTGAAGTAGAGTAATATTAGTATAAGTAGACTAGTTCCACTAAATTTAGTCACTTGACATCAGCAAACTGAGCCCCCTCTTGCTAGCCAGGCAAGTGCAATGAAAAATGATAGTCATCCTAAAACTGAACAGGCATAAAAATATATATATATATATAACCATTAAAACTAATAGCACTTTTAAAATGAGTATGGACAACTTCTTCCTAATAAACAATATTATGAGTGTGAAATTGTGAAATATATATATATATATATATATATATATATAAATATATATATATATACGGTCCATGTTATGCAGCGTTTGTAAAATCAATGCAATTTTAAAACGCTGCAGCTGAATTTATCAGTGTAATGAAACAACTCAAATAAAACCACTGAGAACATGCAAAGTCTGCATAAGATGACAAGGGTGTGAAACCAGCAGCTGACTAACCTCCGTGCAAGAAAAAAAGCAACTTATCACTTTGTTGGTTTCTCGAAAGCAAACAAACAACTTGATTTTGTCCATTGGAGAAAAGGAAAAGGAGTTACTTTTCATTAGGAGAGTTGCAACACAATCTGTGACAGTTTTCTGACGATACAAAGTACTGAGGGTTTGTTTCAATCATGCAATGAACGATACAAGATTTTCATAGTTTGAATAAAAATCCTAAAATATAGACTATATCAACGCTGTCGATATTAATACAGTTATTTTCCCCCTCTCATCTTCTCTGCCATAAACCACTTCTGCAGAAGATCTGGAAGGAACAACAGTGAGTGCAAGCTGCTCAGCCTGTACAGTCATGGCTATTAATCTTACTCAACGTCTCGCTGTAGTGTGTCAGTGATGCCTTTACTCATTAACTCTCTCTTTGTCCCGTGAATGCATTTCCATTTTCTTTGGTGCTGCCTCAGCCAGAAAAAAAAAAATCCCTATTTTTTCTTATCATAGTTGCAAAGAGAAAACCAAAAATATGGAGAAAAAAAAAAAGAAAAATCCCTAAGATGTATTGTTGAATCATCTCAATCTCACCTGTCGGTATGATTTTATCTCTTTTTCAAAAAACACAGACCGTGGATGACATCCTCCCCCAGTTCAATTTGCAGGGAAGATAGGAAGGTGGGGAAAAAAAAAAACCTTTCGGAAAGAGTAGTTGTAAGTCAAGGGTGACGTGATGTTTTTATTGAAATGACAGGAATATGGAGGAATGAAGGCATCTAAAGTCCTTTCAGCTTTAGAGAGCAGAAGGAAGAGGGTAACCAGGCTGCTGCAGGGAGAGGGGAGTTAAATGGTGGGTAAGAGAAGAATGCATATCACAGGTAGATGTACACGAGCAAGTGTGTTTGAGCTTTTGCTGTTTGTATTCGAAGCAAACAGACCCATGGAGCCAGAGGTTGGAGTGTGATATGTTCAGCCGCATGAGTGTGCATACAGTATGAGTGACTGGAGGCCCCTGGATGCAGAAGCTAAAGAGTGTTTTGGGAGTTGAGCCAGGAGGGAGGTTGCAGCAGTCCACGCGAGGTGACTAAAGCATGAAAGGAGGGTTGGTTTGACTCCTGTACAGTACATGGAAGTGGGGGAGTTCAGTGAAGAGCTGCAAAAACAGCAGTAACGCCGGGAAAGATTAAGGATGGCACAGTGCGTTTTTTTTTTTTTTTTTTTTAACAACTGTAATCTGTGTATACGTGCTGGAAAAGACTGGAGCTAAAAGTACATAAAACCTACTGTTCCGAAATCCTAAAAACATCCCCGGAAAAAATCTGAGAACCACTACTATACCTCCATAATTTCCCAAAGGTATCTATCTATCTATCTATCTATCTATCTATCTATCTATCTATCTATCTATCTATCTATCTATCTATCTATCCATCTATCCATCCATCCATCTATCCATCCATCCATCCATCCACCCACCTTCCTATCTATGTATCTATTTACCTATTTACCCACAAACCCTTTCTTTCAACCATCCATCTATCTCTTCATCCCCCTAACTTCTTATTTACCTACCTACATACCTACCTACCTATCTATCGATCGACCTGTCCCTCCATCCACCCAGCCACACAGCCACCCATCCATCCATCATCCATCATCCATCCATCCATCCATCCATCCACCTTCCCATTTATTTATCTACCTTGGGTCATAAAATACTGCGATTCTGTTGCTGTTACCAGTTCTCAGGGGCCACCAGTCTCCACGACAGCCACCCAAATCACACTGCTTCATACTGCAAACCTGGTTAAACCTGGTCAAACCATACTGCAAAGGTTTGCGTGTGTTACGAGGTATTACGATGGTGTTGCATGTGTTACGATGGTGTTACAATGGTGTTACCTTTTAGAGCACCTCAGTGGTACCATGGCAGCTGGTGGATTAGAACCTTGTGGACCCAAGAACCTTCTTTGTTGAATCATTCTCCATCAAAACCTACTGTAGTCGAGTGAAAACATTGACAATGTTGCCAATGTGGAATTGTAACAAGACATTTGAGAAGATCTACACAAATTCTGCCCGGCAGCTGCTGAGATGTCGCTTTTCCATCCTCAGCTGCCGACACAGCGGGAGTTGAAGCTTCTTATAGAAAACAGATCATGGTGCAACAGTGAGACTAAACTTTGTGCATGCATAAACATCAGGGTCTGTGCTGGGGACATCCGCACGCACACGCACAGCATCCGCCGCCCGTACCACGCCGCGGCGCCTGCTCGCGCGTGTTTATCTGTTGCACCTCATTGTATCTGCACATGTGGGATGTTCCCTGTGATAGTCACGGGACCCAGATCCCTTTGATCACGGCGGCAGCGTGGAGAAACAGATTACCCCTCAGTGGCGTGATGACAGTGGAGTGCTCTCCTGTTGACAAAACCTCACCAGAAAGTACACAACTCCCTCCCCGCCCCACTCCGCCACCACATTTCGGTGACACACACTCGACTGCAGTTCCCTGCATATGAAGTCAGACCGGATTTGTTTTGCGAAATAAAACGCCTAATAATGTGACAGCGTGTCTTATTATTCCATTTCTGGAGAGGATTCGGCGTTTGTGCCGAGGCACGCAGGACTGCGTTGTGCTTTTAAACAGATTGCGCGCCGATGCCAAATTCATCTGCGAGAAGATTAAAATGGATCTCTGAAGTATTGACACCGCACATAAATTGCCGGCCGGAAAATTGTAATTTACATCAAAGATGGTGGTTATATGATCGCGCTAAAGTACAGCCAATCCATTTTAATTAAAATAACGCAGAGGAAGAGCAGAGGAAGAGGCCCGAGTAGCTCGACTTCCAAGCTTTCACCGGGGCCTGCGACTGTGACAAGGGCATTTCTTCATAATTCCCCCGGAAAAGATACATCACCTTTATGTTCCATTAAAGGCATGTACTGTGCTGTCCACAATACTTATGTATTCCAGATATTTATTGGCATATCAATTATGCTTGGAGAGTAGTACCTCGCTCCAATATTCACCGCCTCTCTCTCTCTCGCTCACTGCTTCTCTATATATATCCATTCACATGTATAGATCGGTTTTAACTCATGTCAACCCATCATCGCCACCTCTCTGCTCACCACTCCATTACATTAAAGTAGATATTTCCACTTAATGACATAATGCAGCCTCTGATTTTGTAGAAAAATGTATTTTTAATTTTTTTTTTGTGCGAAAAGTTTTCTGTTTTGACAACTTTACCTTCTCAAGATTCAGGAATTATTCGTGCACTGAACCAGACGGTTCAGACACTTGGGAATTCTTGGTCCAGCCTCGGCCCACAGCTGAGACCTAAGTAGCTGAGTGAGAAAGCAAAAAGTATGAGAAGTGATAAATACTCGATAAATATCGACTGTTGCACTTTACTTTATCTCTGTAAAGGAAAAAAAAGGAGTTAAAATGTGGTAAAATGCTTTTTTTAACATTCATTCTTTTGTTCATTTGCAAGGGCAGCCGTCTCCATCACTGCCACCCAAATCACACTGCACCAAAGTGCGAGAGGAGAGCTCACCCCAAACAGCAGCAGATAAAAATACATAACACTAGTAATCCAGTCAAACTCCAGATGCATCGTGTTTACTCTGCTGCGTACTGTATCTGCTCCAGTTTTTTTCATGTTTCCGTGAAGCACCACCGTATAAACACCACCCTATATTCTACCATATCAAAAGTTCTCCATCAGGTCGGTAGGCCGTGTATTTTTGGCACGACACGTTTTTGCCTAAACAGAAATTTGCTGTCAGTGATTTTTTTTTTTTTGTATTTTCAAAAGCCTGAACAAGCAAGAAACCTTTCCTGAGATGCAGAAAAATATAGTCTTCAGATTCAGTTTTTAGTTTTGACGGGAAGCTGCAGCCTCTTCTACACCCAGCATAAATTTGAATAATAAAAATCTGATATTTATTCAGCTATTTTTTTCCACTTTTGGAATTTATTAAAACTGATCCAATCATTTAAGGAAGTATTAGTTGTCATGTGTAATAGATTTTAAGAAATAAACTCCTGACATGGCCGATCTAACGCTTCCTTCATTATAGTGCCAGAACTCGGAAATCTTTTTCATCTTTATGTTTAATATGTATCAACTTAAGGTTTGGTGTTGCTTTTCAGAAGTTTTATCCTACCCATTATATTTTCCTACCCTACGTTTTTAAGGTGGTGGCATGTTTTTATAGATGTTAGAAAACCATTATATCGTCCTATTCTCTATTTCAAAGGTGGTAGCATATTTTTTATAGATGTAAAATGGCCATAATATTTTCCTACCCTGTGTTTTAAAAGGTGGAAGCATATTTTTTAATAAATGATGAACAGACCATATATAACATCTTTAAAATAGAGTGTAGGCTGTAGATATTTTGGGTGTTTAAAGTAGAGTTAAATTATTATAAGTAGACTACATCCACAGATTTTAGTCACTTGACAGCAACCTCTGGTGATGAGGCGCGGGGCTGCAGCCCCATTGGACCATTTTGTTAATCCGGCCCTGCCTACTGGATGGTTTTTTCCTATGATGCCTCAGATTGAGATAGTTTGGACATGATGAGAGGAGGGACAATGGATAACTTAATAGAAGAATGATCCTAGAGATGGAGCTTCCAGGTAGGAGACAAAGAGGAGATTGATGGATGCAGTGATGGAGGTAGTTGGAGTCAGAGAAGATACAGGTCAAAGATGGCAAACGATTCGCTGCAGCAACCCCTGAAAAAGGGACGAGCTGAGACAAGAAGAAAAAGACTTCCTAGGATTCCCGTTTGTCCGCTTTTGCCTTTTTTTGTGGTCATTTTTCTTCGCCTTCCTGTGTCGCTTCCTGCACCTGCAGTTCAGGTTTTGCCGTAGGATCTTCAGTCAAGTGGCCTTCAATGATTCGGTTGTCCATTTATCTACTAACAAGCTTGGGTTAAGCTCCCCGTATAAACTGCCAGCTCCCTGAGTCCTGTATTTGGGTCAGCCTCCTCCCAAATTCATCTCTTGGCAGCTCTTTCTTGCGATGACATGCTGTTTTCAGACTTCATGCCAAACTAAACAAACCAGCCACTGACGGCCCGTTCGTATTTAGCACGCAGAGCTTCAGATGTCATCTCGAACAAATCTGCTCCCTAAAATAATCATGGACTCGCGGTTTCTTTTAATATCTTCACATCATTGGGAAAAATAAACCCTGCTTTCACTTTCAAAATCAAAATTAAAAGTAAACTTTTAAGGTGGAAAATATGATTGTGCCGCAGCCTGGCGCCTGGGTTCATTTTCACTTCGGAAAAGGCCACACGTTTCCTGCTGTGAGAGTAATAACAGTGTGCTATTGTATTACTGGGCCGAGTGCAGGCTGTGAACCCATCACCCACTCCTGTAAATGTTATCTTTTGTTTATAGAACCGTGTTCTATTGGAAAAAATATCACATTTATTTGTGATATGAATAATAAAGAAGCGTGTCAAACTAAAGAGCCGGGTACGGTGAGCGCTCCGAGGGATCAATGGCAGCGTTGTAAACAGACTGTAAACACACTTGAGACTTTTGGCAGCGTGGAGCTCATCCCGGGGTGAGTGTGATCAAAGCCTGGTGACACTGCTGATTCTGAAATCTGTTTAGGATTTATGAGATGCCGGGGGGTGGCGGGGGGTTGGAGGGGTGGCAGATATCTGACATTAGACAGACTGCTGCAAATTAAAGCGCTGATGCACGGGCCTGTAATCTGAGAAAATTCCATGCATTTAAAAAAATGTATTTTTGAAGAGCGCTGGGGAAAAATGATGTATCGCAAACCAGAAAAAGCATGACAGTTGTCTTGTTAGGAGTCGGGATGGATTCTTCAGAGTTCTAGGATGCGTCATCGCATCGAACCTCTGCCACATGTCAACGCAGCTAAAGCAACGGTTGGGACCTGGCAACCCGACCTGTGTCAAACAGCTGCTGACATCTCAACCCGTCAAAGGCGGTGATTTGAAAAGTAAAATATTTATATTTTAGGTTGCCTCCTTCCTCCCGGCAGCTTCCGAGACAAATCCGGTCGTATCTACATTATTAATTCACTGTATATTAAATTGGTACAGGGCACTGGGAACATTGATTTAAAGTTTAGAAATATATTATGCGTTAAATGTTACCCAAGAAAAGTGCTGGAAATGTTCATCTTGAAAAATACAGACAGTCCCTTGGTTCTCTTGTCTTACAGTGAGAAGATGTGTTCAGTTTGGGAAATTAATTTACTTTTTACAGTACAAGTGCCCAATAACAGCAGAGAAATATCTATTTAATAATAATACTCTGTTAGATACACCGTGGGACAATGGTAACCTAGTGGTTAAGGAACCAGACTTGGGTCCAGAGGGTTCCAGGTTTGAATCCACTGGCTGCTAAGTTGCCACTAAGGTGCACTGTGCAAGGCACTGTCCCTAAATACTGCCACCTGTTGCTCAAAGCTACCCACAGTTCACTACTGGTATCGAAGTGGTATGGATCACAGTGTCACAATGACAAGGAGTTTCCTTTTCTTTCCTTAAATATCCTGATAAATGGCAACAGATGGCTATGAAAACTGAAAAAAAAAAAACTGAAATCAGTTTCTTTCTTCAATTCCTGCCAGTTTATAATCACTAACTTCAACTAAACAGGTTTAAGCAGTGATTATATTTTGATAAATACACTTTTTGTGAGATCTTAGTTTTGTTTGCACTGTTATGGACATGATTCCAAACAAACTAATTACTCATACCTGGTTAAATTTCAGCACACGTGCTAAACTCATGGCCCGGGGGCCAAATGTGGCCCGCCAAACTATCTTGTATGGACCGCAGGAGATCACAATGTATATAATATTATTGATGTTGCTGAGTTTCTTAGCCTGATACAATAAAAAAGTTTTAATACACATCAATGGACTATATGAGTTATCTAAATGGATAATAATTAACTACGGTAACATGTTTTAACATGTTAGGGAGCAGTTAAATCAATGTACTTCTATTTACAACCTGCCCTTTGAGGGAATTTAGTTGTTACACACCACTGGATTACAGTATCTCTTCAGGTTCATCTGTCCGATTATTTTTTTTTTGCAAATTAACCAAAACCATATAACCTTAATGAATATATATTGTCACTCACACAGACCATGCATACCCGCGTGTCTACCTGTGTTTCTCCACACCTGTATGCACATATAACCGTTAAAGCCCCCCGGAACAAAGACTCATTCCGCTACCTCAACCTGAAGTATAGTCCTTTTTATGTGCGTGCGGCGCGTGTGTTTTGTGAACCCAGCCCGAAGGCAACTGAAGCCAGGTTTTGTAAATAAATTAAAGCAACAAATTATGGTTAAAAGCTTCTCCCTCAGGCCAGGAAAAACTTAGATCCATTATTCATGGTGCTTACTGTCGGGAATCTACAGGCCGGTGTGTGTCTGTGTGTGTGTCTGTGTGTGTGTGATAGAGCGGTGCGTGGTATGTATTTTTTTGTCAATTATTTAAAGATTAACCATCCATACCCTATTAAATTGTCTTGTTGATGAAATTGAATAACATTTTCATTTTGACGCCATAATGAAAATTCACAGCAGTGAACATCGATAAGTTTGTGTTGCTGCGGGGAGATTCTGGTCACGTATATTCTCAGCTGACATTGAAATACCCTCTGTAACCTGTTAGTTAGTAAGACAAAGTTACACCCCCATCTTGATTATATATAAAAAAATAGTAGAAAATAAATAAAATAAAAAAAAAACAAAAAAAAACCCAATATACTATGTTTTTCTTGCTCACGTTTTGATATATGGTCTATGTTTTGAGGTCCTAAAAAAACTCTAAACTAAATTTTATATATAAATATAGTCTATTTATGTAAGTACACGACTATGGGTGGCTCTCAAGGTGAATGTTTTTACTTCTGTGTCCTGGGCTAAAAATGCATATATGATATATAACCAACAAGAAGCACCACACAGGGCAGCTGCAGGAGGTTTTTCCAGGTCACCTGAGTTATAATTCTGTCCCGGTCAGGACAAGGATGAAACACAACATGTTGCCAGGAACCGTCCTTAACATGACCATAACATCTTGTAGGACTTCTCTCTTTAGGGGGCTTAAGGTTTATCAGAAAAAAATATATATATTTTTTTGCATGTGCAGCTTTAAAATGTCCAACAATGATCAGAAATTTATGTTTGCTGTGATGCACATTTTATAAGCACTCAGCACTTCGGCTCCGGGCAGAGCAACACGGGCGGTCAATTAAGGGAGTGTGTTGCAGTGTTAGCGGCCAGGAATTAAAAGGTGTTGAATCTGTTAGAGGACTCAGAGTCTGAAAACATAATCTTATATTCAACTTGACTATATACTAGGGACTAAAAAGACAAAACCACTTGGATTTGTCCGTAACCTTGCGTGGTGGATAAAAGGAATTATAGAAGACATAGGTCTTCTACTTCTTACCTACTTCAGATTTATGTGGTATTGTACTCAGGAAGTAGTACAAAACCTTTTTCTTTAAGTAGGTAGGTAGGTCAGTAGGTCAGTCGGTCTATCTATCAGTAAAGATAGATAGGTAGGTAGGTAGGTAGGTAGGTAGGTAGGTCAGTCTATCTATCGGTAAATATAGATACATAGGCAGGTAGGTAGGTAGATTGGTCTGTCGGCCGGTCTATCTATCGGTAAAGATAGATAGGCAGGTAGGTAGGAAGTTGGTAGGTCGGTCTATCTATCGGTAAATATAGATACATAGGCAGGTAGGTAGGTAGATTGGTCTGTCGGTCAGTCTATCTATTGGTAAAGATAGATAGGTAGGTAGGTAGGTAGGTAGGTAGGTAGGTAGGTAGGTCGGTCTATCTATCGGTAAATATAGAAACATAGGCAGGTAGGTAGGTAGATTGGTCTGTCGGTCAGTCTATCTATCGGTAAAGGTAGATAGATAGGTAGGTGGGTAGGTCGGTCTATCTATCGGTAAATATAGATAGGTAGGTAGGTAGGTAGGTAGGCAGGTCGGTCTATCTATCGGTAAATATAGATACATAGGCAGGTAGGTAGGTAGATTGGTCTGTCGGTCGGTCTATCTATCGGTAAAGGTAGATAGATAGGTAGGTAGGTCGGTCGGTCTATCGGTAAAGATAGATAGGTAGGTAGGTAGGTAGGTAGATAGATAGATCTGTCCACCCTTTTCACTCCTAGAGAATCTCAGCATCTTCATCTCTCCTTTTCATCTTATCTTGCCTTTATTTTAACTTAAAAAATATTGTATCTTAGTGGAATATTTTACATTTATACAGCATCACCAGCCAAAGTCTTAAGAATTCATACTGTACGTTACCATGCCAGGAAGCAACTCCTGTAAGTGAGGGAGAGAACTACACGTTCTTTGTATACCCACTCTAATTGAAACCCCGTCCTCTCTTGCTCTCTGATGAGCAGCTCAACTTGTTACACTTAGATTCCAGACACTTCATCTCTTACCAAAAGCAAACAGAACATTTCTGACTGGTACAAGAGGGAGGACTTTAAATCCCCAGTCATGGCGCGGGCAGATCCTGAGCTGAGTTGGATCAATATTGGTTTCCTGCACCTGCCTTGTTTTTTTTCAGAATGTCTTTGGGTTTTGGAAGTTAGAGTTGCCGACAATTGTTAAGATTTCTCCGTGGAGGCTCCGGAAAAAAACAAAATAAACAATGTACGATGTTTAATGCTGCAAAGTCATTCCAGTGTGTTTTAACATTGACATAGTGTTTTATTGTACGTACAGAGGTGTTTCAGGACAGAACAAAACATGTCACTACATATTGTGTTTTTGTAGGTATTTTACCCTTTATCAGGTCTGGTGTTCAAGTGTTGGGCATTAAATTAATCTGGACGCCGTTAAAGTTTGTTGTCAAGTCTTTATTCAGCAGGACCAAGGTCAACTTGATAATAAAACAGTAATATTGTTTCCAAATCCTTCATATAAACCAGGGGTCTCAAACTCGAATAAGTTGAAGGCCACCACCCACACTTTCATTTCACCAAAAGACTGCGTCAGCTTGAGGGTTCAATACAAAAGAAAAAAAAAAAAATTCCTTAGATTCTGTGTAATACAACACTGGACCAGAAGGGGGCTGTGTATCAGGGTTTTGAGAACTATAGGATTTTCCATAAAATGTGGAGAACAAATCTATAAAATATTATTATAAATTCATCTTTCATATCAAGGCGGGGGGCCGCAAAATATCGTTCCACGGGCCGCAAAAGGCCCACGTGCCGCAAGTCTGAGACCCCTGGTATAAACGATGTTTTCCTTCTGTTCCACATATGTCATCTCCTTTCTTTTCTTTCTTTCGTCTCCATCTCTTGACTTGTCGCCTTTTGTTCTTGTTCTCTTCCTGTCGTCGTCTCGCTCAGAGCTCTTCGGAGTGGAAGGCTGAACGACGGAGCAGAAACAATTAATCCCCGTGTTAATCGGTTCAGGTGCGGCAGGTATTGCGAGTGAGACACATGCAACTACCGACTGGAACTATTCTCCGACAGAAACACACACACACATGCTCCTTGGCTGCTGTTTTGAAACCATTAGGCCGCGTGCCAAAACAATTTCCTTTGGTCATAATCATGTGTTTCTGCTGTTTCTTCTGTTAAACGTGGCCCCGGAACTCACTTCTCAAACACGGAATCGAGGAAATTCCCGGCATAAATCCCTACAAATTCATGCCAGCCGGAACAAGAGCAGGAGGACCCAAGGTCAAGTATTTATTACATTTAATTAACGGTGATTTTAAGTGGAACACTGCTTTTGATAATTGAATAAAGCACTTAATATCGCAAGCTAATTTTCCGCCTCCTGTATTCCCATGATTTTGCATGTCGACGAGTCATCACGTTCATTATATCTCAGTTAGTAAAAGTGAGTGATTACACTGTGACGTTTTGGAATATGACACTCAAAAATCCCGATTTAGGACGTACGGCACAGGAGAACATTTGCATGGAAATCGTTTTTTTTTTCCCTCTTTGTTTTGCTGCATATTTCAAATGCATGTGGAGGTCTTATCACGGGCAGCATGATGGGACAGGAGGAGAAATATTCCGATCGGGAATCGAGCAGGGCCGCGTGAAGGTGAACCTTGAAAGAAAAGGCACACGTGCCGCTCTCAGTTCTCAGGCGAGCTGAGCTATTTCCGCACGAGGTGAGGCTTTTAATTTGACACGTTTGTTAATGATCTCCTTTTCCTTTAATGGGTTACTGGTGTGAGGTGATGTTTTCTTACATGTGAGGGATTCGGTTAGCTGGTGAATACCTTCCTCCTCTTCATCCGGGGCTATCAAGCCGCTTACAAACGTCCAGATCATCTCCATCCAATCTACGTCCTCCTCCACCGCCACGCGTGCGACGCGGGGTTTGAGCGCACGGACGCCAGCTGAGGAAAAACACAGATAGTACGGAATAAATTGAATTCTCAGCAATTTACTGTACGGGCCTACCACTGTCTAAATGCAAAAATATGGAATTTCTGCTTGCCTCTGGCCTTCATGCCTCTCTTGGCGATTGCAGAGGGAGGAGGGAGACCTGATGTAGACGGAGAGAGACGGATGATTATCAGAGTCGGAATCTCACGGGGTCCAGATAAGGGGTGAGTGGGCAAACAAAGAAAAGGAACTCACACAAAAGGGAAACTCAAATAAATACAGATATGAAGTCTTCAAAATAAAAAAAACAAAGTAAAGGAACCTTGGACTTCACCTCAGTCCTGTCCACTTTTCATGCAACCAAGGCAACATGCAGCTCTTCATCTCACCCAGCTGACATTAGTGCAACAACAGTGTAAAATAACGCAGTTTTTTTCTTGATCTCTGTATTAATGGGAAGTATACAGTTGGTTATGGCGTGTAATTTAGTATTTCCAGTATTCTCCTTGTTTCGACTCCATGTCCTCCCTCACTGCATCCTCTTTGTCTCCTACCTGGTAGCTCCATCTCTAGGATCATTCTTCTACCAATGTATCTGAACATGTCCAAACCATCTCAATCTGAATTATCCTAGGCAATACCACCGTTTATCCCATAATATCTTCCTACCCTCTCTTTTAAAGATATGGGTGTCTAACGTCTATACAAATATTCTACCACGCTAAAAAGAGAGGGTAGGAAAATATTATGGTCATTTAACATCTATAAAAATCTGCTACCACATTTAAATTTGATGGAATGAGGATATTATGGTTGTCCAACATATATAATAACATGCTACCACCTTTAAAACAAAGGGTAGGAAAATATTATGGGTAGGAAAAATGTCCAAACCATCTCAATCTGTCTTCTCTAGCTTTTTCTCCACATCTTCCTGTCTGTGTTGTCCCTCTAATCACCTCATTCCTGATCCTGTCCATCCTTGTCTCACCTAGAGAGAATCTCAGCATCTTTAACTCCTCCTCCTCCACCTTTGTCTCCTGTCTTCTGCCTTTTGGCAGTGTCTCTAATCTATCCATCATGGCTGGTCTTACAATCGTGCTGTAAACATTTCCCTTTTCATACAGATTATTTTAAGTGTTTAAACCCCTGGGGCCCTTTCACACCTAAGTCTGTTTTGTTATCCACTAGGCCACCAACCAGGGGCGTAGCCAGAACCCATAAAATGGGTGGGCCACGAACAAATTAGGGTGGGCCAACCCCAAAGTATTATAGCCAAGTATTATAGCCAAGCCCTCTCATTGGATGGGGCGGGCATGACTGCCAAGTGGGCGGGCCCAGGCCCACCTGTGGCTACGCCTATGCCACCAACTGCCCCGAAACCGTTACGTAATTTCCGTAAAATACTGCAGTAGGTCGTTTTTTTGTTCAATGACAAAATCGGACAAACAAGAGTTATATGTCTTTTTTACGGTGTTTTCACAGTGAAGTAAAAGTGAAAAGTTTGAAAGGTGAAACCAACAAAGTTCGTCCGCTGTTTATTCTCAATATTAATAGTGTTTACTGCTAATTAGAAATTACCCCTCATTAATCTTTGATGCCTTCATTAATACCTGATGTGTCCTCAGACTTGGTGATAATATCACTCCGTCTGACTGCGGGTCTCTGCTCGGAGACGGCAATTCATTATCGGCTCTCTGTTGGCTGTTTGTGATATACTGTGTGATTATACTGTCTACAGTAGAGTACAGTCGGACGAGCGACTGTCGAGGGACTGATCTGCCCGAAGGTTTCAGCATCTCCTCAATCTTTGACTGTTCTGCCTGATGGGATAATGACACATCCTGTTTGTGGTGTTAAAGCAAACTGTGATCATTCAGCTGCCGCCACCACGGATGAATCCATCTCGGAGGAACACGGGAATTATCACATTCATCTCTCCGCTGCGACTAATATGAAAACTCTTGGCTCCAAAGTGCTAAATGCCACGTTTGTTTTTTTTTTTTTTGTTTTTTTTTTTTCTCCCGTTGTCTCATGGATCCGTTTAATTTCATCTCTTCCTGTTTGCTCGCTGTTTGCTGCTCTCTGTGGAGGTGTTTATGATCCTCGTAAACATCTGATTAACGCCTCAACTTTTCTCCGATTGACGCTCCCGACTCTGAAGGAAGGGACGGATGCCTGTTCCGCCTAAAACAATTCCAACCTTTATCTTTTTTTGTCTCTTAACATCTATTTTTGTTCACCGCCTCACTGTCGTGTATTTTGCTGCCTCTTTGTGTCATTCTCTCATGTTTCTATTCCCTCCTCACCCTTCTGCACAGTTTTTTTGTAGTCAGAAGAGCCGCATCAAAAATGATAAAACGCTAAAGAATCGGAAAATAAATAAATAAGCAAATAAATAATAATAATAATAAAAAAAATAACAGCAGCAAAGTTAAAAAAGCAGAGAAAGGAAGTTCCCGGGGGACGGGAAAACAGCAGAATGTGGCAAGAAAACCTTTTTGAGCTAAAACAAGATAAATGAGACGCAGCCTTGTTCCGTCCTTCTTTTATTGCTTCCTTCTCTCATTCGTTTCTCCCTTTCCTATTCCCTCCCAACTTCCATCCTTCCTTCCTTCATCCCTTCCCTCTTTCATTGCTACCTTCCTTCCTTTCTTCTTTTCTTCCTTTCCTCATCCCTTCCAAATACCATCCATCTGCCTTAATGTTTTCCTTCCTTCCGTCCTCCCTTTATTAAATCCTTTGTTTCCTTCTCCCTTGTTTTCTTCTTTGCTTCCTTCTTTTCTTCTCTTCCTACCTCCTCCCGTCTTTCATTGCTTCCTTCTCTCATTTCTTTCTTCATTCCCTATTCATTTCCAACGTCCATCCTTCCTTCCTTCATTGCTACCATCTTTCCTTCCTTCCTTCCTTTATGTCCTTCCTCATCTTTTCTTCCGTCCTCAATTATTTCCTTCCCTTCCCTTTCCTCCCTCCCTCCTTCCTTCATTGCTTAATTCCTTTCCCCCCACCATCCGACTTCCATACTTCCACCCTTCCCTTCTGCCCTACATCCTTTTTCACTTCCTTTCTTCCTCAGCTTATGACTTGCTTTCTACCTTTTTTTCTTCCTCCCTTCTTTGCTTCTTTCTTTCTTTCCTCCCTTCCTTCTTTTCTTTCTTCCTCCGTTACTTCCTCTCCTTATCCCAACCATCATCCATCCCCCTCCCTCCTTTTTTTTTTTCACTTCTACTTCTATGACACCATTTTTTCCTTTTTACGATAACACAGCTTTTCCCCGGTCGTTTTCTTTTTGTTCTGTCGGCTGATAAAACCCTCTAAGTGCATCCCTGAGTATTATAGTGTTTTTAGTAAAAGTGCAGAGGTTTTAAGCATCTTTCTTCCTCACTTGTTGCCTCTTTTCTTTCACTCTTTTTTCTGACTTATTTTATTCACTGGAGCTTCTTTTTTCCACCTTCACTTCTTTATGGTAATGTAACTTTTACTGCTTTCATCTAAATTTTTTTTCTGAATTTTTCTTTGAAGTGCATGCAGCGGTCTCCATGTTTTGACTCAGTCATGTCTGAACCAGAGAATAACACTGGGCTGTTTCTCTCCTAATCCAAACAACAAGTCTCAGCCAGAGTTTCTTTTCACACTCAAACTTGCATTCCTCTAAAAAACGTCTTGAAAATATATATAAACATATCATATTCAAAAAACACTTTTATTCCTCAACAGCTTCAGGCTATGCTTGAAAATATGCTTATCACAGAAATTAATGATCTATAATTACCTGTAATTCTGAGATTTGACAGTTGTGAGAGGTGGATGGATAAGGGACACTAGGAATAGGTAGAAGACAGGAGACAGAGCTGGAGGTGGAGGCTCCTAATCCAAACAACAAGTCTCAGCCAGTGTTTCTTTTCACACTCAAACTTGCATTCCTCTAAAAAACGTCTTGAAAATATATATAAACATATCATATTCAAAAAACACTTTTATTCCTCAACAGCTTCAGGCTATGCTTGAAAATATGCTTATCACAGAAATTATAGATCTATAATTACCTGTAATTCTGACTAGATTTGACAGTTGTGAGAGATGGACGGATAAGAGACAATAGGAATAGGTAGAAGACAGGAGACAGAGCTGGAGGTGGAGGAGTTAAAGATGCTGAGATTCTCTTTAGGAGAGACAAGGATGGACAGGATCAGGAATGAGGTGATAAGAGGGACAACACAGACAGGAAGGTTTGGAGAAAAAGCTAAAGAAGACAGACTGAGATGGTTTGGACATGTTCAGAGGAGGGACAGTGGATACATTGCTTGAAGAATGAACCTAGAGATGGAGCTACCAGGTAGGAGACAAAGAGGAGATTGATGGATGCAGTGAGGGAGGACATGGACATTGTTGACTCGCTGTGGCAACCCCTGAAAAAGGGACAAGTTGAAAGGAAATAGTAGAAGACGCTGTCTCCTCACTGTTTTATGGCCCTAAGTGGAGAAAGGTCCACTGAGTCATTGTCAAATGGCAGCTACAGGTACAGGTACAATAATGAGCCAATCCATGCTCCGCTTTCCGTGCTTTCCTATAGGAAGTTTTGTCACATCATCTACTGTACGAAGACGTTGTACTACAGCACATAACACCAACACATTTTGTATACATATATATATTATATAACACATTTTAGGGAATCTACAGCATGCACGCACGAAAAGGATGCACAACAACCTCAAAACATGAGCAAGAGCACCAGGCCACGTTCACGCCACCCCGTGCTCTCGCCGCGGTGCCTCAGCACGCGTGTTGACTCATCGTGTCTAAAAACCTGTGACCAATTATGGAAAAACCCACTAAATGATCCTGAACCAATCCCAGCTGACATTTGACTAAATAAAGGGCACGGTTTTTGATTGCATTTAATCTCCGTGTCAATGCATCTCACACAAGGACACAAAATTAACTTGTTTATTTTATTATTTTTATGAATCAAAGTCGTTCTCCTTTATTTCTGGCTTTTGTAATCAGATTATCTACTGCTTATAGAAAACTAACACCTTAAAAGACTGTATTTTTATATATAATCTCAAATGCTTATTCTTGAGCCCATTTTTAATACGACTAATGACAAATGTAGACTGAGTGGAACGGGAGAATCTGAAGTCGGCTTTTCTTTTCTGATCTAGTGAAGCCCTACCTGACAACCTTGGAGAGGCAACGCCGGAGACTAAACAAAATAAAAGCACAGATAAGAATATGACATCAGGGAGGAACTGACCAACATATCTGTTAAAAGTTGATTTTTGAACATTTTTCATTCTTTTTTTGACCACGCCTTGAGCAACACGTCCAGCTCTGAGTGCCTGAGTGTTGAAGCACCACCAAAAACCTCACTTTTGAAGGGGATGGAACCAGACACATGCTCCACAAGCCTTTTTTTTCTACAGAAATGTTTTAGTTAAAGTAAGGGCAAAAAAAAAAGAAAAGAAAAAGAACAGGCAGTGCAGGTTAACCGTTAGTGTTTTTGCTGTTTTACCGGGAGGTAAACACATGGGGTCGTCACAGTATGATGTGTACTCTTTGGATGGGATGGCAGGTGATGGGCGGCGTGAGGATGGAAAAGAAGTTGGGGATGAACAGAGGAGGGGAGAAGGGTTAACGGTGAGTGTGGTGATGTGGAGGCAGGACTATCGCAGACTGCAGATAGTCCTGGTACATGGTAGGGACATACATGGTGTAGTAGATGGAGTAAAAAAAGAAAGACAGTCGTTGGTAGAAATGTAATTTCCTTTTTCCATACAACACTACACATTGACAGAACCGTGTTATTATCCTCAACCTTATATAAAAGGGAGATGAAATTAATTGCGGATCTGAGTGAACATTACATAGAAGGAAATGAGAAAAAAAAAAAAAAAGATAGTTTAGCAATTTTCACAAAAGAAAAACAATCTTCTGCACTGCCGCGTGGAGAATTCACCCAGAGCTGCGGTTTCTCTGGGTCTCATTATACTGTAATCAAATGTTCTAATTATCTCCCGATCCTAATTAATGAGTTTGCAGAGCTGTGTACCAGTGGAGAAGAACAGATCCTTCCAACAGAGATGTTAGAGCTGTCTCTTATCACATTATCTATTGATCTATCCATCCAGACAATTTTCTATTGTCTTGACGGCAGTTTATGCCAGTTTGTGTCAACCCCCAGTAGGGGGCATATTGTCTATTCAGCCTCAAATGCATCCAAATACTGTCTAGGGCAGTGATCCCCAATGACCAGGCCACAGATAACCACCAATCTGTTAACCAGATGCTAGTTCGCACTGTGAAAATGTGTTTTATTTTGAAAAAATAACCAGATCCTCTTGGCCGCGTCGTCTCTACTTAACAAATTTTCGTATTCTATTCATTACATTCCTACATGAAATATTAATGAATTATTTTGTTATGATTCAAAAGGACAAAATAACACAGAAATGTGTATTTTGACAGCGTTAATATTTAGAGTATTGTAAATCCACTCCTCTGGTTTGTGGAATTTTCAGTCAAAAAGTCGAAAAGCTTATGTCCAGATGTTGTAAAAAAATGCCAACTGGCAATATCATTTGTGCAGCCTATCACAGAGCTAGTCTAGGGGTAGAACGACTACTGCAGTACAATTCACCAATACCCTTGAAGGGCCAGTTGTATGCAAGACTGTATGTAAGACTTGCGTACGAAACCACTGGTATGTGGACGTCTGTAGGTTATTTGTTACAGGGCCACAGTAAAAAAAAATCCACTAAATTTTTACTAATTTACTGCATTCTCAAAAAGTATAAAGTAGAAGTGTTATAAAAACATTTATTTGAAATATTTGTAAATTTGGGTGAAATATCTTGTGGGCCACATTAAATGAATGGGTGTGCCACATTTGGCCCTCGGGCCTTGAGTTTGACACATGTGCTCTAAATCTACGAGTGCGACACTAAAGAGTAGTCAACGAAGAATGGACAGACATCAGTGTGTGTGCTCAGCTGGACGCTTTACACGCGAGTGTGAAAACACTCTCTGTGACTGTGAACACATTAGCCATTGCTTTTAACAAAAGCTGCGAATCCAGCACCGCAAATAACACCGTAAAAAAAAAAAAAAAAGGGAAAATGTTCCGTCATCCACACGTGTGTTCAGACGACGGCCTTCGTGACATCGAGTACCCTTTCAAAGCCAGCTTCAAAAGTGAGTCGAAGGCCGTCGAACGACGCGTGGGTGAAATATGGATGCGTCGGCGTGAGGATGTGACAAATGGATAATGCATGAGGAGAAGAAGAGTTGTCACCGCAAAAAAAAAAAAGATTACAGGCGTATTAAGAATCCTGTTTTTATGAGGATTATAATTTTTATGGAATGGTGTAAATAATGATGTGATAAATAAAGAGGTTACCTGCGAGGGTCTCATAATCAAGGAGATCAAATAGAACAATAGCTACACCTGACCACGTCAGGATGAGAGCCATGACCAGGAGCCAGGCCATCGGGGAACTGAAGGTGAGGATGACATCATCCAGAAATGTCCTCTGGGCTCTGCTGGCCGGGGGCACCACGGCCCCCCCGTTGGTCTGGCTGCTCATTGGCGAGGAAAGCTGAAGGGCAGAAGATAGAGGATAAGGAAATGTTAGAGTCTGGGTGAACAATATAATAAAAAATATTATTGTTTTTTTACGTTGTTTTTCATTTTCTCGATTGTCAAGATAGACGTTTAGCACAAAGTGTTAAGACACTGTGTAAAACTTAACCAAATATGGAAGCATATTTTTTATAGATGTTAAACAACCATAATATCTTTCTTCCCTCTGTTTTTAATATGGTAGCATATTTTTACAGATGTCAAACAACTATGATATCTTCCTACCCTCTGTTGTAAAGGTGGCAGCATATTTTTATAGACGTTAAACAACAATAATATCTTTCTTCCCTCTGTTTTTAACATGGTAGCATATTTTTACAGATGTCAAACAACTATGATATCTTCCTACCCTCTGTTGTAAAGGTAATAGCACATTTTTATAGATGTCAGACAACCATAATATCTTTCTAACCCCTGTTGTAAAGTTGGAAGTACATTTTTTTATAGATATTAAACAACCGTAATATCTTCCTACTCTTTGTTTTAAAGGTGGTAGCATCTTTTTACAGAGGTTAAACAACCATAATATCTTTTCCCTCTGTTTTTAACGTGGTAGCATAATTTTACAGATATCAAACAACGATGATATCTTTCTACCCTCTGTTGTAAAGGTGGTAGCATATTTTTATAGATGTTAAACAACTATAATATCTTTCTAACCTCTATTGTAAAGTTGGAAGCACATTTTTTATAGATGTTAAACAACCGTAATATCTTCCTACCCTCTGTTTTAAAGGTGGTAGCATATTTTTACAGATGTTAAACAACTACGATATCTTTCTACCCTCTGTTGTAAAGGTGGTAGCACTTTTTATTAAACAAATATAAAATATATCCTAGATCTTTAAAAAAGACAGTTGGTGGGTGTTTCTAGTGAAATTAGTGGGGGCAAGGCCCGGAGCTGCAGCCCCTTTAGCCAATTCTTCTCAACATTTTTTTTTGGTCATTTTCATTTTCTAGATTGTCAAGATAGACATTTTGCAGGTTTTGAGACACTGTGCAAAACTTTAATCAGTGTCTGCAACAGAATTTCATTCTTCTTTTTGTTTTACTTTTGCTTTGCTTACACATCAGCTCCATTTCAAGTACAGTTTGTTCTGTTATTTCACTGTCGCAGGAGAAGAACGAGAGACTCCAAGCAGGGACAGCACGATGATTACCTGAGGTGATGACGAGATTAAATCCTCGCCATGGAAACTTAGTTCTCAAATTAGTTCTCAAACGAGAGTTTTCATCCTGGTAGACAATGTCAGTTTTTAGGGTGTTTATTATACTCAAAGCAACAACAGGGCCTAAAGTGATTTCTATTTTTTTGTCTTTCTGCCTCTCAGATAGTTCATGTGTAGTTATCAACTAAAGTATTGGTTCATCTGCTGTACTGAACAACTTAAATACGCTCTTTTTTGGGTCATTGATGAGTTCCCACCAGAGACAAATCTGCGAGAGAAGGCTACTGTAGGAAGGGTTCCATTGAACTGGGTTAAATCTATCAGAACCAGGGAGAGAATTCAATCTTGTTTTAACTTTCATGCTATTTGCATGGAAATTACCATGTGACATTTACATAGGCAGGGCTGGACTAACGCTACCTGAGGCCTTTGGCTCATAACCAGGATGAGGACCTTGATATTGTGTCTGGATCACGGCAGGTGCATTGTCACAAGTCCCTTCATAAAGTTTTTTCCTACCCATAATATCTTCGTACCCATTTGTTCTGAAGGTGGTAACGGATTTTTATAGATGTCAAACAACCATAATATCTTCCTTCCCTCTGTTTAAAAGGTGGTAGCATATTTTTATAGACGTTAAACAACCATATTATCTTCCTTCCCTCTGTTTAAAAGGTGGTAGCATATTTCTACAGACGTTAAACAACCATATTATCTTCCCACCCTTTGTTGTGATGTTGGTAGCATTTTTTTATGGATGTTAAACAACCATAACATTTTCCTACCCTCTGCTTTAAAGGTTGTAGCATATTTTCTATAGATGTTAAACAAATATAATATCTATCCTACACCTTGAAAAGTTGATCAAGGTTGGCCCATTCTGTTAATCTGGCCTTAAACATAGGTGAAAACATAGAAGAAATATGTATACTTATGTATTATTGGATATAAAATGTATTATTATTATCATTATTATCTCTCAGCCATCCAGTTCATGGTGAAGGTTGAAGGAAGTGTTAGAAATAAAGAAGCCCTATGGATAAGAAAAATGTTTTCTAGATGAAATTCCTTGCCTGATGGAAACCTTCAGACTTGCATGTAATGTAATGTATAATAGTCATAATAATTTATTTACAACTTGTCTATCAGATTTTTCCTTTGTGTCTTTTTATACTGCCTGTATACTTCTGTCCATCTGTCTGCATGAAGGTTCCCAACTCGTCTCTTCTGTGAAATTTGTCTGTTTTCCGTCCAAGTCTTTCACCCCTAATACAGTAGCTCAATCTGGTTACATATCTCCCTGTC
This sequence comes from Paraplagusia blochii, assembly GCA_016785265.1. Lineage (NCBI taxonomy): Eukaryota > Metazoa > Chordata > Actinopteri > Pleuronectiformes > Cynoglossidae > Paraplagusia > Paraplagusia blochii. Next base: position 72,036 of record JAFBJS010057605.1, read on the forward strand.
TGTCTCTTTCTATTTTCCTCTGTCTGAGATCTGCCTGAGATCATCTTTCAGGGTTGGTTGTATAATATGAAAAAAAAAAAAAAAAAAAAAAAAAAAAAAAAAAAAAAAAAAAAAATCGACACATTTTGATGCACAAGCTGTTCTCACATTGACCTTTCTGTTGCCGCGTTCCGATAACAAACTCTAAAATCAATTTAACATAATTCCGTACACATAGAGTGGAACGCGTACAGTTGTGCATGCGTGTGTGTGTGTGTGTGTCTCTAACGGCCAAAAACATTGATCAAGAAAACAACACCCAGCATGTGTGTGTGCTGGGTCTTGTCCAGTCAGAGCCAGACGGCGTGTCTGAACACCTGTGGGTTTCTTTTTCACCCCTATGTACTGTAAAAGACATTGATCTGGTGCGAAGCCCCTGCTTCAGTCGGTCAGACCTGGGCATCGATCCACACCAGGTAAATCAGTCTCGCTGTTATGAAGACAGAGGGTGTGATTACGCTGAAGATAATTCCCGTTGTTTATAAGAGAAGGAAGGTTGTGATCTCATCTCTTTCGCTGTATCGGCCTACGAAACCGTGGACACCATATGTCTCCGTCCTCTCTTTAACGCCGGCTGACCTGTCCACCTGTTGTTGCTTAGCTGGTCTTAACACATGCAAGGACACAGGCTGTCGTTGTCCCCTTCGGCTGCGGGCAGGGAATGAAAACAATTGGAAAAATGCAGGTGCAGGCCCTTTCCCCGGCACGGAAGGACAAATGGAAGGTGACAAAGCCAGATAGAAGGAGGTGAGTCATGAACGCGTGGCCCTGCAGTACAGCACCGTCTGATTAATAGCGAGCAGCCTGTTAATGGAGTCATCTGAATGGATCATTAACAGCAGCGAGGGTGTGTGAAGAGGCGCTGATCTCCCGATGAACTCAAAGTATTTTTTTTTTGTTTAGCACACAGTTGGACTGGAAACCCACTAAAGGTCGACGATAGCCTAGAAACATAAATGAATAAATACACGCAGCAGATGTTTCATTCTGCGGCTCGGCCATTCACAGTAATTAGGTTCAGGGATGGGAATCGGCAGCACATTTACATGCATCTGTTTCGTAGCAATAATATTTATTTTACATATTAACTTATTATTTACCACTTTATCTTTTCACTGCATCAGTGACAGTGAAACTAACGTCAAGCAGAGGCTGAATGTTGTGTCTTATTGGACTATGCACTGTGGAGCAGATACATCAACATTCATTGGCTTGTCCATTAATGGTCGGCAGGGGCAGCAGTCTCCAACACTGCCACCCAAATCACACTGCACCATACTGCGAGAATTTATGTGGGTCGGGACAGTGCCATGCTCAGTGGACATCAGTGGCAACCTGGTAGCTGGTGGATTTGAACCTGAAGCCTTGTGAACTCAAGTCCACTTCCTACACCACTAAGCCACCACTGCAGATACATACACAGTCTTCAGAAAAAAGTCAGTTTCTTAATCACTTTGCCACCCAGCAACATTATAGTAAATAGTCTATAACAGAAAAAGTACCTCAAAATAGCTTAAACTACTCCAATTCCATGTATCGAAATGAGGGATGTCCAATGATATCCGTCAAACGTATTTGGTATCAATCGTACGTGAAATCTACGTAAGATTGTAAGATTGTTTTTTTTTCCACATAACATGATTTGGGTTTTCTCCAAATTTGGTGGATTCACACATAGGGTTCTGAGATGTTCTCTTGAGTTTTGGGTGCAAATGACGGCACATGAATGAAATGTTTGCACAATATTAGCTAAACCGGATATGTGCGAAAAATGTTATCAAAAAAATAGATGAATCGTGATTTCACTAATTTGTTTTTGTTTATTTCTCCTTTGACCGCATTTCATCTTCGCTGGACAGTTTTTGATCGTAATATGGGTATCCGTCAGTATTATACTGTAGTATTATTATAATATCGGCAAAATCAACATCCCAAAACCCCAAGATAAACTGACAACATTTATAAACTCGGCTTAAATGGAGCGAAAACATTATCCTGACACCAGGTTAACCTTCACGCTCACATCAGATAACAATCAACTTCATTCAGAGTTAAAAAAAGGATTTTGACTTTACCTTATTGGACCCGCTGGATGTTCAGAGATAACCCTCAGTCCTTTAAAAGAGCCAGAGAATACGGCGTTACCATAGAAACCAATTTATACCACTCCTAAAACCTTTCTGTCCCGAGTGGATTATGAGAATAGATAATAGAGGCAACACTCAAGTCTGGAAGCAAAAAAAAAAAAAAAAACAACAGAGAGAAGCTGGATCACAGAGACCTAAAAATAAAATTCAAACTTGTGCTCCTTGGAAAAAAAAAAGCTTCAGGTTAATTATCTTTGAAGTTGAATTATTCAGAATCAAATAAAAATCAAAGTGTCCCCAAAAATGTTTCTGTGTGG
>JAFBJS010057605.1:74666-91299 GCA_016785265.1 Paraplagusia blochii
GCGTTACCAAAGAAACCAATTTATACCACTCCTAAAACCTTTCTGTCCCGAGTGGATTATGAGAATAGATAATAGAGGCAACACTCAAGTCTGGAAGAAAAAAAAAAAAAAAAAAACAACAGAGAGAAGCTGGATCACAGAGACCTAAAAATAAAATTCAAACTTGTGCTGCTTGGAAAAAAAAAAAGCTTCAGGTTAATTATCTTTGAAGTTGAATTATTCAGAATCAAATAAAAAATCAAAGTGTCCCCAAAAATGTTTCTGTTGAGACGGTGAAGTTGCTGGACGGAGTGGGACGTGTGTGGTGTAACCCACCGTGCCCCCTCTGGACGTCCAAAATAGAGAGATAAAGGGAGGGAGGGTGTGTGTGGGTGTGTGGGGTGTGGGGGTGAGGCAGAGAAGGAGGTGGGGAGAAAAAAAAAAAAAAAAAGAAACACAATCAGCTGTTTCACTAAAGAAACACAGTGACCGGGAGCACAGAGCGTAAAGGAGCAAAGATCACCGTCTGTGGAGGAGAAAGAGAAAAGTGTGAAGAGAAAGGCCAAAAAGTCCACGTCTGGGAAACACACAGCTTATTAATCATGTTATAACGGCCAGGAAGGAACACACAGTGACTGTGTTTGCTGGTGTTACATCACTGTTTCCTCCTCGGAGAGCCTTATTACTCCAACTCTCACCTTCACTGGCCTGGTATATTAACAAGACGTACGACTTCCTCACCGCAAGAAAAAGTAGACCAGGAAGTTCTCTTTTATTCCTTCTACTTTTCAATAATCATCAGGCCATAACATGTCTCACAGGTCAAAGGACCCGACAGGGGAACTTCAAACTAAAAGCCAAACTTCCCAAAACGCGACGCTCTTTCCTCTAATTCCTTTCAAAAGAAAACACGCTTCCTGAGCGTCCTTACTTGTCAAAGAGAGGTGAAAGTCAAGGCTAAATGTGTAAATGAAATACATAATTGAGTCCCTGGTGTGTGTGTGTGTGTGTTTTTCTGCTCATGAAACAGGTTTTGTGTGCATGTGTGTGTGTGTGTGTGTTTCTGTGTAAAACAGAGCACTGTGAAGGTGTAACCTGACCTCCAGTCTTGCCCTGGGAGCCTGCGCTGCAGAGACTATATTTAGAGGAGCAGACAGCAGCTGGTGTTAACACAGGGCTGGACCGCTTTATATGTAGGGCACACTGAGGCAAAAGAGGCGCGGCACACGTGTGCACGCCCGGACGCAAATATGTAACATTCAGGTTCAGACTATGCGACTCGAAAAAGTCCTCGTTCAGGTCTGGAAAAGTGAAGAATCTCACAATTTGTTTATCTGAGTTATTTATTTACAGCAGAAATTGACATGTTTGGACCCAAATTGCTGTACAATAAGCTGTCCTCAGGTGTTTTCATCGAAAGAAAGCAAAAAAAAAAAATCAAGCTCAAAACTTAATTTTTGCTGGAACAGGGATGCAGACACAGAGACCAGGCATAAACTAGAATATGACAAGGATGGACAGGATAAGGAAGAAGATGATTAGATGGACAACACAGACAGGAAGGTTTGGAGAAAGAGCTAGAGAAGCCAGATTGAGATGGTTTGGACATGTTCAGAGGAGGGACAGTGGATACATTGGTAGAAGAATGATCCTAGAGATGGAGCTACCAGGTAGTAGACAAAAAGAAAATTGATGGATGCAGTGAGGGAGGACATGGGGGTAGTTGGAGTAAGAGAAAAAAAATTAGAGAGGACAGGGGGAGATGGAAATTGTTGACTCGTTGTGGCAACCCTCGAATAAAAATGGGGACAAGCAGAAAGGAAAAGGTGAAGAAGAAATTAATAGTATAATCTGGACATAATTTGGGATAGAAGAGAGTCAGCTAAGGTGAAGGGAAAGGTTTACAGGACAGTTGTGAGACCAGCCATGTTGCATGGATTAGAGACACCCACAATAGAAAAAAAAGACAGGTGGCAGATTGAGGTGGAGGGACAGTCGACACATTGGTAGAAGAATTATCCTAAATTTAGAGCTACCAGGTAGGAGACAAATGCCGTTTTCACACTGGCACTTAATTCGGTATTCGCTGCGACGCAAAACCAGTTTCGCTCCCCGTTTGCATTCACATTACAAACTAACGCACATTCGCTCCTCAACTAATACGGGTGTAAAGCTATAAAAAGTATAATGGTTGTCGCTCCCCGCGCTGTCTCTTATACACATCTAGATGTGTATAAGAGACAGCTCTATATCTGACATTATAGCATTCGATTATAGTTTAACCACGGCCTCCAACACCTCTGTTAAAAACCTAGGTGTTATTTTTGACCAGGAGCTTTCTTTCAAATCCCATATTAAAAATGTGTCTAAGACTGCCCACTTTCATCTTGGTAACATTAGGAAAGTGAGGCAGATACTTCCCCAGGATGCAGCTAGGTTGGTCCATGCCTTTGTTACTTCTAGGCTGGACTATTGTAATTCTTTATTAGCCGGCTGCTCAGCCGGTTGGAGACAGAGCCGGAGGTGCAGGAGTTAAAGATGCTGAGATTCTCTTGAGGAGAGACAAGGATGGACAGGATCAGGAATGAGGTGATTAGAGGGACAACACAGACAGGAAGGTTTGGAGAAAAAGCTAGAGAGAAGACAGATTGAAATGGTTTGGACATGTTCAGAGGAGGGACAGTGGATACAGTGGTAGAAGAATGATCCTAGAGATGGAGCTACCAGGTAGGAGACAAATAATCTAACATAATCTAATGAAGAACCCTTGTTAGTATTATATTACATTAATTATTTCCCCCGCTATAATTATATTGTTGTAATTATGTTATTTCCTTAACTGTCCCCTGTTGTAGTAATGTGGCGTTAAGCCTAGGGGGCAGAATTCTTATTTGAATATATTAACTGGCGGTAATAAACTACATAGCTGTCACCTTATATAACTTGTCACGTATATGCAGGTTTTCCAGGCAAGTTGTCACGGTGTGATGGACAGATTGACTGTCCAATTATGTCCTGTCCGCAGATGATGTGAGGACATGGGAAACTGTTTTGGATCACAACTATTTCTGAGGAGTTTTAAGTGACATGGTGGAGGTCAAGGAGAAAAAAAAAAGACAGAAGACTTTCACATTACATATAGTTCTTTTTTGGGATTTTTTTTTTACACAAATAACTCAGATCAAATATGGTTTTCCAGCCTAAACCTTTACGGTCCATTTAGCTGCTTTATATAACGTCCAGTTTGACTAAGTTAGAGTCTCATCTTGTACTTTTCCTATTTAACTCTTCAGTGATCCTTCGTGCCTTTCGCTGATTTGCTCATTTACCTTTATGTTCCCTTGAGTGTCTGGTCGCTGCCAGCCTTTCTGGAAAAAGACAGTGAGAACCTTTATTATTAGTCACGTTTTTACTTTTTTACAGAGCATGCTTACACTGCACACTTTCTGTTTCTGTTAGTTTTTAACAATGTTGCCTTTTTTTGTTTGTTTTTACACAAAATTGTGAGAGGTATAAGTGTAAAAAGCAAGTGAAAGCAATGTAAACCAGCAAATAAAATCATACAAAATTATATATATATATTAGGGGGGTGCAAATTGTTTGTTTTGGATCAAACTGAACCAAATCACGTTCGAACTGGATCACTTGTTTATTATTATTATTATTATTATTTTTTTTATGAATCGTTCCTGAATCGAATCGTAGCCTGTGAATCAAGATATGAATCGGATCGTTAAGTGAGTGAATCGTCACACCCCTAATATACACTATACATAAATTGAGGGTGTGCAAATCATTCGTTTTGGATCGAACTGAACTGAAGCGGATCGAACTGGATCGATCGCTTAATATTTTTCATAAATCGTTCCTGAATCAGATCGTAGCTTGTGAATCGAGATATGAATTGGATCGTTATGTGATTGAATCGTCACCCCCCTAATATATATATATATATATATATACACATACATATATATGTTTATGTATATGTGTTTATATATATATATACACACAGACATATATATACATATACGTACATATAATCATACATATATATATACACATATATATATATATATATGTATATATATACATATATATATATATCAACTTGGGAATTCATTCATTTAATCATTCATATGCTTGTCCGTTACGTGGCACTCAAATCACATTGCACCATATTGTGAGCCTTCCTGTAGGTTGTAAGCGCACAAGAAGTTATGAAGGTCACCTTGGTGCTTAGCTCAGAGCACCTCTGTAGCAACCTGGCAGCAGGTGGATTCAAACCTGAAACCCTGCTGACCCAAGTCTGCGTCCTTAACCACTAGGCCACCACTGCCGACAACCTGGGAACCAAGTCGATATTTTTCATTCTGCTTAAGAAATTACAAAATATTTTGATTTTTCATTCTTTCATCTTTATGTGCTTATCTGTTGCCAGGTCGCGAGGCCAGCAATCTCCACAGATGTCACACAAATCACACTGCTAACATACAGTGAGCCTTTCTCTGGAATTCACAATGGCAAATTGGCAGCTGAAGAACTCGAACCTGGAGCCCATCAGACCCAAGTGTGCTACCTTTACCACTTAGCCACCACTGCTGCCCCATGTGTTGATTAGATAGTCTGAAATATGAACACAATATACAGTTCTCTGTTTGCAGTCTCCGACTTATACAACCTTGACACATATTTCTGCAACATCGCAATATTTTCGCAATATAATTATGTTTATTTGTCCTGATACGGTGAAAAGGCCCATCACACCAGGAGAGACAGGAAGATCAGTGTGAGGAGAATGAAAAAGAAAAAAAAAAAAAAAAAAAGGTATCAGACTGGTCATTATCGCGGTATAATTGCACTCAGTGTGAGGTCTCAGCACTGTGCTGGGGCGTACGATCCTGCAGAGGCAGAAACAAATGACCTGCGAAACCCCTGCATAAGTCACTTTTGGTTGCTGCTGCTCACTGCTCTGATGTTGTCCTCCAGAGGGGGGCACCGATTGTCCTTCAGTAATGAGAGCTCAGCTATCACTCTCCTCTCTACTGCCTCCTCCACCAAGTCAAGTGGGCATCGCAGGACCAGACTGGCTTTCAGCCTCGTCCATAACAAATTAAGTAAAAATTAAAAAAAGCCTCAGTGTTGATGATGTTTATTTATTCGATGCAAAAACAAATCCAGACTTTCAGTTAATATTTACTGACGCCTTAATTAAATATTTGTAGACATTAGTCCTTCATCTGTTGTCGTCTTCCGCTGCGCTATATGTGCACATAATCGTGAACACCCACAGGGGGAGGCAGTGATGAAACCAGCCAGTCACAGTAGGTCTGATGAAACTAGAGGCAATCAACGAGAATCATGTAGATGTTTGTACAGTTCTCCGCAGTCATATTTGTTTGTGACTGGCTCCTTGAGGAATCTAGGTAATAGTGAGAAAAGTGCCATAGCTGTCAACGATGGTTCTATTTCAGGACCATGTTTAACTAGTGAGAAAAGTGCCATACCATAAGAACATTGTTTTACTGGAGTTCACTGGAGTATAGGAGTTCTTCTTACAAATATGTTTTTTTGGGAATTCGGGACCATGGAGAACTAGTGAGAAAGGCGCCATACCTTCCAGTAATGCTTACAGTTCAGGACCATGGACAACTAGTGAGAAACCTGCCGTACCTGCAAATTATGGTGACAATTTAGGACTAGTGGCCAACATGTGAGAAAAATACTATACCTGGCAATGATGAGAACTAGTAAGAAAAGTGCTATACCTGAGAATACTGTTTCAAGCTCGGTACCATGGAGAACTAGTGAGAAATGTGCCATACCTGCCGGTGATGGTTACAGTTAAGGACCATGAACGACTAGTGAAAATAGTGCCATATGTAAGAATATTGTCAACTAACTAGTAGGAAAAGTGCCATACCTGCCAATAGTCTTTAAAATTGACGAAAAGACAATGGACGACTAGTGAGAAAATTGTTATACATGTCCATGATGGTTACAGTTCAGGACCATGGACGAAACGTTCCATACCTGCCAATGATGGTTAAAAATCCAGACCATGGGCAAGCAGCAAGTCAGAAACGTGACAAACCTGCTAATATTGCTTGAAGTCCAGGACCATGGGGAACTAGTAAGTTAGTTGCCAAACCTGCCAAAATTGTTTAAAGTCAAGAACCATGGACAAGTACTAAGAAAAGAGTCATTCCTTCCAATTACAGTTCAGGACCATGGACAGATAGTCAGAAAAATGCCAAACCTGTCGATGACAGTTCAGAACCATGGACAGTTCTATGTCACCTGTTCAGTACTTAAAAAATATTCCTTCATTCATTCATCTTCATCTGCTTGTCTGTTGCCACTACGCTGCTTTAAATGAAGACATTTTTGTCCAAAGATACACAATTAGCTCCGTATGAAAAAACACGTGTGCTGTCTCACTCTCACACCTGTGGCCGCTGCACAGGAGACAGAAAACTGGGACAGATTCATACCTCTGGCTGCTGGTGTCTGTTTAGAACCCAAGACATTGAAGTAGGACAAACACCTGTGGCTGTTGGGAGACACAACAGGCGCTGATCACACCCCAAAGAGAGACAGGCTAGCTTTAAGCGCTACATTTTTACATGTGAAGCAAGACTTGGAATTGTTTCGTGACCAAGAGGACTTGCTTATTGTTGCTATAACTCCCAATTTCTGAGCCTAATGCTGACAAAATCCATTCTCTTTTGTTCTCACAAGATGTCCCTGGGCAGGACAGCTCTTCAGACCAAGCCAAGTAGGATAAGAGGACTGCAGTCTGTGATCTCCAGCCAGTGCTGCAGCATGTCCAGGGTTACATCATGAAAGGCATCTGGCACGAAAAACAGGTTTCAATCACGTAATTCAGGAATTTTCTAGATCGGCCTTAGATGCCAACGCAAGAGAAATAATAATTTCTTGATTTTTTACAAAAGAAAATCCCTTAATAATTGTTGAAATGCATTTCCAGCTGCAATATAGACCTTTAATATGTATTTTTTATATATATGTGTTTTTTTCAGGCTAAATCAAATTCTTGTCCTTTTTGCAGCACTAAAAGTAAAATTTTAGGTATAGCTGTCAGCTCTCAGGCAGTTGAAGTTATTTCACCTGAAAGGAAGACCAAGAGAGCACCTTTACTTAACTACCCTCAGACTGAGACTTCTTGCTGGTCTCTGTCCACTGCACTTTCTATCACTTCCTTCACTCCAGTGTTATATGGGGATTTCTCATCCACTGCCAATGGTCCTTTCGTCTGTCTCTTTTAGATGTTTTTTTTTTTGTTGGGTCTTTTTACTTGTTCTACATTTTTTCCTTTTTCACCTTCATTTTCTTCAATCTTTCTCTTCACATGCACACACACACACACTCAAACACACACACAAACTGTTCTCATTAAATTAGTAATAATGTCACCATGCTCTCTCCCAGGAGGCCGGTGTTATTGACTTCATTATGCAAATGCAAACCAGCCGAAAGCTATACCACTGATGGGATAACACACACACACAAACACACCCACAAACAGTTTGTAGGCCACTCCGTTCTGGCCAGAAAAGAATTTCATGCGGTTTCAGATAATTATGTCAACCAGAAAAGTTGATCTTTATATTAGCAGAGAAAAGCTGCTCGGTCCTAATGGGCCTGAAGCTTTATTTAGGTTAAAGAAACAGATTGTTAGGGGAAAAAAAACTGAAGACTTCATATATATATATATATATATATATATATATATGTGTGTGTGTGTATATATATATACTGTATATATATATGGGAGTAGAATATATATAGATAGATATACAGTATGTGTGTGACATTGTGTGTACAAATGTGTATAGTATATATGTATATATATATACATACATATACACATATATAGTCATATATAGTCTTATAGTTATTATATACTTTGAATTTTTCATGTAAATTCAGAATTGACATGTATGCAATTCCACATCTCTCTATCAATATATATATATATATAGGTACGTAAGTATATATTTGTATCTACATACAGTATATGTCATAATCCAAATTAACTGAAATTTATGCAATTAAACTCTATGTATGCATTACATATCTTTATATATTTATATTTTATATTCATCAATTATATATATATATAAAATACAATATTACAATTTATATTATATATTTATTACACTTTTGTATTTGATGACTTATTCAGGATTTAGTTCCTGACCCTGTTCGTCCTCCTGCTAAAATGTTGCCAACTCTACTGTACCATAAAAAAGGACGCGGGCCTACACTTTGCCCTCCAACTGGCAAGAAGTTTTGCCAATACTTATTGACAACAATTAAATCAAGCAAAGAAACAGCAAACAATGGTCCTTACACTGAATTTTAACAACCAAAAACAACATACCAATAGACAACACAATGTCAATGGTCCGGCAGTTGAGCTACAACAGTTATCCACAGGACTGAGGAAGAGAACCAGGTACATGTCCCTAACTATGACCTGGGATCCATTCCTCTCCCTCCGGCTCAGCCGGGAAGTGGAGCCACTCTCTTATTCACTCTGCCAGGGACGCACTTCCTTTAATCACCCTGACACTCGCCAGTCTGTGGAGCCAAACCACGCTGTGTCTTCATAAACAAGAAAATGTATTAGAGGGTGTACAGTAAACACCCCCACCCCCTCACACACACACACACGCACACACACACTGGCACGTTCACACACGTAGAGCTGGCAGAGTCGGAGGAGGCAGATGGGAAGACAGCAGAGAGCAAGGAGGAAGTGGAAATTAAAGTCACAGTGTCAGGAAGAGCAAACATATTCCACAAATGGAACGTACCAATTCAACAATAGCAGGTCATTTCCTACGTGGTTATGATGTAAGTGGATGAAAATCAACCGTTCTTCATTAAGAACACCACCAAATGTTCTGACTTAAGGTTTCTCCAGTCGTGTGTTCTCCTCTGTTTCATGTCCTCCCTCCCCCCCCGTTTCTCATCTCCTGACAGCAACGTCCTGGCTCTTCTCCTAATCCAGGTGCCTGGCATGAATGACTGTGCTTTAAGTCCTTCAAAGGAGAGAAGGAACGCGACGGAACGATAATGACAGGAGACAATATTGAAGTGAATGAAAATGAATGGACTGTTTCTGCCTGTTCTACAGGAGACCAACAGAACCCTACACTCGCTGGAGTTAACATGGGAAATTTACCATTAAGGCATCATCTGTGTAGGTTTTCAGACATCAAGTGAACTAAGGTGGGGTTAGGTGTGTGATGGGTCGCATCCTAATCACACAGTCGCAAGAAAAAAAAAGCAAATCGATCCCAGTTTGAGAAGTCAATGTGTTAATAGCAGCAGTTGTTGTTAGTGCCAATCTGGGAATCGAACCCCGGACTCTCTGTTTTCAATGGAGGGATGCTTACCCCTACACAATGGAACTAGTGAGTTTTTTATCCTTTTTTTTAAGAAACTGTTGTTGGATTGTCAGGGATTGGGAGACAGTATTCAGGTGGTGGTGGCCTAGTGGTTAAGGAAGCAGACTCGGGTCTGCAAGGTTTCAGGTTTGAACCCAGCACATGCCGGGTTGCCATTGAGGTGCTCTGAGAATAGCACCCTACAAACCTACATAACTTCTTTTGGGCCCACCCCCCACAGGAAGGCTCACAATATGGTGGAAAAATTTGGGTGGTGCCAAACCTCACCCGTAAAAACGGACAAGCAGATTAAAAAGAATAAATAAGAGGATGAGAGGTTGTGTCTTAACCCACCTCCTTTGTTGAGAGAGTTTCTCCGGATGAATGTAGTTGTCTTCCTTCACCTCTCTCTCAAACCATCAGTCTTCTCTCGCCAGGATGTGGACATCTTCATCCACAAAAGTGTGTCCCTTGTCCTCCAGATGTAAACATTTGTACAGTGGTTGTTCGGTTTCGACAACGTAGAGTTCTCTTTACAGTGTTTTCCAAGCACATTGTTGCCGTGTTTGAGGTGTTCATTCAGCTCACCTGGAATTGGGTGTGGTCCATCACACATATAACCCCGCCCACCTCATTATTTTTTGGGGATTTCTGCAGCCTATTGGAGGTTGAATACCAGAATCCTCATATAGTCTGTAAGAACTCAAAAAACCCTCCAAAAAATGTCTTAATGTCTTAACACAAAACCCGATATTTTATTAAATAAATAAACATTGAAACATAAAGAAACTACATGCAATTCATTCAATTTTGTAATAAATTTACTGCAGTGCAATTAACGTGAGGCAATGGTGGAGGTGGAGGTAACAAGGCACAGGTGGAGGAGACAGGAAGTGGTGCAAAATCTTTTCCCTTATGCTCCATATTTCTAATATACACTCAGTTTTCTTTGGTTATTTTTTTTTGGTTAATTTACAATTACATAATGATAAAAAAATTATAATATATTGTATATCAGGGGTCACAAACTCATGGACCGTGGGCCATTTGCGGTCCGCGGGACGATATTTTGCGGCCCTTGATGTGAAAGTTGAATTTATAATAATGTTTTATAGATTTGTTCTCCACATTTAATGGTAAATCCTATAGTTCTCAAACCCTGATACACAGCCCCCTTCTGGTCCAATGTTGTATTACACAGCACCATCAATAAACGTCATCGGTGTCCATACTGTCAGTAAAGACACAAACCACTTCCAAACAGCTTATAATAGAGGACGACAGGGACATTGAGTGGAAAGGGTTCAACAAAGCCTATGGGGAAGAGCAGCATCAAACCAAGCGTCTGTTCTAATAACCATTTAAAGATCAGCTTCACTGACTGGACCCCGAAAATAGAACGGACTAATCTGATGGTCCAGCACCTTTCAGTCTTTATTATGTGTTTTGCTCTGGGTCAGATCGGACATCTGGCTTCACTCTCCGCTCCGTCCGTAATGAAAGACAGCGGGAGGAGTCGGGTAAGAGACGAGAACAACAAAAATATAGAACGGGAAGGACATTTCTGGTAAAAATGTCCTCGTTTTATCCTATATTTTGATGAAGTTTTCACATATTTGAGCAACGATGCTCTTTAATCCAGCGTTAGACGAAGGTGTTTTCATATCCCAGGGTGTAGGAAGGAGTGGAGTTTCATTTAATGTTTAATTCCGAGTGCCAAAATGAAGTCACATACGCCGCACGCTGGAGATATAAGAGCCGGCTAATTAAATGAGCGTCTGTTTCCATCTGTCTGACTGACTGACTGATTTTACTCGATGCAGTAAAAGACATAAAAACAGCTATTAATAACGTTATTTAGGGAGACACCGTTAAGTTCCAGACTGTCTGTTCTTCTGGGCCTAAGAGATGAGGAGCTGCACAGCAGACACCTCATGCATTTTTAACCAATCAATATCCTGCTATTCTTTATCTCCCTCCCCTTCTTCTCTATACATCTCTCCACTCACCCAGGCCTTCCCTGCATCCCTTCTCCCTTCTGTCGCCTGGTACTTTTTCTTTTTCTTTTCCTCTTATGCCAATTACCTTTTCACCTTGAACGGCTTGTAAGTTTATTAATTTGTCCGCTCTCTCTTATCTGCCCGTGTCTGATCTTTCAGTCCATCTCCAGCCGCTCCGTCTCGCTCATCCCGGTCTGTTGTCCTTTCTTTGTACGTCTGTTTGTTCCAAACCTTTGGCTCCTCCACTCTCCTCCACCTCTCTTTCTCTCTCTCTCTCTTTGAGTCTCGCTCAGTCTATCGATTAAAAGTGGAGCAGTAAATGTCCTTTCCCATTAGACCAACTTTGGAAATGATTCGTCCCCATTTACTTTGTCTTAATTAGCGTAGGAACACTCTCTGAGCGCAGAACACGGACTCGCTGAATCGACAAATCTGGCAAAGTTTGCGGGCGGCTGGTGTGTGGTCGTGGCAGGCGAGACTTAAAGAGCACAGAACACTCCATGTTTGACGTAGTATTGATGCATTAAACATGATTTGCTCCTGGATTTGAGTGGTCCTTGGTCAAAATAGGTTCAGAAATTCCAAGAAATCTATCTATCTATCTATCTATCTATCTATCTATCTATCTATCTATCTATCTATCTATCTATCCGTTTGTCTGTCTGTCCGTTTGTCTGTCTGTCCGCTTGTCTGTCTGCCTGTTTGCCTGATTGCCTGCCTGCCTGTCTGTCTGTCGCTCTGTCTGTCTATCTATCTATCTATCTATCTATCTATCTATCTATCTATATATCCGTTTGTCTCTCTGTCCGTTTGTCTGTCTGTCTGTCTCTCTATCAGCCTGTCAGTCTTTTTGTCTGTCTGTTTGTCTGTCTATCTGTTTGCCTGTCTGTCTGTCTGTCTCTCTATCTGCCTGTCGCTCTGTTTGTCTGCCTGCCTGCCTGTCCATCTCTCTATCTGCCTGTCTGTCTTGCTTTCATCTGTATATCTCTCTATTTATCTGTCTGTCCCTCTGTCTGTCCGCCTGTCTCTCTATTTGTCCGTCTGTCTGCCTGTCTTTTTGTACACACGTATACGTACATATATTTATGGTATATTTATGATATTTCTTTCAATTTGAATGAGGAAAAACTATATATTTTAAAACACACACACACGCACACACACACATATATATATTACACATTTTTCACAAAAATAAATATGACCTTATCCTCTTTCACCAGTGGTGGCGCAGCAGCTGCCCACATAATGATTTGGCACCGTTTCCACACCAGACGCCTTCACTGACAGATCCTACCCTGGGATTTCAGGACCTTCTTCCTCATGAAGGCCTGGAGTCCTGGGGAAATAAGATATATGTATATATACACATATATATTTATATTCCTCGGAATGGATTAAATGTTAAGGGGAGAAATTGAGAGTCAACCTGCTGTGTTTCAAATCCGACCAGAAATGATGCGTCCTTGATGGGATGGTACAGTTAAAGAAAACATTGAAACTCCTGGACCATTTACGCTGCTACTGTCGGAGAAGTTCTAGAGAAGTCAACATCTAAAAGTGAAACTAGTGTTTAATACCAAAAAGTCCAAGTCATATCCATTGGAGAACACGTCCATGAACATCCTGGCGGGTGTATTATTGAGGATAAAGGAGACGTGAGGACGGAGAAAGTCTGATCTTGAGAATACGTTCCATCAACGAAAGGGAGAGGAAAAAAAAAAAATTGCAGAAAGTGCAGATTTAAATATAGTGAATAGAAATCGACTCGGGGCGGAATTCGATAATAGGACGTAAAGCTTGTTGTGATTTACATTATGCATTTACTCCGCTCCACTAAAAATGACAAATACATTAAATTGTATTGAGCTCCTCTGAGCTACTGCAGCAATATCCAGGTCTAATAGCACTTACAGTTCTGCCTCTGGGCACACACGTCACACAATTACACACACACACACACACACACACACACTTGGAGGCAGCCTCCAAAGATGGTAAAATGTTGCCTCAGACGAGGAGCCTGAATAAACTGAATTAGTGTGTGATTTATATGTGTTCACGTCTACGCCAATGACGCAGAACACACACACACACACAGAGACACAGACACTTTGCCTTTGCATCTTTACTTGTAAGAGAATTTCGTCCGAATTTCGTGGGTTCCCATCCCAACAAAAACCCCCTACCAAACTCAGGGGGCAATTAAAATAGATTATTTACTGGTCGTCTTAGTACAGGATCGCTAGCTCCATTAACGTGTCCTTGTGAAAGTAAAAATGAATGAAGCCACAGAGGAAGGTGAAAAAAAAAAATCTCGATTTGAACTAGACTGGGATGATATTCTTTAAACAAATATCCAAATATATATATATATATATATATATATGTCACTGGGTTTCCAAAAAGTCGGTTGTTGCCATTTTATATTCACTGTAAATGTGTAAATTGTAAATTTGTGTAAGAAGTTTGAACATTGACTGAGAAGATTATTCTTGTTAGAAACAGTAGTGGATTTTTTTTTTTTTTTTCAAATTGAGTTTCAAAGCTACTATATATCAATTCTATATTTCTTTTATATATTTTTGCAAAACAAAAGGAAAATGGTCAGCCTGTAGTTTTTAAAATTTAGCCAAAAATAAATCCCAAAACAAGAAAAAACAACCTTGTATGAAAGGAGTGACCTCTCAGAACCGCAATGAAAAAAAAGAATGGTTGCAAGCATAATTTTTGCAATGGAAAATGGTCGTCTTCTTTTTGTAGAATCAAAATTTAGTAAGAAAAAAAAATACACAGTTCAGCAAATCCAAAAGTGGAAAACACTGCTGAATGTGCATCATTCCTGATTCCTAAAGAGGAAACTCTGAAAACCCCAAGGGGCATGGTCCCTGAATGTGGATATGTTATTTTTTTTGCTACAGAAAAGTTCAGAAAAAAATTTGTATCAGGAACAAAAAAAATGCTGCAGAAAAAGGAAAGGAAAAAATAAAAGTCCCAGTCCCAGTGCAATTCCAGGCTTGATAGTAAAAACATCCATGGTAGAAAGGAGTGACCACTAGGGGCATGATCTCAGAATGTGGGCATGTTGTTTTAGTAATAGAAATTCTTGTGGATAAAAAAATCACCATTCATCACCGTTCATCACCATTGTGCAATTCCAGGGCTAACAATAAAAAACATTGTGGTAGAAAATAAGTGACCACAAGGGGCATAGTTTCTGAACGAGGGTGTGACTTTTGCGAGAGAAATCTCTTTCTCTAAAAAAAAAATAATAAGGAAAAATAATAGAGCAGCAAACCTAATAGTGGAAAACACTGCTGTATGTGCATGACCAATAATCCTTAAAGTGGAAAAAGTGAAAACGTCTCATGACCCTTAGTGCGATTGCAGCAAAATTTGGCAAACCTCAGACATTGTATAATGGGATTTTCTCTTTTTTTTTTTGCTTTTCTGTCAAAATCCAAAAAGAAAAAAAAAAAAAAAACTTGTTTCATACTAGAAAGATGACAGAGCGAAAAGAAAGAAAACAGAGGGCGTCTCGCTCGTCTCCAAGCACAATTGCTGCAATAGAAAACATTAGCAGGCTTAATGTAATCTCCTTGCTTCAGTAATTACTGGAGTAAATATACCTTGGCTGTTGGATCATTCCGGAATGTGCTGGAAGCAAATTAAATTATTCTAAATGAGAAATTAATGATAATCACGTCGAAAAACCTGAAGCATTTCTTCGCCGTGAATGTGGATTTAATTCTTCAAATCACGGTTGTAATAGAATGTTAATTAGAATGCATTTCAAATGAAAAGATGGAATGTTTAGATAAAAAATTCACTCCTTTTTTCCTGCCGTGCAGACACAGTTTTCGGGTTTGTTTAATGATTCCATAAACCGACGTTCCTTCAGAGGACTTAATACGATTTATTTTCTCCCGCGTGCGATGCCTTCACTGCCACAGGTCTGCGAGTTTCTCTAAAGACTGTAGTTTTATGGACTCAGAACTTATTCTTCCCTTCAGTACCGGCGCTCCGTACGGAATTGGAAAAGAAGGATTTGAATTTACTGGCTCTCTGGACTGGAACAAACTGCAAAAGTACCCGTGGAAATCAAAACTCTAGTCTCCTTGGACAGTCTCAAAGGACTCCAGGGCGTAAACCTGAAGATGACAGAAGATGATTTTTCTGCACCGATTGTTGTCCGTGTGTTCGTCATCCTTTATTGCATCCAGTTTCCAAGCGTAGAAGTTTAGAACTTTAGAAAAAGAAAGATGATGTGAGGGACATAAGAAAAAACGATATTTGACCAAAGAAGAGTTGGAGTTAGATGATATGCTTCATGCAGAACATCTGGGAAATCAGGGATGGACCAGG
Source organism: Paraplagusia blochii (assembly GCA_016785265.1). NCBI lineage: Eukaryota > Metazoa > Chordata > Actinopteri > Pleuronectiformes > Cynoglossidae > Paraplagusia > Paraplagusia blochii. The sequence continues at coordinate 90,430 of JAFBJS010057605.1, forward strand.
TATTTTAATCACAGACAACATTGGTTCTAAAATTTGACATGGGTCATCCATGGTTCGGAAGCAGAAAGATGAAGAAATTGTTTTAAATCAAGATTCATGATCTGTGAAAGTATAATCTGGACATAATTTGCGATAGAAGAGAGTCAGCTAAGGTGAAGGGAAAGGTTTATAAGACGTTTGTGAGACCAGCCATGAGGGATGGATTAGAGACACAAGGAAGAGGTAGAAGACAGGAGACAGAGCTGGAGGTGGAGGAGTTAAAGATGCTGAGATTCTCTTTAGGAGAGACAAGGATGGACAGGATCAGGAATCGAGGTGATTAGAGGGACAACACAGACAGGAAGGTTTGGAGAAAAAAGCTAGAGAAGACAGATTGAGATGGTTTGGACATGTTCAGAAGAGGGACAGTGGATACATTGGTAGAAGAATGATCCTAGAGATGGAGCTACCAGGTAGGAGTCAAATAGGAGACTAATGGATGCAGTGAGGGAGGACATGCAGGTAGTTGGAGTCAGAGAAGAAATTGAGAAGACAGGGGGAGACAGAAAGTGTTGAATCTCTGTGGTAACCCCCCCCCCCCCCCCCCCCACACAAAAAAAAAAAAAAAAATGGGACAAGCCGGAAGGAAAAGAAAAAGAAGAAATTAGTAGTACAATCTGGACATAATTTGCGATAGAGAGTCAACTAAGGTAAAGGGAGAGGTTTACAAGACGGTTGTGAGACCATCCATGATGGATGGATTAGAGACACAAGGAAGAGGTAGAAGACAGGATCAGAAATGAGGTGATTAGAGGGACAACACAGACAGGAAGGTTTGGAGAAAAAGCTAGAGAAGACAGATTGAGATGGTTTGGACATGTTCAGAGGAGG
>JAFBJS010057605.1:91305-117888 GCA_016785265.1 Paraplagusia blochii
GACAGTGGATACATTGGTAGAAGAATGATCCTAGAGATGGAGCTACCAGGTAGGAGACAAAGAGGAGATTGATGGATGCAGTGAGGGGGGACATGGAGGTAGTTAGAGTCAGAGAAGAAGATGGAGAGGACAGGGGGAGATGAAGAACTTGCCTGAGTAGAAAACAGCAGTTTTCTGTGGGGCTGCAGTCCTCCTTCCCTCATTCATCTCAAAACTCTTGAATCACAGCTGCTCATTGGTTGCCAACTGCGTCCAGCACGTTTCCAACCGAGTCTTGCGTGAGTGACACCATGGCAGCGGTCCAGCCTGTCCGTCCACTTCAACCCCGGTGGCCACAGGATGCGTTCCCCGGGATGCGTTGCCTTAGGAACAGCATCTGGTGGAAAAGCGACGCCGCAATCACTATGCAGACTCACGCTGGAAGCCATTCATCTTTATTTTATAGCGCTGAATGTCGACCGGTTATCTCTTAAAGGCTGTTTTCTTCTGACCTTCAGTAGAAGGTTATGAGTTGAAGAAATCTTGTTTTTTTTTTCCCCGTTATTTTGTGATAAATGAAAAAAAAACCAGATATTGCACTGCAGATATTTTTGTTTTTGAGAAGCTGAAACCAGTTTTATTCACAAACCCTCAAGAGCCTTGGAGATCTCTCACTGATCCCAGTCCTGGACAAATTTGGAGAAAGCCATCATAGTGGACATTAAGTATGAATCTCTACCAAACCATATAAATCCATTCTCCGTGGAGACAGTAAAGGAGGACGGGGTCTCTAAGAGATTCTTTTCCGGTGGCGGGAGGGCACAGCTGATGGGTCAGGTAGAGAGCACCGCTGTCTGGAGAAAGCAGAATGATTTGTTCCTCGGTGTCAGTGGGGAAAAAAAAAAAAAAAAAAAAAAATCAGTTGAAGCAGGAATATGAGGACGGCTGTCACATCCGGGGTGAGGAGGCGAAAGTGGTCAACGTCTGACGCCTGACTTTCTTTCAGTTAAATCACCGCCGTGGCAGGGATTCATCCCTGACATCAGAGGGAAAAACTGGACGGATAAGGACGAGGCTTGGACTGATGTGGCAGGAGGCAGGATGAGGTCCAAACAGAGCAACATCTTGGCAAATATCTCCTAATCTCCTGATGTGTCTCTGCAGCAGCAGAAGGGCTTTTAGCTGCTGGCTCAGCGCTGCCTTAGTGCCTTCGAACAGACATCCAGACTGGAACGTCGTCAGCAGTGTTGGGCAAGTTAATTTAAAAAAAAAAAAAAAAAGTAACTTATTACTTCAGTAGTTACTGCTCTGAAAAAGTAACTAGTTACGTTACTAGTTACTAAATCATAAAAGTAACTAATAACTAGTTACTTTACTTAAAAACACATTAAAAAAGTTTAGTGTCGTGCTCTGTAGAATTTATCAAATGTATTAATACATTAAAATCAAAATACAGGTTTGTTTGAATTAGAAAAGTAACGCATTACGTTATTAGTTACCGAGAAAAGTGCTTTCGTTATGTAGTGGCGTTACAAGTAACGCGTTAGTCCCAACACTGGTCGTCAGTCACCGCTACCGGCAGACTGAGGTTTGTCGACGTAAACAAAACACCTGTTTCCGATCTTAAGAATTTCCCCGATGACTTTTTTATTTTATTCATTGTGCGAATGAAGGTTTTTCTTCGCTCGTTTCCTGCGTTATCAAACGCACGTGTTTGGTTGGCAGTGGCTCAGGAATGAAGTCGTAGAATCTCACAGGGTTTATTTCAATGTTATGAGTGAATCAATTTAAAAGGCATTAGTCCATTCAAAGACCAACAGCGCTTTTCATTTTCATAATTCATCAAAGGAAGACTGTGGGGACATAAGGAGAAATAACGTTTTTTTTTTTTAATCCAGTGATTAAATGCAGTAAATTTCATTCAAAAGCACATATTCATAATTATTTTCTTCATCAATGACCAGAAAGAAGCTTAACACCTGTTTACCCACACACTCTTACATAACTGCCTCTACAAGAACGGTTTCCATCACTTTCCAAACTAAGGCCTGGGGGCCGGGGTGCGGCCAGTTCAGCTTTTCAATCTGGTCCGTCCAAACCTGTCCAGAATATTATATTGTTTTTCTTCTTTTCCTTTTGGATTGAACCTGTTTCAGGGTTTGCCAAGGTGAATAAACATTTTGGACGTCACCCTGTCCTTAGTATCTTCTCCTCAGACTCCATGTCAGCATCTTCATCTTTATATTTAGTAATTCATGAAAATACTGTAGCGTGTAATAAAAATAAGTTAATGCGTACAGCAGAGTCATTTTAAAGAAAAAAAATAGGAGAAAATAAAATAAAAAAAATATACATGGGCTACCAAAGGAGGTTGTTGGTTTAAAGCCTGTCCCCGGTGGCTGAAGAGTGTATTACAAGTGAAAATCCTCCTAACTGTATTTTTCTCCACACAAAACCCACCTAACATAACTTAATGTGACATTTAATTATTTTCTGCCGTGTGTTCTCACTTTCTCTTCACTATTACAACAAAAAAACCCCTGCAATTTCTTTCTTTTTTTTTTTTTTACCCCCAAAGCACATTTTCCCAATTTCCCTATTTCTTCAGCTCCGTTGTCATTTTTACTGCTCCCTTAATTTCCCCTCAGTCTCCACCTCACATACAGTCCACTCTGCGAGGCTGGAGTGATCGTCCAAAGGTCCATACATCTCTCCAGGTCCTGTTTCATCGACGGTCCGGCTGTCGTACAGTTCTCCTGTTTGAGGTGCTGTAGGACGAGGTGTAGGAAGGGATGACAGAAGGTGTGAGAGTGTGTGTGTGTGTGTGTGTGTGTGTGGGCCGAGATTGGCTGGCAGTCGTAGGCATCTGGTGACATCTGGTCCAGACAGATAAAGTAACACACACGTACTATCTCCCTATCTGGAAGGTGCTTCTCCCCCCTTCTCTCTCTCTCTCTCTGTTCCTCCCTACCTCTCTCGATCTGTCAGTCACTGCCTTGCTCTGCTTGTCACATTTTCTCTCCATCACAATCTATTTAAAAAACGCCTCATCGACGTGATAGCAGAGTTGGATGTGCCGTTAGGGCAGTGGTATGATTTCAGATGAGGCAAGTGAATGCAACGCCTTATAACTGTGGCAGAGGTGCATAAGACGATTGGACTAAACTACGGAAATTTGTCAACACTCCGTCTCCATGTGTGCGTCTCCTTTCTTTCCTTCTGTTTTAATGGGAAGAGGAACACGCCCCGTATCTCCTGCCGACAGCTGGACATCTCCATCTGTCGATGCTTTTACCTCCATGGTCGAAACAGACCGGCGTTTGTCGGGAAAACACTGATATTTTACAAGTACCTTAAACTAATCGAGGTGTTTTTAAATGCGGAAAAAGAGGAGGATTGGATCACATTGGAATTCCCGTCATATGCGATGACCTTGCACATCACATTCAGGAGCGTGGAGTGATCTGTATTCAGAAGTTCCGTCGCTGGCTTTTTGGGCCGTGTTTCATTTTGAAGTAATTTGCACATCATGCAGTAAAACTCTAATCATTGTTTTTCACTGAGGACGAATCACACGGCGTAGAAAACTGTCAATTATTCTTCTTGATTAAACGAGCAGAAACACACAGTAAATCACGCTCATTACCGAGGATCAGGCTGATAACATCACATTTATCTGGTTGCCAAACCTGGACATTTTCCTTCGCCTTTATTTTATTAAATAATAACAGGAAATGGACAAATTAAACATGATTTAACGATGTCATCGTTTCGTACCTGAAGGACGAGCAGGACGGACCGTTAGGTTCATCCTAAAAGGTTGTTTCGTCCTGAGAACTAATTCTTTTTCTTGGTTGTCGTATAATAATCATTGCTATTTCTTTTTTACGCCCTGTTTCGTCTCCTTTCTGTGATTTGCTTGGTTATTTTTACCAGGGAAGTGAACATATTTGGAACTAAGGACAATATTTTGAGAGGATTTAAGCTGGAAGCTACCGCCAGACAGGGATTAACGTGACTCAGGTAGGCTGCTGAGGTGCTGAAGGATCCGAAATGTACGGAAGCGTGATGCTGCCAAGAAAAAAAATGGCTTAGTATCACATTATAACGTGATACGTATCACGGAAAAATGTGATATTATCACGACATAACGGAAAACGTATCACTTTATTCCGTGATACTATCGCGAAATAACGGAAATAACGTTGTAACGTGATAGTGAGCCAATTTTTTTGTAAGTGTGGCAGCAATGCACTTCCGTAAAATGTGGCAGGGAATTGCCCAGCAGAGATATAGCGCCACCATCCTGCCCCATCAATACAAGACAGGATACAGTGAGTCCATGTAGATTCTCATCATGCTGGTTATTCATAAGTTCGTTTCTTTTTGTTTGTATTTTTCGTTACTGGGTATCAGGGACAGCGGTCTCCACCACTGCCACCCAAATCACACTGCATCTTGCTTTGAGCCTCCCTGTGGGTGGTAGCTACGTGGTCAAGCATCCTTGCAGCTGGTGGAATCGAACCCAAGTCCGCTTCCTTAAGCCACCCCTGTAGCCTGCTACATCCTTAAATCCATTTTTCCATCGCTTATCTGTTGCTGGCTCGTCCAAGGCCTCGTCCAGATCTTCTTTGTCTTTTGGCTCCTTCCTTTTTCAGGGGTTGCCACAGTGAATCAACAATTTCCATCTCCCCCTGTCCTCTGTATCCTCAACTCTAACTCCAACTACCTCCATGTCCTCTCTCACTGTATCCATCAATGTCCTCTTTGTCTCCTACCTGGTTGCTCCATCTCTAGGATCATTCTTCTACCAATGTACCCACTTTCCCTCCTCTGAACATGTCCAAACCATCTCAATCTGGCTTCTCTTGAAGACAGTTTCTTGAACCTTGAACTGTCCTAAAGAAACCTGCTGGCACCACCCTAATCACATTGCACCATATTGTGAGCCTTCGTAAGGTCGTAAGCTATGTGGGTCTGTACGGTGCTTTGCTCAGTGGCAACAGCTGGTGGATTCGAACCTGAAGCCCTGGGACCCAAGTCCACTTCCTTAACCACTAGGCCACCACTGCCGACAATGTGGTGTTTTTATGAGGGATAAAAACTTGGTTTTGATGGAACGAAGCTTCACAAGAACTGGTTCTGTTGACACCATCGGGCTGCAGTCAAGGAACGGATTGGCCATGATGATAAAGAGCGAAGGGTGGAGGGATGCAGGGGCGGATGCTTTGACACACAGCCCTGGGGGGGATCAACCATTATACATGCCACTGTCACTCAAGATTACCGATATAATTAACTGCACCGCATGTGGCGTGAGTGTGTTCACGTGCTCGGGTTGGAGTTCATGTGTTTTTCCTCCGTGCGAGTGTGTGTGTGAAGGAGGGACGCAGTGTGACAGAGATTGATGCTCAGCAGAAAGCGGGCCATTATGTCGCATCGCCTAAGCAGCGATAGCCTCTCCACCCCGGCGTCTGTTTAAACTGTCGGCCCCCTTTCATAGGCGGGGCTCCATTGACTCCCCCACTACTACCCCCCCTATCTTTAATTAGGGGGAAGTGACTTGTTTCCAAGGGGGGCATTCGATGGCTAAATTCGTCCGAGGACGGCTGCGATGCCTTCAGTGAACGTCAGAGAAATAAATTAAATGTCACCCACAAATGAGGCGATCACCATGTGGAGTGTGAACCCAAGGCTCTTTTGTAAAACTGATGGAGAGTTGTAACTAACTTTAATGTGCGACATGAAAATTTTAAAGGCCCTCATCCCCCGTTTTAATATTCAGCTCTAATGGCGGGGGTTATCAGACGATCCGGAGTCTGCAGCCGCCGAACGAGGGAGAAAAGAGAATAAAATGGTCATCATGAGGACAACCGAGGGGGGGATAATGAGGAAAATACAAGAAAAAAATAAAAAAAAATAAAAAATAGGAAAGGGAAAGAGAACAAGAGAGGAAGAGAGCAGAGGGAGAACTCATCCATTATACTGGTGACGGTTGAAGGCCATGTTCTTGAGCAGATGCTCATCGACCAAACCTTCATCTCCCCAGTGTTTGTGAGATACAGAGAGTGAATAGATCCCTGTGCTTCCCTGTGGAGCGGAACATCAGCCTCATCAAGTCAGACTGAGCAGGGATGCAGCGGGGATGGAGGGCGCCTTCAAAGTAAAAGCATGTAAACATTTTTTTGCACTAAGGATCACAATAATAATAAGACCATATATATATATAGCTATACATATATCTATATATATACATCTATACATATACACATATACATATATACATACACACATATATACATACACACATATATACATATATGTATGTATATATATACATACATACATACATATATGTATATATATACATATATGATACTGTATATGTGTGTATATATGTATGTATGTATATGTGTGTATGTATATGTGTGTATGTATATGTGTGTATGTATATGTGTGTATGTATATATGCTGTCTCTTATACACATCTGATGTACTTACTCTACTTGCTTTCTTCAGTGGAACACCTTCCCCTTGGGCTCTGGCCTGGTCTGGGCTAAACTGGTCTGGACTGGACTGGTCTTCTAACTGGGCTGCCGTCCATCCAGACTGAGGGGCCCTTGGGGGATTTGGCTTCTGAAGGTCCAGCTGGAGATTTTGGAGTTACTCAGACTTTCTTCAGCACGTGGGCACAGGAGCAGGAGGAAACCATGGGGTGCTGTACTGGCAGGTGCACCTCTGTCTCTTATACACATCTAGATGTGTATAAGAGAAGTGTCTCAGCTAGGGTGAAGGAAAAGGTTAACAGGACAGTAGTGAGACCAGCCATGATGGATGGATTAGAGACACTAGGGATAGGTAGAAGACAGGAGACAGAGACGGAGGTGGAGGAGTTCAAGATGCTGAGATTCTCTTTAGGAGAGACAAGGATGGACAGGATCAGGAATCGAGGTGATTAGAGGAACAACACAGACAGGACGATTTGGAGAAAAAGCTAGAGAAGACAGATTGAGATGGTTTGGACATGTTCAGAGGAGGGACAGTGGATACATTGGTAGAAGAATGATCCTAGAGATGGAGCTACCAGGTAGGAGACAAAGAGGAGATTGATGGATGCAGAAAAAGAGGACGTAGTTGGAGTCACAGTAGAAGATTCAGAAGACAGGGGCAGATGGGAATACTGATTTTTATCCGAAAGATGTATGCAAAATAATATTACAAATACAATTATGTTATAAAAAAAATCATATTTTTACTATAAAATAACATGGATTACAAAGTACTCACCACAATATACTATATATGTTCCCAAAATAAAACTGTCTCTGTGGGTAACTATATATTGTGGGTAACTATAGACATATATTTGTTACTTTATATTATATTTGACTTTATATTTGACTTTTTACCTCTTATTTAGTTTATAAATAAGACATTTTTCTTGTCCTTTCTTTTTTTTTTTTTTTTATAGTAATTTTCAAGTTTGTAAACAGTGAGCTCAACATCATAATGTGTGCCAAGTCTTTTATTTTGAAGGTATAAACAGGAGAAGCCTTGTTGTTGACAGTGACGGTGTTGGACTTGACAGATGGCAACCGAGAGTCTCCGCTCCTCGGGTCTCTCCCTCTCCCTCTCTCTCTCTCCCCTTCTCTCCATCCCCGGCTCCCATTGTCTTCTCGCCTCACTCCTTGAAGACAACCCTGAGAGACGACTCTTCCAAAACTTGTCCTGGATTTTTCCACTCGTGTCGCTGTTTGCACTTCACACGCACTGACTTCTCCCGCAGTTCACGTTTGGATTGGTCACATCGTGAACGCGCTTCCTCCCCCCCGGTGTGTTTGGTTGGACAGTGTGCTGGGAACGAGGCACCGGGAGGAGGCTGTGAATGAACCGATCAGCGAGGCGGGATGACAAACAACGAGGCGGCTGTGCTCAGGAGGAGCTGATGGAGAGATGATCCCGAGGAGGAGGAGGAGGAGGATGATGCTGATGCTGATGATGATGCTGCCGATGAGGGGGATCTGAGCAAACACAGGGATCACAACCTTCCTTGCGTGGATACAATTGGACTCATTCTTGGCTTGAGTGTTTCAGCAAAAACTCCGAAGCAGCAGCAGCAGCAGCAGCAGATGAAACGCTGCTGTGGCTCAGCGTGATTTTCCCTGTGAGATCGGACACACAGACACTATTGTTTTTAGTCAAACTTTTCCAGGCGCAGCTCAGTTTTCCTGCACGATTCATCCCTGTTTTTCCTTTTTTTTTTTCTCTCTCTCTTCCCTATTTCCCGTTTCATCCAAAAGATTTGCGCGCAGGAACCATGACCAGGATGCTTCTCTCCGAGGTGATCGTGGAGCGGACTTTCCAGCCCAGTAGGTAGTGACTGGACAAGAGCATCCTCTGTGGACATAAATGCAACCTTTGTTTGATGCAACAAGCCGACGCAGCGACACCTAACTGAGCATCTTCAGCTCCAGGCGCTGCAACATCTGATCCTTCACGCAGGTCTTCGTAGCAGGTGCATGGGAAGAGTTGACTTGTTTACTCCACCTGTGGTTTCTGAGGTGTGTGTGAGAGCATCTTCTTCAGTGGAACACCTTCCCCTTGGGCTCTGGCCTGGTCTGGGCTAAACTGGTCTGGACTGGACTGGTCTTCTAACTGGGCTGCCGTCCATCCAGACTGAGGGGCCCTTGGGGGATTTGGCTTCTGAAGGTCCAGCTGGAGATTTTGGAGTTACTCAGACTTTCTTCAGCACGTGGGCACAGGAGCAGGAGGAAACCATGGGGTGCTGTACTGGCAGGTGCACCTTGGCCTTCATCTGTGGCATGCAGCTGGTAAGTGCTCGGGTTGCCATTAATTCTCAAATTTTCATGCGACTGGATGGAGTTTCGTTTGATGAACGGTGGAGGGAGTAGAGCAGACATCTCCATCTCTGCTGGAGATGGAGATGTAAATGAGTGAGTGGTCGGATTTCAGAAGTTAAAAGGTCCTGGTCCAAGGTGGGGTTTAGCTTTCAGGAAGTGTGATAAATGATCAATTCCAATCGATGGAAGGATCTGGGATAGTTAGGTGGAGAGGGAAGGGGAAAAAAGAGGCTTTGCTTCAGTGGGGAAATGGATGTGGAGCGGAGGTGGATGATGATTTATTAAAAAAATAAATGCGCGGATAAAAGGTGGGAGAGAGGGTTGATAGACAAAAGATTATGAACTGCTGCCGTTCTGTGCCTCTTTGTATCTCTCTTATTCCCATCACCATCTGTGTCACTGGGAGCTGGTGCCAGGAAAGACAACGGGGGAGGAGGGAGGAGGGAGGCAGGGAGGGACGGGCCTGAAGGTGTGTTTGTGTTGTGTTGTAAATGACGTTTGAGGAGAAAGACTAATTATTTCATCAGCTTGACAAAAAGAACGAATGAGGACAAATATCAACCGTAACGCTATGAGTTTCACAGTGGGATTCTTCAAAACGTTGGTGATGCGCCGTCAGGACGATACCTTTCAAGGACACCTGTGGTACAGAGGGTTTATGTGCAGATAAATCTTCATTTTTTCCCAGTTTTCGTCAGTGTTCCAAACTCATAAGGAGAGAAATCCATCACGGAGGAAGAGGGGAAAATAACAGCATTAGTAGTTTTGTTCCTTTTTTTTTTTTTTTCTTTTTGGCAAGGACGATCTGTGTTCGCCAACAAGTCTGGGGAGAGAAAAAAAATATATATCTGACTCACCACACTCTACGTTCTGTTCTGTGTTTACTCGTTACTCGCTACTAAATTCGTCTGTCGCCTGGTCCTGGGCAGATAGCCGCCCTGCGAATTTACCTGAACCTTATCACGGTGGGTAATGGTGTGCTGTGGTTGGGGACAAGATGATGAAAGATGGAGGACAGAACTAATAAAGGACAGGATTTGGGCTTAAAAAAAAATAAAGCAGTTCCGAAATGTTTCCCAAGTTTGCAGAGTTGTGCGATTGAAGCGGAAAGTTGTTTGTGCAAAGAACGAGGACATTGAAAGACAAATTATACAAGTTTTGATCAAAACCTGTCTTTATCTTACAATGTAAATGCCTAATATGATAAAAAATAACTTTTTTGAAGTAGGTTCTGAGATAAGAAGTCTCCACCCTTGCCACCCAATTCACACTACACCATATTGTCAGCCTTCCTGTGTGTGTGGTGAGTCCATTGGAAGTTATTTGGGTTGGGACAGTGCAATATATATATATAAAAAAAACAAAACAAAACAAAACAAAAAACACAGCAGAATCGAACGTGAAGTCCTGCAGAACCAAGTCTGCTCCCTTAACCACTAAGCCACCGCTACGGACAATGCAAAATCTGGGTTTGGGTTTGAGATGATGCTATGGTCAGTGCACCTCAGTGGCAACCTGGCAGCTGGTGGATTATATATATATATATATATATATATATATATATATATATATAAAATCAGAAAAGTAAAAGGGAAAACAATGAAGAATTCCTAAATGGAAATAAATACAATAGTAAAAAGGAGAATAATAACATGCATGGTAATCAGTAGCCTCAGTAGGGCAGCAATTTTTAGGTAGCAATTTTTAGTATCATAAAACAGATATGTATGAGACATTGTCTTCTTCAGTCTTAGAGCCAGAGCTGCGTCCGTTAAGTACATGCGGTGAGTGGTGATTATCAGTGCAGGACGTGATACTGTAACTCCCTCAGTGGTGACTGTGACCTCGTCATCTGCTGAAGGTGGAGTCATCAGTCTTTAAAAAAAAAAAAAAAACGCCCGAATTAACTCGTCTGGATGAACAACACTTCTTGAATGACTTCATCGTCCAATTATTGTCGAGGTTTGATGACTTAGACTTTCGATTTTAGAAGTAAAAAATAATGGAGTCTGCTGTGGTGAATTAGTGATTGGAGTTAGTGATTAGTGAAATGAATCATTATCTGTTCTGTCCATATAATTCCAATATTGTGTCTAGAAGAGATCTGGGCAAACTAAGGCCCGGGGGCCGCATGCGGCCCATTTGGCGTTTTAATCCGGTCCGCCAAACTTGTTCAAATAATACTGTTAATTTATATTAATGTTATCCTTCTACCTTTTCCCCAATAGATGGTCTCAAAAGCCAAAAGCCTTAGCCTTTATTCAATACTTTACTCATCATTTATCTTCGTTCACGCAAATACTCAATCCTTCTGATCCTGACCTGGCACGCAACTCAAATTTTAGTACCACCTGTCGCCCAGAAGTCTAAAGTAATTGCCCAGATCTGGTCTAGAGCAGAGGTGGGCAAACCTTTTGACTCGCGGGTCCCAGAATTGGACTAGGGGGCTGAGTCAAGACCAGAAAGATGGAGTGTTTGTTGGACTTGGTAAATTGCATGTTAAAACCCATATATAAAACATACGATGCTTGACTTCTTGTAGGTTTTATGACGTCATCTCTCCAGGAAATGCGGGAATTGTAAGTAAAGGCCAAAGTGTAATGATAATACAAATAAATTGTTCGATTCGGACAAAGTCGGCAGGGCCGTATTAAAAAGTTCGACAGGCCAAATCTGGGCCCCGGGCCTTAGTTAGCCCATATCTGGTCTAGAGTCTAGCTGTCAACTAACGACTCAGTTGAATACATATATTTTGTTGTCAATTTCACCTCCAGAATAAAATAAATCCCCAAATCCAGTCCTTCTCTAGCTAGCTCCACCACAGCTACAATTCATTTGGACAACTACCTCAACTTGTCCCATTTCCCAGCGGTGAAAAAGGCGACCTGTTGGGTTTGATGTTTTCCACTGCAGTGATTGCAGAAACTCTTCATCCTCCTAACTCGATGGAAATCCAAAGGCTGCATTAGAACCCCCGCATTAGTCGAGACCAGAGGCTGCAGTGGAGCAATAAGGCTGAGCTGGATTCCTGTGAGTCACCGTGTAATTGGATTATTGTGTTGAATTTCCCAACAACTTTGTTCCGACACTTATTGCATATTGTTTCGCAGAATGGGAGGCAGTGTTTGCACGCACAAGTACAGAACGTCGGCGCAAACTTAAGACCTCCCCTCGCCGGCACTGTTGCGCGTTCGTTCAAAGTCACCTAATTTGCTGTGAATGACCTTCTCTGTGTACGAGCGCGTGTTGGTTGGGGGGCCTATTGTCCTGTGAAGTAGGACCGTGACCGCTTGAGACAACACGCCGTAGAATGTCAATGAGGCGTCCGCATGCAGGGACGGGGTTAAAAATCACAGCTGTGCTCTGTAAATGGAAAGGCAGGGTTTTGTCCATATGCAAAAAAAAAAAAAAAGAAAAACACAGACTGCCTCTGTGTCTGTGTCTGCGTCTGTGCTCGCCGGGAGCGTGCGTGCCTGTGAATAAGATGCTGTCATAGTGATAGTCATTGAGTCTAATGTGGCGGAACTAATGCCGTGCCATAGTCAACAACACGTCATGCTCTGCTAACTGCCGTAATGGCGAAGCCAGCTGATACCAACACGAGCAGAGCCGCAGGTCCAACTCTACTGTATTTTACAGTTTGGCCATGCACAGTTAGCTTCCTTATAACGTTAGACGGCAACTTTCGGAAGATATCCCCGAAACGTGTGTGATTCCTTCACATTGTTTTTACACTGCTGGGCCAAAAGAAATTAAACCACAGCGAGGAACTGCTACTTCCCGAAAGGTTAAGGTTCTTCCGAAAAAAAAAAAAAAAACTTGACAAACAGTGGCCTTAACCTCGGTTTAATTTAATATTAACACATTCAGACATCGATGCCAGTCAAGGCTGGATTAACAGCATGGGCTAAATGGGCTGCAGCCCCAGGCATCGCCACCAGAGCACCACTCAACACCCATAACGTCTACCTTCCCTCTCTTTCAACGGTGTAGGATAGATATTATAGGTTTTGTACCACCTTTTATATGCTACAACCTTTAAAACCGAGGGTGGGAAGATACTATAGTTGTTTAACATCTATAAAAATACGCTACCACCTTTAAAACAGAGGTTAAGAAGAAAATTTGGTTGTTTAAGATTGATAAAAATATGCTGCCACTTTTAAAACAGAGGGTAGGAAGATATTATGATTATTTAACATCTATAAGAATATGCTACCAACATTAGAACAGAGAGTAGGAAGAAATTATGGATGTTTATGACGCTAAAATATATGCTGCGACCTTTTAAACAGAGTGTAGGCAGATAATATGGTCGTTTAACGTCTACAAAAACATGCTACCAATGTAAAGACAGAAGGTAGGAAAATATTATGCATAGGAAAAAACTTCAGGTATGGCTTTGTAAATATTTTACGGGTAAGGAAATAATCCAGAACAATGGCACCAACACTTTATGTTGGCGAAATGGTAAAAAAAATTCGGCTTCTGAAGGGACATGGGACACAATATGAAGGGCCTCGTCCTGGAAATTAGCCCCAGACCACAGATAGTATTAATCCGGCCCTGATGCCAGCAAACGCATCCTTGAAAAAGTTTCAACCGAAACAAAGTAAGACTACAATGTCAGCCTGTAACAGATCTGAGTTCAGATTGGGTGTAAAAATAACATCAAACCAAAGGATCAATCTTTGAAGGCAAGGACAGATTGCAACTCATCATTCGCAAGATATTTGTCTTTCAGTACAAAATATTTGTTTTTTTTTGTTTTTTTTTCGGGAAGAGAACACATTTAATAGTCTGCCACCATCTGTCTGGTGACATAATTGTGATTTACAAACCCTTTGTGCATCAAGGCCAGAGTTCGAAACCACTGCTACAGACATATGGCCTTTCAGGGTCATTTGCATTGTGGGTGAACACAGTCTGCCACTACATCACACCATCCTCCCTGACACTCTGTCCTCCATCAGGACACCATATGCTTTATGTTGTAGATTTCCTTGGATACTGATCCCTTGATGTGTGGATTTATTTGGTAGAATTTAATTTTGTTTAACTAAGAATAATAGGTTAAAGAGAAAAGAGACCTTAGTGAGACATCTGGTAAGGGGTTGACAACCTTTCAAACACAGGGTAGGACAATATTATAGTTTACGTCTATGAAGATATGCTATCAACGTTAAAACAGAGGGGAGAAAAATATAATGCTCAAGGAAAAACCCCAGGTATGGCTATAAATTTCCTACAGGTAGGAAAATATTATGGGTAGGACAATACTATAGTACAACAGCACCCAACCTTTATGATGATACAGATGAGCAAGATGAGTAAAAATATGGTTTCTAAAGGGACTTGTGTCAGTACAGCTGCCGTGATTTTTTCTTTTATTTCTTTATGCAAAAAAAGGCCAAAAAAACAACAACAAAATGTTTGCAAACAACTCGAACTGGTCTCCGCAAAACTTATACGAAAAGAAGGAAGGAAAACTCCTTGTCACCTTAAGACCTTAACCGTGGGCAGCTTTGAGCACTCAGCAGTGAGGGGTGCCATGCTCAGTGGTAACCTGGCAGCTGCAGGATTCAAACCTGGAACCCTGTGAACCAAGTGCAGTTCCTCAACCACTTGGCCACCACTGCCCCTAGAAATCAGAGATATATGCAACTCAGCAACACAAAAACACGTTCTTTGCCCCTTTGCAAAGGTAAATATTGAAGCACATATAAATTTTCTTTTTTTTTTTTGTTCAGAGATACTTTTCTGTTACATTTGAAAAACCCTCCCCCCTATAGCCATTGTTTCGCCGCCTGTGCCTTCACCCCGTAGAAGACCTTGCCGAGTTGACAACAGCATCGGGTCAATGTGCTTTATGTAGTGGAACTGATGTTTAACGCAACTTCCAACATCTGTTTTCCCTGCGCTCCACTGGCCGAGTTAATTGCTGAGATGTCTGATGTCAGCGCAGACGAACAGAGAGCGACGATCTATGGACGGGCGCTGTCGTCACGGGCGACGCCGTTGCGTCGAGCGGGTCTCGGCACGCGCGGAACTATTCCTGGTTGGGTTCGAAATCAGGGCAAATGTGGTTAAGCCTCTTGTGTTTGGCTTATTAGTTGACTTTTTTAGGTCACCAATCAATTCCAAGGACACCAGTTTTGCTTTCTAACAATAGCTATCGGTCTCATTCGACTTGATCACTTTTTCCCGACCCACATAAGTCAGAAATAGTTGAGCGTACGATGTTAAACGATCTAAACATCCTTGAGATACTTCCGAATATTGGTCAAAGTATTAATTTGATGAAAATAACCCCGACAACAAGACAATAGTCCAACATTTAAACAACAATCGCAGCTCGAACTGATTTTTTTCTTCTCCTCATTTACCAAACAGATTGGATTTGTTACGTGACTCCAATTTTATTTAGAACACGTGCTGCGATTGTTAAAACCAACCCTTAAAACGTCTCCGTCTCCAGGGATACATTGACTAAATTAGTGCATCTATCAAAAAAACTATTTCTGGCACCAAAAAAGTGTAAAAAAAAAATTAATGCTGCTGTTTTCTTAAGATGATTAGATGTGAACATTGGTCCCGGGATGATCCCAATATATCAGTGTTTTAATGAAGGTGTCCGGATTTTGTTTTGTTTCTGTAATTCTCTTACAAAAATTCAAGTGAGCGACCAAAAAATACCTTAGAAATATTGATTTATTTAAAAAACATTGGCTGAGGGTAAAAAAAGGGATTTGGAGAACCAAAAAAAAAACAAATTAATAATGGAATTTTAACCAAAAATGAGAGGCATAGCGAAAAAATATGTGTTTAAAGTTACAAATATTAAAAATATTGGGAAATGGGTAAAGAAAAGAAAAGAAAAAAATGAAATATCAGCAGTAAGTGGTCTGAAAAAGCAACACAAAACACTTATTCCACTGGTGAGTCACTGTGATAATGACAGGGCCCCTTGTTACTATATCAGTCTCAACACCCACTTCCTGTTGTCAGGAGGGAGACAATTCCATAGTCCACACCTGCGCAAACTAAGGCCTGGGGGCCGGATGTGGCCCGTTTGGCATTTTAATCCGGCCCGTCCAGACTTGTTTAAATTATACTTTTAATTTATATTATGCTTAAAGCACTTCGCCTTTATTCAATAATTGACTCAAAATTTATCTTAGTTCACGCAAATACTCAATCTTTCAATCTGAGATTGGCTCCTGAAGAAGAATGAGGCAAACGAACTATGGGTGTCGTTTTTTTTTTTTTGACGCGGCGTTAATTACGTGCGTTGATTGGAAGAAGTGGAGCGAAATTACTGCGTCGCGATGCAGTCGGCGCGCCGCCACTTTAGGATGACGGCCGGGAGTCAAGTGGGATCGATACATAATTGATCTGGAAAACTTAAACCCGTGAGTGCAAATGACGCGGGGATTTATTTTTATGGCAGAAAGAGGATGAAAAAAAATGATCAAACAGAGTGAGAAAAATAACGCTAATGCAATTTGTGTCGCAGCACCTGAAGTGCACACATTGACAGCCGCGCACTTAAAACAAGGTTGACCAAACGGGTTGACCGTGCAGTGGCCACGGGCGATCTGAGACACAATGTTTGTCTGTGTGCGCCGCTACATTCCTGTGACATTTCCACCACTGAGGAACATAATGAATAATTTACTACACCACAAGGTGTGACACGACTGCAGAAACGGAGCCCAGGCGCGGGTGTCGTGTGGAGCCTGATTGCCAAACAGTTGACTGTGCAGTCATTCAAACAGGAATCAATGCTCCCAAAAATACTCTCGGAGAAGGGGACGGAGAATCTGGCGCGTTTACATTTGTGTACATTAGTCGGAATTACGTCGATTTTTCCGCGACGTATTGTGAAATACTCCGTACCCATATGCCCTTTCGTGAGATGGAAATTGTCAATTGTCATTTAAACTCTGCCGAAAAGCCCTCTCGCTCCACAGCTATTTGATTTTATTTCAAATGTTTAATATTTTCCACCCTCCTAATCGCCTGCCCCTGTAATGTTGTTGGTTTCTTAGAGTTTGGAAGCAAATCCATATGAGAGTATTTGCAGCTGAAAGCAAATGCAGCCGCTGCACTCTGGCAGCAATAATCTCCAGACCTCCTTCGCCCAGTCACACAACTCGGCCAGATAAAAAGCCTCTTCCTCTCCTTTATGAAAACTCTGGCTTTTCAACAACGGACACACACACCAGCTCGGGCCCCGGGTCCATGGATTTTGTGTCACTCTTTCTATTTCGCCGTTTCTAATTTGTCAGTGTCTCCCGGTCTCTGTTAAGTTTATGTCCGCCCTACTTTTTTTTTTCTTTGTTCGTCTTTTCTTTTCTTCTCCGAGCTCCAGCTCCAGCTTCTGACTCTCTCTCCTGCTGCCAGCCAAGGACTTGTCCACAGTCTGAGTCTGGCTGTGCTTCAGCCGACCGTGTGCTCCAAACATGTTTTGACCCACACGTTGTCGAGATGTTCCATTCTGCTAAATAAGTCTGACATCAGACCTACAATCCTGAAGATCAGAACCAGACTGCAGTCAAGTCTGTCTTTTCTTTTAAGGGAAAACAAACGTCCTTTTCTGCTGTCAATTAAAAGGAATATTGAGCGGTTTTGCAATGATGCATTTTCAAAATAAAGTTTGGTATTTAGTTATATTTACAGCCTCTGGTTTGAGTATAAATTGTCTCTAAAGTCAAGTTTGGTCTGGATTTTGGCTTGTAGACTTTTGCCTCTTCTTCTTTTCCTTTTTTCAGGGGTTTCCACAGCCTCCATCTCCCCCTGTCCTTTCCATCTTCACCCTTGACTCCAACTACCTCCATGTCCTCCCTCACTGCATCCATCAATCTCCTCTTTGTCTCCTACCTGGTAGCTCCATCTCTAGGATCATTCTTCCACCACTGTCCCTCCTGACCCTCCTCTGAACATGTACAAACCATCTCAATCTGGCTTCTCTAGCTTTTGTCTGCGTTGTCCCTCTAATCACCTCATTCCTGATCCTGTCTTCTACCTATTCCTTGTGTCTCTAATCCATCCATCATGGCTGGTCTCACAACCGTCCTGTAAACCTTTCCCTTGACCTTAGCTGACTCTTCTATTCCAAAGTATATCCAGATTATACTATTAATTTATTCTTTTTCTTTTCCTTCCTGCTTGTCCCATTTTTTTTTTTGGTGGGGGGTTGTCACAGTGAGTCAACACTTTCCGTCTCCCCCGTCCTATCAATTTCTTCTCTGACTCCAACTACCTCCATGTCCTCCCTCACTGCATCCATCAATCTCCTCTTTGTCTCCTACCTGGTAGCTCCATCTCTAGGATCATTCTTCTACCAATGTATCCACTGTCCCTCCTCTGAACATGTCCAAACCATCTCAATCGGTCTTCTCTAGCTTTTTTCTCCAAACCTTCCTGTCTGCGCTGTCCCTCTAATCACCTCATTCCTGATCCTGTCCGTCCTTGTCTCGCCTAAAGAGAATCTCAGCATCTTTAACTCCTCCACCTACAGTTTAAACGTTAACGTACCATCAAACGTTAACGTACCATCAAAAGGTTAAGGTGGACCTGAACAAGGGCTGTGTTTATACAACTGTCTGACAGAGTAGACTACTGGTACTTTAATACAGCATCCTATACAGGATGTAGTAAACAGTTCACTTTAGGGAGACGCAGCTGCTGGGGACCCACAACCTCCAGATAACATTTAACAAAAAAAGAAAACTGAGCGTCCTTGAATAAGTGTTAGGGCTGTAAAGATGACAGTGAAGGTGATTTGGATTTATTGTCATCGACAACTCGCTCGTTTTTTCCCCCGGTAGAGATTGCTTTTGTGCGGCTCTGGCTCCTGCTGCTTGAATACTTTTCCCGACAGAAAGTTACAGAGAGTTGGAAGGAAAAACGCGAGCTGGTTTTTTTAACCACGAGGCCACAGCTGTTGGCTGTTACAGTCGGAGTTGTGATGTTTGCACCCTGTTACTTGGACGTAAAAAGATGGGAGGATGTTGGAGGAGGCAGAAAGAGCTGATGCCGACATTCCTTTTCACAGACGGTGGCTACTGACAGATCAGGGCTTCTGGTTTGGCAACTAAAGGCTGCAAAGATTTTTTTTTTTTTTTTTAAACCACTGCAGTTCTCAGCCATGTTGAAGTTCAAGAAATAAAGCTTCAACAGCCTCAGAAAGGAACTGCATCTGATGTCATTTTTAACCATGTTTCGAGGCTTATGTGCTTCTATAAAAGTGACAAAATTCTAAGTATCTTATGTTTTTTTTTTTTTATCTTTTACTGTTGTCAAACGAAGATATAACTTGAAGACACTACCAATATGCAGAAGACAGGAGGCAGTGTTGGAGGTGTAGGAGTTAAAGATGCTGAGATTCTCTTTGGGAGAGACAAGGATGGACAGGATCAGGAATGAGGGATTAGATTAGAGGGAAAAGAAGCCAGATTGAGATGGTTTGGACATGTTCAGAGGAGGGACAGTGGATACATTGGTAGAAGAATGATCCTAGAGATGGAGCTACCAGGTAGGAGACAAAGAGGAGATTGATGGATGCAGTGAGGGAGGACAACGAAGTAGGTAAAGGACAATTGTAAGACCAGTTGTGATGAATGGATTAGAGACACTAGGAATAGGTTGAAGACAGGTGGCAGAGCTGGAGATGGAGGAGTTAAAGATGCTGAGGTTCTCTTTAGGAGAGACAAGGATGGACAGGATCAAGAATGAGGTGATTAGAGGGACAACACAGACAGGAAGGTTTGGAGAAAAAGCTAGAGAACACAGATTGAGATGGTGTGGACATGTTCAGAGGAGGGACAGTGGATACATTGGTAGAAGAATGATCCTAGAGATGGAGCTACCAGGTAGGAGACAAAGAGGAGATTGATGGATGCAGTGAAGGAGGACATGGATGTAGTTGGAGTTAGAGTAGAAGATAATGAAAACAGAGGAGACAGAAAAGCTTCGATGATTTGCCGGACAAACCCTGAAAAAGAGAGTCAAAATAAGAAACGGTAAATAAATAGAACTCTGGATTATTGAAAACCCTGGCAACCAGAGTTTAACAGGTGTCATCTAGGGACCTGAAGTAACTCTCTGTCACATTTTCCCATTTTTTACGGACATGTCCAACTGCAAACCTATGACCCATAAACCTCGCAAGAGCTGCATCCATGATGAGGCTACAGTCAAATCAGATTTATTTTCATTTTGCTGACCACACAACAGTTGTGCAGATGAAAAGAGATAACGTTTCCCCAGGGATCCATACGCATAGCTATTAAAAGACACAAAGCGCCGTCCCGAGGCGCACATACCCGACAACATCATCAACCGTTACTGAGTCATATTAAAGCAGCGGTGGCATGTTCGGAGCGCCAAACGCTTAAAAGTACAAAGGAAAAGGATAGTGTCAATTCTGTGTCATTTCCCTTTGTTTCCTGATGGTGGCGCTGTAAACACGACTTTCAGTTCTTTCACTTCACTTGTGATTGCAAGACTTTGCGAGTTATAGTCGTCCAATTGATTATGCAACAAGCCCTTCTCCATGCGCGGAGGGAAATGCTATTCTTATGATAGCGGAAAATATTTTTGCCGCAAAAATGATACCATTAGTTGCCTCCCCAAATAATTAGAGATTTATCGAGAGTCGGCAGATGTTGGGTTGGTTTCAGGGCACCGTGGTGATCGGATAGGGTAAGATAATAATATCTCTTAGAAACAAAGACGATATTTCTTACTGCCTCGGTATCGATTCGCAAGTTCTCGCTCCAAATTTTTGCAATCATCATAAAGCGGTTATTCTTCCGTGTTTTCAACCGCCATTGCTAATCAAGACACGGATTTTTCTCACGTCTGATTGGCTCATCAAGAATGAAGATGTAATAAGTTGATCTATGAAGTACGTACAGAGAGACGGGCAAAAGTTTGGAGATGTTACGTTGTAATTGGTTGTCAGACGGAAAAAAGGGAAAACGTCCGGAAACGGCGGGAAGAGTTATGATAGCGTCCAGAAACACAACCCAGTGACAAATGTCGCCTGTTTTATTAATGCGGTTTACTTCTAAATGTATGGTGTATTTGTTGGGCCTGAAAAACATCAATGAATCATATCTGCGATGAAAAAAGAAAAAAAAACAAACAACAAATAGGTTTCTTCAAAAGCTGGACTCCTAAGATTCGCTCAGTGCGTTAGGATTCGTAAAACCACCAATATATCAAACAAAAAAAAAAAAAGAAATGTAGTGAGGTGGATTTTTTTTTTTTTTTGTCTCTGGATCATATCCAAGGTCTGAACAGAAGGCTGTCCAGGCCCCACAGATGGGATGTTTGGTGCCGCCTGGTGACAAGGCACGTCACGGCACATCTGGAGGTGACGGAGCTTCTCTTCCATGACCCCCATCACCAGTTCAGCTCTGACGACTCGCTTGTTCAAATACGTTGTTCAGGCGACTGAACACATCTCCGTAGTCCTCCAAGGTGGAGTCTGTGATTTATAATTCACACTCTTTTCCACTTGTATTTGGATTTTTTTTTTTTTAGACCTGATCAATGATGCTTTGTTCACAGCGGTGGCCTAGTGGTTAAGGGAGCGGATTAAGGTCCTCCAAGTTTCAGGTTCGATTCCACCAGCTGGATTTCACTGAGGTGCTGTCAGAATAGCAGTGAATCACTCACAGGAAGGCTCACAGTATGGTGTGATTTGGGTGTCAGTCGTGGAGACTCCTGCCCCTCCTGCATCGCCAAGAGTAGTCTGTAGTAAATGTTAGCTACAAGTAACCAGCAGTATTAATACTAGATCAGCTGGGCTTACAAGTATCTAAGGCTCTGGGTTATCCAAAGTGCAGGACCATTAATTCAAGAATCTGAAAAAATTATACTCAAAGGCTATTCCCGTCTTTGTTAATTATGAGTTAATTTTGTTAACTTCTTTTTAATGAAAAGCTCCATTTAGTTCTTTCAAGAGAACTTAAAAAGACAGTACAAATGAAATTACTTTTTAATGGAATAACTTGTACCAGTCTTCGCAGTTCAACCATAATTTTACTTTACGCTTTGCTGTGTAAAGTATATTATTAAGATTAAATGAATCTGAATCTTTTTTATTGCTGAACCTGAACGAAAAGAATATGATTCTCAAAAAAACAGGTGACAGTGTAATAAATGAAAGCAAAGAATTTTTTTTTTTTCTCATATTCACTAGCTGGTCCATCACCAGGTTGGTGAACATCCATCTTCACGATTGCCACCCAAATCACACTGCACCACACCGTACATTCCTCTGGAATTCAACCAATGTAATCTTTACCAGGTGGTGAACCCTGGAGTTACACACCAGTGACATTGACATCTGGTACAAAGCCAAGGTAACTAACTAAAGGTGGTAATGTTGAATCTGAAAGGAAAAAAAAAAAAAAAATCTTTAAAAGTACTTAACGTTAAAGCCTGCACAAAACAACAAATCAAATATCTACCTAGAGAAAATGACGTTTAAAAAAAAAAATCTTTCAATTTAACTCCTGAACAGCAGCAGGAACTTTTATCCTTAACAAAAAAACAACCCTATGGATCATTTCTGTTCCCTGTTTCTTCAAAGCATCAATAAAATAAAAGTAAATACCACCTTATAAAAACAATGCCGATTCCAACAAAAGCAAGAAATAACGCTATATATTTTTGCTTTTAGGTTTATTTTTTTTTTTTATGTTCTATGTTTTGAAACCCCGGAGGCGTTTCTGTAATTAGTGTTAATCCAAACCCTATGGTTCAAAGTAAACTTCACTCCATCCTCGATTTCTCTCCAGCTTTCATCTCTAAGTGCACCTGCGGTGGACGGCAGCTGAGCCGCAGCAGGCCCGGTTCTTTCTAAAGAGTCTGTGTTTCTTCAGAGCAATCTCTCGGCCCATTTCAATCTCCCTGCATCACATCCCAGAGTCCTGACCCCCATCTTCCAAAAATCGCCTCCGGCGTGGCGCCGACCCTCGGCATCTTACGGCGGGAGGAAAGTGAGGTGATGGCACGCGGCAAAGGTTACTCCCGGAGCGTGTGTTCGCGCTGAGCTCCCGCAGGTGTATCAGTGGCGCCGGAAGCCGACCTTGCCCGTTACCACTGCTGATGAATGAGCTGAGGTGGTGTTTGGCAAAAAGCCGCTGTCTCAATATTTACCCTGGGGTAGACGGGCGGCGTGACAGAGAAGGTTGAAGGTGTCGACTGTCACTTTCCCTTCTCTCTGTTTTGTTTTAATCCGCAATCGGATGTATCTTCTGTGATGTCGACTCTCTGCTGCCTGCTGCTCTTCGCCAGTTATTTGCCCCCTGAAGGTGAGGTGCTCCTGTGTTGTTCTCCGAGACGTCCTCGTTGTTGTGTTTTTTTTGTTTTGTTTCCGCTGTGAATCCCGGTCCTGTGCCTGCGCCGGCGTTTAGATCTTATTCCATCAAAGTGTTTGGATTACAATGGCAGGCGGCAGCAAAGCGATGCCTTAAGCTCCATTACACGTAATTATGAGACAGAAAATATGACTGCGGCGTCAGATGATAACCTGCTATTTGGAGAGTAAAAACAACCATATGTTGCGCCATGGTACTGACGGTTTTATGGTGCAAATTATTTGCTCCTGGTGAGAAAAAAGGACCGAAAATATTTGGAAAACAGATGATAGAGTGAGTTGCAATATGTTCTCAATTGGTGATGGTCAGAAAAGGGCAGATTCTGCATGACATAGCATTAGGAGGCGCTACAAACAACTTACAACGGAAGGAACAATCAAGTTACAGAAGGTCAGGTACGCGCAAACTAAGGCCTGGGGCCCAGATACGCCCCATTTATCTATGTTATCCGGTCAACACTCTGCCTTTTGCCAGCAATTCCTACATTTTCCTATAGATGGCCTTGAGACAACTTTTTTTTGAGTCCAAAAGTTTGACCACACCTGCACTAGGTAAATGAAAGCGTAGTAAGTCATAGAGCAAAAAGAAAAAATAGGTTGTTCGGTGTAAAAAGATTTAACCTTCGGTTTCTGTAATTATCGTAATTTTAGATACAATCGCAGTTAGGGAGGTTGGTGTCTTTTCGTAGTGGACCGGCTGAAGGAAGGTTCATGACAGGCTCCGAAGGTGCAGTGTGATTTGGGTGGTGTTCTTGGAGCCTGCTGCCTCTGCAACCTAGTAACAGATAAGCCCCTGTAGTAACTCAGTCATCCTGAAGGGGGCTCCACTCCTATGCAATTTCCAAATTGTGTAAATGCGGCCGTGCCAGGGTTTTGGGGTTCACTCCATTCCCCATTATTCCATACTTAAGTTTCTCTGGTTGTTCCACCACATTGTTTTCGTCTCCCGGTTCATCCGTGTCCTTGTCGTCTTGTCATTTCTCCCCCCCCCTCCTCCTCACGTCGGTGTCTTTCTCTGGCGCTCGCTGCCTTTTTTTTCCGTTATTCTCGCATTTATCCTCACCGTCCGTGTTGTGCTCAGCCTCTCCTGGGCCATTTGAGTTGCTCAGGGATCTGTGAAGAGCTGTGAAAACCTTGTCTGTGCGTCTTCTCCTCCCCGTCCTGCAGGGAGTGCCTTTGTGTGCGAGCGTGCACACGGTGACAGCAGAGGTAGTGGAGTGTGTTAAGCCCGGCTGCAGAAGCCCCCTCATCTGGGATAAGGAGTCAAGGGAAGAAGAAGAAGAAGAAGAAAGGATGTTGGGATAAATATATTTAGAGGATGGATGAACGTCTGTGTGTTTGGATCAATATTGGGATGGAAGCATGGGGAATTTGACAAATAAATGAAAAGGGACGAGACGAATTGTGGAAAGGGAGCGGACGATAACAAGAGAGGATGGCTGGGAGATGGATCCAAGCGCCAGACGTATGGATGTACGGATGATTCATGGAGGGATGGGTCATTTAACGCTGCACAGTTATTAGTAATGAGCCAACATGGCAGAGGAGAGGGCCGCCGTGCTGAGTCGGGCTGGTTGATTTGTTATGGCGGCGGCTGGTTGTTATTGTTGGGGGACAAAACAAAAACAAAAAAAAAAAAAAAACTCATCGTGAGATTGAAGCTGCGAGAAGGTGCATTTCAGCCACATCTCTGTTCTCGGACAAACAAGCTTTTGTTTTATCTGCCGGGGCCTGTTTGGATATAACTCTGTGGGAAGATAACTGTGACTGAAACCAGGCTGCGTTTGGTTTTTCTACCTTAATGTCCCTATTTGAAGACGTTTTAATAGGGCGAGAACTCACACAAACAAAGGGAATGGTGGTGTAAAAATTAGAAATAAAACCAAAAAAAATCTTCTCCTTCCAGCCTGTCCCTTTTTCAGGGGTTGCCACAGTGAGTCAACAATTTCCATCTCCCCTTGTCCTCTGTATCCCCAACTCTAACTCCATCTACCTCCCTGTCCGTCCATCAATCTCCTCTTTGTCTCCTACCTGGTAGCTCCATCTCTAGGATCATTCTTTTACAAATGTATCCACTGTCCCTCCTCTGAACATGTCCAAACCATCTCAATCTGTCTTCTCTAGCTTTTTCTCCAAACCTTCCTGTCTCTGTTGTCCCTCTAATCACCTAATTCCTGATCCTGTCCATCCGTGTCTTTCCTAAAAAGAATCTCAGCATCTTTAGCTCCTCCACCTCCAGCTCTATCTCCTGTCTTATGCCTATTCCTAGTGTCTCTTATTTGTCCATCATGGCTGGTCTCCCAACTGTCCTTTACCTACCTCCATGTCCTCCCTCACTGTCTCCATCAATCTCCCCTTTGTCTCCTACCTGGTAGCTCCATTTTTAGGATCATTCCTCTACCATAATAACCACTGTCCCTCCTCTGAACACGTCCAACGATCTCAAACTGTTATCTCTAGCTTTTTCTCCAAGCCTTCCTGTCTGTGTTGTCCCTCTTATCACCTCATTCCTGATCCTGTCCATCCGTGTCTTTCCTAAAAAGAATCTCAGCATCTCGTCCACCTCCAGCTCTGTCTCCTGTCTTCCGCCTATTCGTTCTTCTTCTTCTTCCAGCTTGTCTCTTTTTCAGGGGTTGCCGCAGCCAGTCAACAATTTCCATCTCCCCCTGTCCTCTGTATCTTTCTCCCTGACTCCAACTACCTCCATGTCCTCCCTCACTGCATCCATGTCTTTTTCTTCTACCAATGTATCCACTGTCCCTCCTCTGAACATGTCCAAACCATCTCAATCTGTCTTCTCCAGCTTTTTCTCCAAACTTTCCTGTTTGTTCTAGTGACCTCATTGTCTTCTGCCTATTCCTAGTGTCTCCAAACCGTCCATCATGGCTAGTCTCACAACTGTCCTGTAAGCCTTTATCATTAGAATTAGTTCCAAAATGTCAGAGTTAATGCCAAAAAAAAACACCAGGTAAACACTAAGTGACATTTTACATAATTCCTTTCAAGGTAATACTTGATAATTTGGGAGGAAAAGACATTTTAAGACGATTGTAAAATTGAAAACAAAGGAATAGAGACGAGGCACCTGGTCTCTGCCGCTTCTCAACGCTGGTAAGAAGCTGCTCTTTTCAACATCTTTTTTTTCATCTGTCAGATTGGAAAAAAAATGGTGTCAGGTCAATAATGGTGACATGACAAATTAATTTTCTGACCTTATTTTCTGTGCAAGAGAAACTGAAATAGCGTGTGTCAAACATTTGACAGCAGACATAATAAAGACACACGTTTGGTTAATGATCTGATCTGCAGTTAGGGGCCGTGGACATCATTTATTTTGGTTAATGT
>JAFBJS010057606.1:0-11910 GCA_016785265.1 Paraplagusia blochii
AAATATATATATATATATATTCATATATATATACACATAGCTAGATCATCCATAAAACAATGCCAATAGCCCTTTTCAGTTCCGCACTGGTGCACAAGACTGAACAATGACTTCCCAGCAGTCACATGTGTTCCTTCATATGGACTTTTGATCACATGATACAGCAATCACTCTATCATTGAGTAGTGGTAGGGGACCATTGCACTCATTGTTTGAGTTGCACATGGAACTCATTTTTTTTGGTCCATTTACCAGAGGTGGTGAAAGATCTGGGGGACAGAAAATGCAACTAGAACAAATACTGATTTACTTTTATTATGTAAACAAAACCACTTTAAAAAAAATGTTGGTTGATCATTTAATCATGTAGAGAATAAAGATATAAAAAACATTTCCTGGTCATCTCACAGATCACACGTGCAACCTTAAAACCACAATAAGAATTTCATCTCCAAGTCATGTAAACATAAAGACTTACTTTTTAGGGTTTAGGGAAATTTGTATATACAATGCATGTAAGGCAATATGAATAGACATTCATCCACCTTCCTCTCCTTATTTTTAAAGGTAATGCCATTGTAGCTTGTTAAACATATTATAAATCAATTGGATGTTTGTTTTTTTTTTTTTTTTTGTTTTTTTTTCTAGCAGGATTAAGGCTTTAAATCAAAATGAGTCAATTTTTTTCAAAGTGTCTGTTTAAAATTGCAAATCAGATGGCATCAACCCTCAATTTTTCCACCTCAGCTTCAAAGAACACCACCATTAAATCTGTGATTGGACCTTTGGAGAGTAGTTTTTAGTTTTGATTTATCTCATTTTCTCTTATGATAAGAGACAAACCCAATGTTGTTTTTATTATGATAATTAGAAAATAATGAGGCCTCTCTTTTACTCTCATTACTGGGATGTTTTTGTCCATTAAAGGTCACATCTGTTCTACTTCAACTGTATTTCTGTCAGTTTATTTGCACTCCTTCACCCCGAGTGCCTTGATAATTCTCTGAAGACAGTAATGTACTCTTCTTTTTGGCATTTGTCACTTTTTTACTGGAAGGGCTGGGGGGGGGCTGGCTTTTTCCACTGTAAGCTCTCTACCATCAATGGCGTTTCCCTCAGAGTGCGGTGGCATTTTGGGAGATCTATGAGTGTGTTTATAAGCAGCTTGAAAAGGGCATTTCCTAGATTTATGGTTGACAAGGCTAAATGATTTATGGAAAATAGAAGGGGGAGGAAAAAAAAAGAATCACTGAAGCTGAATGGAATGTGCGTTTTCAAACTGTATTTGTGACTGTAATATCCAAGAGGGGTGTGGCCATTACCATCAATCAACCCCTACTGTGGATATTTCAGCACAATTGGATGTGTAGGGGTTGGGTTGAAGGGAGTGTGGGGAAAAAAAAAATGTAATGAATGAAAATGTCAGGTCAAGTATTTTCATAAAAGCTCATTAACTTTTATACACTGGGAAAGATTGCCATAGCATGGATTGAGCTAATAAGATGACAATGAATAATGGTGACAAAATCAAGCGCAGTGAACACATGTCTGAGGCTAACTGCCCATTAATGGGCGCCAACCTTTTGATTGGACCTAGGCAGATCGCGGGTGTTTTTCCAAAGGTGGAGTCCACATGAATGTTAATGGCCGTTTGTGCTTGCATTTTCATTGACCTGATAATTGATCATGGACTCTGTCTCCTGTTTGATATATGGAAAAATATGGCGCATATATATATATATATTTTAACAATGGAATTTTTTGTATGTATTAAGATAATTAATTAGGTTGAAATGAACAATTATTCACCATTAGTGATGGTGAGATAAAGCCTCATGAAGCTTCAAACCACTTGAGCCAAGTGGCTCGAGAAAGGACTCGAGAAAGGGTTCAGGTCTCGTAGCTTCGTGTGCTCACGACACCACTAACTGGCCAAGTGTATAATCACAGGCAAATCTGAAGCACATTATGTGTGATTCATTGACTTTTGTTTGGAATGACCATGAATTACAAAAGAGTGTATGACCAAATCATTTCTGCACATTCAGGATCATATTCGTATGTAATAAAATTTTGGAAGGTATTCTGTTTGTGTAAATTTTCCCAAAATGGTAATATTATTATTGCAGCTGTTACAAGTTTTTTTTTTTTTTTTTTAATTAGAAACAAGTGTTTTTCAACTGTTCTAAGTTTTTAACAATTTTTTTTTTTCTCTCCCACTTCTTCATTTGTCAAGCTATCTCCAAACTATATAAGCACTATCCAAACTCTAGTACTCTACACCCTCTACAAACTATGAACTGACCCCAACTCTCCTTCAAAAACCCACATTTTGATGGGAGCCTGAGAGGGTTATATAGCTGTAAAACCCTGCTGCAAAATCCTAACCACTTCCCATAGCAATCATGTGATACGGTGAGGACAGGGAGACTTTGGACGTCATAATTTTGGCCCCTCCCCTAAATGAAGCAAGACTCGATACGCACTTCGCGAAAACGCCGCAGCACATCTCGTGTCATCACTAGTCACCATTGATTGACATTTCTCTCAACATTCCTGAGAGATTTCCACTCTTAGGAATCTCCCCTTATCTATTACCTGGTCACAGGGACTGCAGTCTCCATGACTGCCACCCAAATCACACTGCACCACACTGTCAGCCCTG
Organism: Paraplagusia blochii; assembly: GCA_016785265.1. NCBI lineage: Eukaryota > Metazoa > Chordata > Actinopteri > Pleuronectiformes > Cynoglossidae > Paraplagusia > Paraplagusia blochii. Next base: position 2,666 of record JAFBJS010057606.1, read on the forward strand.
CTGCAGGTTGTGAGCCCACTGGAAGTTATGGAAGTCGATCCTGTTCGCATTCCTGATCATTGGAAAAAAAAAAAAAAAATACACAATGTAAGTCGCATATGTTATTTGCAGCCTAACCAAATTATAGAATGATTGATATTACAGATTTGAATTTAATATAATTTTTTTGTGTCCTAAAGCTTCCGTTGCTCCTCAGGGGCTCGTGGAGAGTTTCTGTCAATACTTGGCTGAGCCCTTTCCTTAACAATATTTATTGGTTTATTGTCCTTAACAATCCATTGTGACAACTGAATCAATCAGCCATAGACTGATTTACTTTAGTATCGTCTCCTAGGCTGGTCAGACACTAGAAAGACAGATATGGCATGAGGTTTCGTCCCCCACCAACAGTGCTGCTCGTTGGGATGCTATTCTAAGCTTCATTAAGCTTCTGTGTATTTAAAACTCCCGAACACAATGTGCAGAGATAATTGATAGGGAGAATATGATTTTTTTTTTTTTTTTTTTTATTGGAGTATTAAGTCTTTTCAATCATAACTTACCTCTTTTACAGCCTTCGTTTATTTTGATTGATTTCACATATAGCTTTTGGTAACTTCAGCAGCTCTACTGTGGATAACATTAGTGGATAATAATAGCAGGGTAACACTTGATGCTGGCCCTTCAGAATTACTGACTTTTGCTCTTCCTCCGCACTTTATTGACAGGGAAAAAAAAAAATATATATATATATAGGCCCTCAGTGCAATTATTGGCAACAGATGCCATTAAAGATAAATGTTACCTGATCCCAGGTCTGTAAGAGGTCAATAAACAGAGCTCTCTGCAAAACAGTAATCAATGTCCATTCTGTTGATTCACCTGATTAGCAAGGCCTGCCTCTGACCTTCGGAGGCAGCATCAGTCAGACAGGCCATGGCTGCTGAAACATTAAAACCAATCAGACACATGGAGTGATGGATCCATAGAATAAAAGTGTTTAAGAAACATGTTCCTCCTTGGAGAAGATCAGGGGATGTTAGTTAAAAACACAATATTGACACTGACAATGTGCGTGCTCCGTGTCCACAGATATGAGGGAGATATGTCAGTCTGGGTGTTTACTCAGGTTGTTGTTCTGAAAGCCTCTCAGCCCGGCTATTTGTTTATTCCCCGTCCAGGTCAAAGCAGATGCCCTCACTTTTCTCCTCGCCTCTGATTCGAGAGGCTTTGCACTTGTGTACAAACTTTATACTGACCTTTTCAGAGAGCAGCGTGTGCTGTAAGGTAATGTCACAACATTCAACTCACAAATAAAGCGGTTGTTGTCAACAGAAGCAGAGGGAAGACTCTACGGTGGTACATGAGCTGTGAATTGGTTGTTCTCTCCAAGCAGACTTTTTTTTTTTTTTTTTTGCCCTATAGTTTGAATACCTTGCTCATATATAATCTATCTATCTGTCTGTCTGTCTGTCTGTCTGTCTGTCTGTCTGTCTGTCTGTATCACTGTTCTATTTAGCACAATCAGTGTGATTGCAGTTAATGAAAGTAGCTTAGGTACAATTTCTGGTGTCATTGGAAGGATGTCTGCGTATCCTGTACTTTGTTTTAGATAGTAGCATGGAATGGAAATTCATATTTTACTAAAAATATCCAGATATTTAGCGTATCGTGGGACATAGTGGGATTTTTGATATTCTTTAATAATACTATCACAGTTGTCTTCTTCTTACGGCTTATCCCAATTTTAGGGGTTGCCACAGTGTTGTTGACTCAATACTAGCACAGTAGCAAAATCATAAATTATGACACAAAAATTAAGGTCCAAAGACTAAACCAATGCTGTCAAACATATGGTCAACTGGAAATTTTAGCCCTCGTTCAGTTTGTGCCACTTAATGAATTATGAAAGTGAAAACAAATATATCACAAACAAATATTCCCAGAGATTTTTTTTTGTCAAATTATATTTTATTAAATATATGAAATTTATATTTGGCTTGTCCCTTTTTTAAGTGGTTGCCACAGCGAGTCAACAATTTCCAACATTACCCTGTGGGTTAACAGCTCTGTTGGCGGTTGGCCCCGACCAATCCAGGATGGAAAATCGTTTTGTTGTCACGCATCATTGTTTTGGCCACATTTTTTATGTCGGATGCCCTTCCTGACGCAACCGTCACCATTTATCTCGGCTTGGGATCGACTCTAAAAATCAGTGGCTTGTGTCCCCTAGTGGCTGGTTTATATCATAATAGTATGATTCCATTTCCTTTGATGTACGTGTTTGTTTGGGAAAAAAACAAACAAAAAAAAAACGGGTCTTTGTTCTTTATAGATACTTGTGTTTGTTATATACATCTTATTTGGATAAATGTGACTCCTACATATGATTGAGTATAACACCACTGTTGTAAACCAAGTAACTGTTATTATTAAAGTTCGCCTTATCCTTAAAACATTTTATCCACTGGGACAGAGAATAAAAATCAAGAAAAATTCTAAATCCATTTGCTATGTATATTCATTTTTTTTTTTTTCTCTCCAAAAACGCATCTCATGCTAAGTAATATGGTTTGTTTGACTTCGTTGGTAATAGACTTCCACTGCCCACCAATAATATTAAGACCAACTTGTGACAGCCTATTCAGCTTGACTGGAGTTTTTTACAACAATATTAGATAAGCTATATTCAGAATATATTACCACCGCAATCTACCTTGCATGATAGAGATTATCTTTTCTGATTGTGTTATAAAATATCTGGAGAGCTCGCAATAAATGTTCTGCAGCACTCAAATCCTTGAAAGCTGATTTTCATTTTATCTGCCGCTGTTGTAGAGCAGTATTAAAAATGTTCAGTTCATCCTGTTCTTTATACATAAAAAAAAAAAAAAAACACACAAACAACGCAATTATCACCATCACTGTACTACGCAGCACCGAGCCATCACCCGCTGTCAGCGAAATTACGGTTTTCATGAAATCATCATTCAATTTTTGAAACGCTGAAGCGTTTGTGTATAATTTTCCACATACGAGAAAAAAGCACGGACGATCTCAAAAGAGATCATTCTGTACTACGAGAGATGACAGTAACGCTGCCGTGTACACAAATAATAATTTGCACTCATTATAAAGCAGCTTGGAATCCAATGTAGGTGAGGACAATGTCCCTCAATGATGGGACCAAAAATAGTGTTTTTTTTTTTTTTTTTTTTTCTTGCAGTCACTGCAGGTTCTTCGTTATTAATCTTGAGTTGTCCACAAAAGGAATGACATCTCCAGAGGACTGGTGATGGGTCTGTTGGACATCGTTTCCCTGTCTCTGTAGCTTCTTCAGGCGTTCCATGACCCATTTCCTGTAGCTACTGACAGGGTCACCCTTCAGAGGCTCGCTAAATAAAGCAGTGCCTTTTGCATTGGTGTTAGCTACAGTATAATAGGGACACTTCTGCAACCATATGTGTCTGTGTTTATTCCATTTACAACGTCTGCATGTTTTAGACCGTTAGACAGTTACACCAGATTTGTACAAAGTTGTGACACAGTTGGACTTGATTTAGTTGGTTGATCCAGATTAAAACTTAATCTAAAACTAACTAACTCAAATCAGGTCAGATGTGTATAAGAGACAGCCCTTCCTGACGCAACCGTCACCATTTATCTCGGCTTGCTGCCGTGTACACAAATAATAATTTGCACTCATTATAAAGCAGCTTGGAATCCAATGTAGGTGAGGACAGTGTTCCTCAATGATGGGACCAAAAATAGTGTTTTTTTTTTTTTTTTCTTGCAGTCACTGCAGGTTCTTCGTTATTAATCTTGAGTTGTCCATAAAAGGAATGACATCTCCAGAGAACTGGTGATGGGTCTGTTGGACATCGTTTCCCTGTCTCTGTAGCTTCTTCAGGCGTTCCATGACCCATTTCCTGTAGCTACTGACAGGGTCACCCTTCAGAGGCCTGCTAAATAAAGCAGTACCTTCTGCATTGGTGTTAGCTACAGTATAATAGGGACACTTCTGCAACCATATGTGTCTGTGTTTATTCCATTTACAACGTCTGCATGTTTTAGACCGTTAGACAGTTACACCAGATTTGTACAAAGTTGTGACACAGTTGGACTTGATTTAGTTGGTTGATCCAGATTAAAACTTAATCTAAAACTAACTAACTCAAATCAGGTCTTTGTCTTATTTCCACACAATTAATCCTGTTATTCAGCTATTTTTTTTTTTAATACTATTCCCTAAATTTCATAAATTTTACGAAAGGAAATATATTGATACTTCAATGACCCCTATTTTTTTTTTACGAAGTTATGCTAACAGCATAACTTCGTTTCAGTGTTCATTACAAAATATAAACAATAATAATTAAAAAAAAAAATAAATCACACCATAAGGAGACTGCAGATCAGGGTTCTGAGAACTACATGATTTACCATAAAATGTGGAGAACAAATTGATAAAATATTATAATAAATTCAACCTTTCAAGGTGTACCACAAAATATTGTTCTGCCCACAAATCGCCCACGGGCCGCAAGTTTGAGACCCCTGGTATAGATGGTTGGTTTTTATACTGTAGTGTAGGAGGTCCACAACTGGACTGTTGAATTCACCGAGCTTAGATCCAGGTCCAAATGACAGCAGATAGAGGACTGTGAAAATTATGGAAATAGTTTTTCTTTATACTTTTCTCATAGATTAGCTCATACTTTTAGAACTTTTTTTTACTTACGTTTCTAATGTGTGATATTTTATAAGTCGAGACAATGCCAGATATGACTTACATGTGATTGAAATAACCTCCCTTTATCATCCAAGGTTGAGAGAGAAAAAAAAAAAAAAAGTTATTCAAGGACATTTAAAAGTATTAAAATTAAATGATACCACAGAACAATAATCAGGGTTATTGCTGTTAAGGTGAGGCATTGAGGTACAAATGTGTAAGTAATATAATTCACACTTGGAAATACTGACATTAAATGTGTGAAAGAGTAAGTGAACACTTTAATAAAACCTTGTGCCTTAAACATTTGCTGTTTTACTGTTTAACTATTTTATTGAATTAAAACAAAATTGGTGTGCAATCTAAAATTATGTAAAAAAAAAAAAAATTGCAAGTGATGTTATGGTTTAAACTGTAAGTTAGGCAGGCTGTCCATAAAGAGTAATGTTACAGAGATTCATACAGATGTTTGGGTATAAGTACCCCAAATATAAATAATAATACCTTACATCTATGTATGTTATTATTATTATTATTGTACACTATGTTATTGTACTTGCCGATGTGTTTTGTTTGGGTTTTTACCCTGTAGTCCTACGATCCCACAGTTCTGCTGTTATTTTTCCTTTACCGAGTTCTTTTAAGTGACTGGAGACTTTAAACAAAAATATGAAGTTGACTTTGAGCTGCTAGAAAATATCTATTTCCTCCTCCCTTTGCTGTTTTGCGCTTTTAGAGGAGGACAGAGTATTCTCCCGAGCAAAAGGAAAATGATAGGTGTTCGCGGCAGCACAATGTTGAAGCAGATAACACCTCATCTTTCACCGCTGCAAAGAAACAAATCAATACTTTGGGGTGACACAGAAAGCTAAAAAATGAATCCCATCACGTTGGACTTGTAAGGTTTGGCTTCATCTTTAGGTTTTCACAAACGTAGGAAAAATGTACTTTTCTGCCCACTTTTATTGAAGCATCTTTTCACTCACCTAATATAGTGTAGTGTCGCCCTGGACTTCCTGGCTTCAGGAAAACTATTCTAGACAAGTCATAGTAGCTGGTCTAGAATCTAGAATTGAGTTTTGCCGTACGTTAGAACTTTTTCTGCTGTACCTAAATATCAATCTATCTATTTATCTATCTACAGTATATTTACCACTGTGAACTACCTGCCTGTGGAACATAGAGCATAGATTGGTCGACAAAAAGGAAAGAAAAAAAGAATGTTGATAGTAAGATGTCTACTATTGTACGACATGAGAGAGCAGCAGGATCAGGAATGAGGTTCATAGAGGGACAACACAGATAGGAAAGCTTGGAGAAAAAGCTAGAGAAGCCAGATTGAGGTGGTTTGGACATGTTCAGAGGAGGGACAGTGGGCACATTGGTAGACAAATGATCCTAGAGATGGAGCTACCAGGTAGGAGACGAAGAGGAGATTGATGGATATAGTGATGGAGGACACGGAGGTGGTGGAAACAATGATTTTCTTTGGCAACCCCTGAAAATGGGAAAAGCTGAAAGATGAGGAAGAAAAAAAAAAGACAATTTTCAGGCTTCAGAGATTAAAAAAGGGGTTTTGGATACATGATCAATTGTATAAGAAGATTCTGACTAATGTTTGGTATCGATTTATTTACCCGTCCAAGTATGTAGTGTCTCATGATGATGTATTTGTCTGATCTGCTCATACAGCCTTAGACCAGCAAGTTTAGATGGATGGATGGATGGATGGATAGATAGATAGATAGATTAATCCCTTGGGTGTATCCTTCAGGAAATTATGGAAATTATGGACTGATGGTATCATACATTCTTAGTAAATGTGTGGTGTTTAGTGATGTAACCATAAAACTTAATAGGATGAGTACTTTGTTAAAAAAAATATATATAAATCTTCTTTTTATTCAAATCAGCATTTTATACAAGTATGGAAGTTTTGTGTGAGGCTGTCAGAGGAAAAGCCTCCGTCTCCTTTTGGAAAACTTGACTGTTTGATTATCATCACTGCAGATGGAACATCTGGTATATTTGTCAGTCACGCAACGTCAGCCACTGTCCTCATTTTCACATAGTCAAAAAAGGCTTTGTTTTTTTTTTTTTGCGCAGAAGCAACTGGAAGCCCACCGCTAATTACACCACATCACAGGAAGCACTTCATCATCCAGCCATAAATACAGGAAGTGGAATATTTCATAGCAAAGGCTGCTGAGGATTCAACCTTGGAGATGAATAAAACAGATTAATAGAGAGAAGATCTCTGTATCTTCACAAAACAACCAGCAACAGTATAAACATTGCTGTCAGGCTTCGGCTGCAGCTCGGCCGACTCCTAACCCGGTTGAGGATTAACAATTGGCACTAAATCAAACCCTCTTACTCTACGGCCTCACTCTTGATTCATTAGAAGTGAATGAGATTTTATTGGCATGACCATTGGGGCAGAGACTGAGGGAGTGATCGTGGAGCTTTTAAGCAAGGATCAACCACGGACGATTTACTAGCAGGTTGGGACTTTCCTGGAGGCTAACGCCAAGCATACAACAACACGGGTGTCAGTGAGATTAGAAGATTTAGTATCTTTCTCCAAACTATTGTTTTTTGTTTTTTCATTTTTTTTTTTTATCTTATTTCATTTTAGATGCTATATTTCTGTCAACTCTCTTTCCCCCATGGATTTCCACTCACACAAGTAGTGTTTGATTCTTTGGTCAACCTGGTAATCCATATGGAGCCAGAATAGTCTCAAAAAGAACACACGCGTAAACACGGATCCGCGTGTGTGAGCGTAATTTTGCTACACAAATCTGGTCGGAGTAAAATTAGTCAAATACAAAAATACAAATTAGCGTGCGCATAGTTTCACAAAGTAAAAGCACGATTTGAGTGCGCGGACCACAATTCACAAACGCATTTGGAAGAATTCACAAATGTATATTGACGTGTGAAGCATTGTTTGTGTGTTCTTCTCAGAATATGCACGCAAGAATATTGGTCCCGTATCTTAATCTAGTTGGTATCTTGTTGAATACAGAATGCATATTTTTTTAATTTATTTATTTATTTTTAATACAGATCCAGTGACTCAGAGTTTGACACCGGAATACAAATTAAAATACAGAGCCTATGGCTGGAAATATAATTATTACAAGGACATTAATGTAAATTAAGGAAACAGTTGCACACATTCTCCAACAGTTTTCTTAATTTTCCCAAGAACACCCCTGACTAACTGATTATTAAAGCCCTATCAAACTATTGATCAATAACATAGTAAATGCCTTTATACAGCAACCATCAGCCTTCACCCAAGGTCCCTCAGCCTACCCCTAGTTTGGAGGTTTCATGATCCATCTGGTTATCAGGCTAAAAACTAATTTCCAATAATAAACATCCTAGATGTGCTATGTTCTGTGTGTTCTGAAAAAGGGAGGATTGTATCTAACAGTAGCTCTCCCTGAATGTTTTGTTTTGAATGGGCAACTTTATACTTTAGACTAGTCAACTGAGGACAATCAGCGTTCTTCAGAAATGAAAGAAAAAGAGAACACTTTTTATTTGTATTTTCTGACGCAAATTGGCTCCCATATCCATGTGTTTTTTTCTCTTATTTGTCCTCCCTCAGACATGACCTGAACATTCACTGTGGTTGTGTATGATTGGTGCCCATAAATAACTAAGGTTCCACAGGGTTCTAAGCTTTCAGTGCCCATAAATACTAAAGGCGCTTGAAGAAGATGTCCACTGCACTCAGGCCTTACTGATGTTATCGTGCACCAGGCGCCTGACTTGGTGCTGTTCTTCTTTGCAAATAAGTCAGTGTTAGCCGTGACTTCATCAACAATGTAAAAAAAAAAAAAACATATTGACTTATGAAAAAAATTTAAACTACCATGGTCTTATCATCAAGTATCTGATGGTACTTGAACGCACCTGGTATAAAGAACAGATATCCTGCATTCACTGCCAACCCTGACAGTTTGCATTGATGACAAGCGTCTCTGCTTTTTAGCAAGCACATAGCTATTCAATATATATATATAATGTGAAAAGTTTAATAAGAAAGACAACAAAAAAGCAAATAAAAAAAATTGGTTTATATTTATCGCATTTATAGTACTAACATATATATATATATATATAAGGGATTTATGATATCACTATTTGCCAATATATTTCAAACATTTATTCCCACAATTGACATTAACTGAAACCAATGTATGCAGCTAATTTTTCCTGAAATTTTTTATGATGCCTGACTCGTGGCATTCTCCAAATAACAGTATATCATGATTTGTGTCTGATCTCTTTCGCTCTTGGGTGTTCTTTATTGTATCTAAATTTGACTCTTTGAGTGACAGCTGCGTTGTTGTTTTTTTTTTTTTTTTTTTTTTTTTTTGCCCTCATTTTTTTTTTTTTTTTTTTTGCACTCAGTCCATTCCGTGTTGTTTTGCTCTACTTTGCTGCATAAAAACGCCTGTGAGAAACCGTTAGAATATTTTCCCCCACCCTTGCATTGCCAGCTCCTTACATTCAA
>JAFBJS010057606.1:22877-52007 GCA_016785265.1 Paraplagusia blochii
TGTATAAGAGACAGGTTACTTAGTGTTGCTATTGTTGTCAAACAGACATGTCCTCTAGCCTTGAATGGACACTGTTGTTTCCTTTTATCGTGGTCACTTTACAAAAGCTCTTCTCTGGGTGATACGGTGCCAGCCAAAGTAATAGTGCGGTTTAACCGCAGGAAGTCACATGATAGTGGCTTTGTAAAATAATGGCCTGCTTTTGAAGTATGGAGAAAAAGCCGGATTCTGATGGCCTGCACAAATTCCATTTCAAGAGACACCTTTTGTGACCACACTGTGGTTTATTATGTACTATTGAATAGACGTGTCCAAAGATGTGTCGTTCACTGGCCAGACTCACCTCTGAGTTTGTAGTCACTCACACTCAACACGAGCTGCCGGCTCTTACTCCAAAGGTCCAGTGATTATCTGTGGTTAACAATTTTATTTATGTTCCGTCACTGAAAATAGATGCAGCTCTGAGGGGCACACTATTTTATTATTATTATTTATTTATTTCCTTTATTTATTTCTTCATTTTTTGTCGGAATCTGAACTAAAATAACCAAGTTTGCTGCAGCTGGAGAAAAACAAGTCAACTGAACCAATTCATCTCAACTCGACTGCATACATTTTCTAGTTTACCCTACCCCGCAGAAAGACCATTAGCATATACTTAGCATAAATATTTGCAAATAAATCATCCTTACCTTAACATTTCCAGTTAAATAGGTTAGAGCTGAGTCAGTATGACCTGGTGCTAACCTCAGCTTTACTGTCAGCTAAATTTAAAGACAATGTTTGCATCTTCTTGTGTCAATAACTGACACTAACTTCAACATTTGGCAGCGGTGGACTCAGCATTGGATCCTGAAGAGCCTAGAAAGGCTGTCACTAGGGGTTGTATAATTTTGTTGCTTCCTTTTTTAAATACAATTTTGACTGCACATGAATATTTTATTTTGTAAAATTGAAGTTTAAAATCTGTCTGTTGTGATCATTTGAGCGTGAATGAACATGTTTTTTTTTTTTTGTTTGTTTATATATATACAATGATAGTATATAAAGAAATATGTTATATCATAGAAGTATGGTAACCACTGGTTAGAGCATAAAATAGTTTACTTAAAAATCTAAGATCGAGATCTATCTGTCTGTCTGTCTGTCTGTCTGTCTGTCTGTCTGTCTGTCCGTCTATCCGTCTGTCCGTCTATCCGTCTATCCCTCTATCCCTCTATCCGTCTATCCGTCTATCCGTCTATCCATCCATCCATCCATCCATCCATCCATCCATCCATCCATCCATCCATCTATCCGTCCAACTATAACTTCAAAGCCAAAATGCAATGGCTATTGATGCTTTTTTTGACATGTACATTTTCATAATTAGATATTTTTAAATTAGTTGTTTTTTATTCTTGTTTGTTTTTTTTGTTTGTTTGTTTGTTTTGTTTTTTATTTTTGGTAGGGTATTGCAATTATTTTTTTTTATTATTTATTTTGTGGTCTATTTTAAATAATGGTTATTGGAAGCAGCAGTACCTTTATACCTTGCTCAAAGGAAGGGTTTGACAGTATAGATCAGGGGTGCCCAATAGGTAGATCGTGATCTACCAGTAGATCTCCAAAGGAGTGTTGGTAGAACTTAAGCAATAAAAAAAAAAATAATAATAGTAATAAAAAAAAAAAAAAGAGGTTGTAATTTTATTTTAAGATGTCCTATACTGGGCTAGTGTGAGAATATCATATGTATTGAGTCAGACAGTATGACATATGTTAAATGTTAACGTAGAGATTAAGATATCCAGTTTATGTGGGTCAATATATTTAGAGTTTTTAATCTAAGTAGATCACTTCAGCCTGGTCATTTGAAAAGTAGTTCACAAGACAAACAGTGTGGACACTCCTGGTAAAGATAAATGTTTCTAGCCAACAAACTGTGCGTTTGTTGCCGTCTTCCAATTTATAGCACAATAGTGAATGTTGTGTTTTGTTTTTTTTTTTGCTCCCACTGCAGAGTTGTTCTGCTCCTCTGACTAAATCCTTTAGTTAGCTCACCCAGGATTAGGTTGGGAAAGTCTCTATTTTGCCTGCAGAGCCTGCAGGGATTTATTGTTAGGCAGGATCCTGTTTCTGCACCACATCTATTGGGACAATTCTTTACTTCCTTAGTTGTTTAATTGCAACCCACATGGGAATCCTGCTCTAACTGTTTCACCACGGCTGCATACTTGATTATTGTAGTCATTTATTAGCATGTGTGCTTAATTAGCTGTGACCCTGTGTGTTCTTATAGATGTCAGTCTGAGATATGTCTTTTTTTCAACTATATTTCTTTACATTTCTTATCTGATGCATGAGTTTAAAGCACTTTTACACAGTCATTCAATACAACTTGAGTATATATAGTATTTGAAAAACATCCTTTCCTCTTGTGTACTCCCATGGTAATCGCAAGGTATATTCAAAGGACTCAAATCCCTGTAGAGCATAAATGCCTTCAGCATTTTATGTAGGAAAACTATTATAAAAAAAAAAGAAAAAAGAAAATGGTGGCTAGAAAAAAAATGAAAAGAAAAAAAATAAGTGCATAAAATGATACCAGCCTTAAATATTGGGGTTGCTTTCCAATGTCAACTAAAATGGTGTAATTTGTTCCTTTAAGGTACAAAGCTAGAAAAAAGAATATTCCCCTGCAGTTCCAGAATTCCGTATTATTCCCTACATAGTAATCCATTCCAGAATCCCTTTCACATGTAAGACATGCATAATAACTCACTACTGAATTAGTACAGATAGTAATTATATGTAGTCCCATTAATTCTCTTCCAAAGCAATAGGAAAACAATAAGAAAGTGCAAACAGAGGGCAGCATCACTACTCTACACACACATGCTGGAGTGGTGGGCTACATTCTACTGCAACTGGGAAGCACAGGAAGCATTCATTGTGAATTCTTCACACTGCAGTGCTGCAGGGACTGGTAATTGAACTCTCAATCCTCTGATCACAAGCTGGACCTCTCACCGAAGAGCCAAAGGGCTGATTAGCCATGAAAGTTTTTCTTTGGCAAAAACTTGATTTGATCTCCACACAGATGACCTAAAAGTGTTGAGGATCCTTTATTAAGGAATGCTGCCTTAGTGAGAACGAAATGTTTTTTTTTTTTGTTTTTTTTTCCCGTATCATTGTTTTGTTGTTGTTGTTGTTGTTATTTGTAAAATGATATAAATTACTGCATTTACCAACTTTCAGCTTTGACTGAGAAACAGAGAGTGTGTGACACAACTGTGTGAATAGACGTACACAGTAAAGACAGTCAGGGCCATTGATGTTATAAAAAAAACAAAAAAAAAAACCCTTAACTGTACATCAGACATCCTTTGCTTTACAAAGATAAAGAGAGAGCTGATGATAGTGGGAGGGAGGGAGGGAGGGAGGGAAGGAGCGAGACGAGATAGGAGGACATGAGGGAGAACAATGAAAGAGAGGATGATGGACTATGATCAGAGATGAGACAAGAGGAAAAGCAGAGTCATGGCCAGTGGTTATACAAACAACTCCAGCTTTACATCAGACAAACTCACTCCCCAAGCTTCCGCCTGGAGAAGGCGTTGTGCCAGGCCCCTGGTAGAAAGCCTCCAAGTGTTCTCTCTGCTTTTTGACTGCATAACTTCCAGAGTCTCTGAGCCGTCTGTAGTTTTTTTCAGAGATGGTCTTCACTGCTCTTGCTGTTTGGCCTTATGGCTGCACAATAAACAGGTCAATGGTGAAGATATTTCTTTGCTTTATACTGTATGTGATTGGGATTTATATAATTCGGCGAAGTATGCATGATTGACATCTTCATGATTGACCGTGTTATATACTGTAGTTACACACACACACACACACACACACATATATATCTACTATGTCCGCCTACTATGTATCTACTATATCTATATCTATATATCTACTATGTCCGCCTTACAGCAACACCAACACACACAAGCAAGTGTGCGTATTTGAAAAGCGAGCGGAACAAAACAACTGTAACACTTCCCTCTTTAACGTTCTCATGGGGTTCTCTACTACGTCCCCTTTACAATAAAAACACACACAGGGCGCACTGCACTTTAGGGCGCCACACATTTTGAAGAAAATCGAGGACCTTTATGTGCGCCTTATACAGTTATGGAAAAATGATTAGACCACTCTTTCTTTAATTTCTTGTCCATTTAAAAGTCTGCTTCCACTTAATCTACATTAATCTGGATGGACAAATATAATAACAACAAAAAAGGCTCATAATTCAGTTTAATTTCAGAGCTGATTTCTGTCCATTTTACATGGTTTTATTGACAGAGACAAAAATCACTTCCGTTCCTACATCACTAGCAATAACATTGTACTGACAAATACAGTGCTTTTAGTCATTGCATGGTTCATTGTTTCCCCCAGCTGATAAACCTTTAGTGGAACAGGTTACTCTTGTACCTTATGTACCTCTTATGTACCTTTATATTTGTTCACACTGCTACACTTTAGATTGGTCTGCATATATTGTAATAAAATCTTGAGTAATTGTTACCTCATGGTTTACAAGCTTTGGAGTGAATACTGTGTACTCTTTTCCAAGCAATGACATTTTGTTGCCAGACTCACTGTTGTGTTTCTGTGCAATAAAGGTTGCCTAAGTCTAATAATGAAGAATAAACTACCTAAATAACTAACTAAATGCCTAACTAATCCCTTTTACGCTTGACCATGACTTGGATGACCAAGCACCTTCATCACCATGTCTAAAGGACTTTCTTTAGATATGTCTGGAAGCCTCTGTTGGATGTGTTTCTGCAAATTCCCCCGTCAGCTAATTTGGATGTTGCATCTAGACTTGTTTATTTGACGGGTCAAACTAATATAAATTGTCAGATGGGATTCTCAGATTCTCAGACCATACTTAAAGGCACAGTCTCAGTTTAGTGTGTCATTACTATAATTAACACAAACATAAGGCGCACCTGATTATAGGGTTAGGGTTTTATTGACAACCCACGCCCCCACTTCCCTGTTTAACGTTCTCATACGTATCCTCTACTGCGTTCGTCTAACAACCACAGCACGCAGGGCACGCTGCACATTTTGAATACAATCTTAGACTTTTATGTGTGTGTTATATGTGTTATAGTCGTGAAAATGCGGTATATAGAAAAGTTTTGTCTTTACCAAAGAAATACTATAGTCTATCTAGGCTGTTGATAATGCATTTCAACTCATATACAATATTTATTGTTGACCAGTCCATCATTAACACGGAGAACTATATTGATATCGTGTCTGAAACTAACATTGTCAATATTGACAGACTACAATATTGTCCTCTTGTTGTTGCCTTTGAGATGTGACAGTAGTTGGTAGTCAGTCCTCCCCATATAGTCTGATGGTCAGTGAACATCACAGGAAGTCAACCTCATCAGGTCATTGTAGGCTACCATAGATTTTTAGAATCTAGAATAGAATATAATATGATTCCACTTTATTGCCATTACACATGTCACAAGTACAAGGCAACAAAATGCAGTCTGCAACCCTCCTGTTGTGCTGAGCAATATATTACAATATACACTAAAAGCTATGATTGGGTTATGAATGGGGATAATGTGGGGGTGGGGCTATAAACAGATTATAGGTAAAGATAAATCAGAGGTTATACACATATTATGAGTGGGGCTACGGACAGACTTTAGGTATAAGTATAAAGTAAATTATGCACATAATGCAGGGGCGGGGTATAAACAGAATATAAATACAAGCATGAAGTGAAGTCAACCTTGTCAAGTCAATGCAGGCTAGCATCGACTTCTTAGCAAGCCTTTGACTTTTTATTGTACGATACACAAGACTTTTAAAGAACATAATAATACTAGTAATTTTATTTTTTATGTGATATCTAGTAAACATTTTTATGATTGTAAAAAGTGCTGCAGATTTGCTGCTATTTTCTGTTTATTTTTGGACTGATGTTCTGAAGAGTTGAAACAGTGGTTAAGTCACACGTACTCCATTATCACCCTTGTGGTAATTAGCTCTATCGTTTATCCAATCAGGGGGAGGTTTTTCAAGGGTGGTGTGTGGAAAAAGGAAACACAATTTTGTTGCCTTAATAACGACAATGAATTTTGAATACTGATGTTACTGCAACTGATGATAAAGATTTTTCTATCTGTACTTATATTGAGGCCAGTGATGTGTTTTTTTTTTTGTTTTTTTTCCCCCCATTACTTATTTTCCCAGTTCTTTGCTTGCACTTTACACACGTTTGTTCAGTGCAAATAAAACAGTGCTGTTATTTCCCAAAAGAAAAGCTAAGTATGCATGCTTAATTGGGTTGGATCCTCCCAGTGAGGTCAGATAGTGAAGTCTTTTCTTCAAAGTTATATTTAATAATGTTGATCACCAAGAATAGTCGTGCTTTGCATAGTAAATTAGATACAGAATTGAATCTAACTGAAAAAAACCAAACATGTTTATACACAGTATATAAACAAACACAACTCCTCTTGACAAACATTCCAGTGTTTTTTATGTCGCCTGTGGCAACAACATGAACCCCTGAGGGTAAAGTTCCCTCAACATTATCAAACCCTCTACAGCTTTAAAAGGTGGTGTTCCATAGTTACCAAGCTACCAAGTCAAAATGCAAAACGTAAAAAAAAAAAAAAAAAACATCTCTAACGTTGTTTGTTTTACAGTTTTTGAAGCAAGTGTTTTGTTTTAGAATAAAATGTGTTTAACTGGTGTACTAATGAATGGTATACTAATATATATATTTTTTTCTTCTTTTCCATGTACCCCCGTTGGCTCCTCCCTTGAAGCTGAAGAGTATGCTGTTGAAGGTAAGGTTGTTGCTCCTCAAATTCTCTGATGGCTTTTCTCAAAAAATGTCAGTGATTTTGATATGCTGGCTATGTGTGTCACTGCTTTATGTCCTCCGTCTGGGGAGGAGCATTGTCAGTTTGGACTGCGGTTGTACGTGACTTAAAAAGGGGCCTAAATTACTGATTGAAATCGAAACATTACCTCAAACCTCTTCTTGGTTTATTCCCTTTTATTTCTATGCTGTCTTTAATTTCTTTTTTTTGCTGCCAACATGACTGAAAAGCAGATGAAAACAAGTGACGTTTGACAGGGTGATATTAAAAAAACTGTCTTTTTCCTGTCCTGTATGTGCAACACTGGCAAAGTCAGGCTGCCAGTGGGGGCATCTGAAAAACTTGGATAGCTCAGGGGCCATGTACTGACACAGTATGGGATGTAGCAGACAATAGGATAGATTATTCTTTGGTTGTCTTTTCCCCAGAAGTTATCTTTGCTTACTCTGCACTGATCCGGAAGATCGGGCTGTTTTGATTCTCTGCATTGCACCGTGGAATGGTATAGGTGCAGCTGTCAGCGTGTCTTTGCAGGTTTTTTTTTTTTTTTTCTCTTTGCAGTTGCATTTCCTCCTTGCTGAGTCCAATGTGATAGATTATCTGTCACAAGGGCTGGACCAGGGCAGGAAATGACTCTCTTCTTCTTCTTCTCCTTCTTCTTCTTCTTTTTCTCCTCCTCTCCTGTTGGATTTTTTTAAACAACACACCTAAAGCTGCAGCTGTCTTTCATTCTAATACATAACATGTGTCCTTTATCCCAGAGCAGTATGGGAATACACAGGCATTTTTTTTTCACTGAATACTGACACTGAATATTTGGCCTCTGCTTGACATGTGGAATGTATGCATGTAGAATAACAGAGATTGTGTGTGTGTGTGTCTGTGTGCTAGGTGTGTGTGAAGCCTGCTTGAGTTATCAGTGACTTGTTGGCTGAAAGTCTGAGTTGAAGTTGTAAGAGTAGTAAATGGTACAGAAAAACTTTCTTCAATTTTCTTAACAGACCAGCATTTTGCAGTAGAATGATGTTGGCTGAGGTGAGAAACATTGAAGCTTTGTGTGTGAGGCAGGTACCATATTGCATTAAAATTGGGCGTGTCAAACACACGGCCCATGGACCACAGCAAACCCGTTAGAAGTTTGTTAGAAAGATACTAAAAGCATTACAAATATACACAAACGCATGTTGTTGATGTTTGGTTCTACAGTATTTCATAAAAATGAATATATTTGGTATGTGGAAAAGTGGGAAAATACTGGAAGGTGGTTTGGTGGGAAGTGGCTAAAATATTACGATACAAAATACCAAGTACATGGGGATTCCTATACCTTGGTATCATGACAAGCAAAAAATATCCCAGACAAAAAACAAAATTTGGAAGAAAAATACTGATGGTGGCATCCAAAAAAGCTACGACAAGGAATTGGTGTAAAGAAGATCCTCCAATCTTAGAGAAACGGATGGATATTGTTGAAGAATTACTCGATATGGAAAGAGGAGAAACACATATACTGAGAATCCAAATGGCCAAATTTGAACTGAAATGGTAAAATAATAAAAAAAAAAGATTACCATATTTTCACGACCATAAAGCGCACCGTACTAAAGTACTCAGATTTGTGTGCCATTACTATATTTAACACACACAAAAGGCGCACCTGATCGTAGGGCGAGGGTTTTATATACAATTCACACTTCCCCCTCGAACGTTCTCATTGTTTCCTCTACTACGTCCGCCTTACAGCAACGCCAACACACACAAGCATAAAGGGGAGGTATTTGAAAAGAGAACGGAACAAAACAACTGCCATACTTCCCCCTTTAACGTTCTCATGGGGTTCTCTACTATGTCCCCCTTATGACAAAAACACACACAGGGCACATTGCACTTTAGGGCGCCACACATTTTGAAGAAATTCTAAGACCTTTATGTGCGCCTTATACAGTTATGGAAAAATGATTAGACCACTCTTTCTTTAATTTCTTGTCCATTTAAAAGTCTGCTTCCACTTAATCTACATTAATCTGGACAAAAACAACAACAACGTCTCATAATTCAGTTTAATTTCAGAGCTGATTTCTGGCCATTTTGCATGGTTTTATTGACAGAGACAAAAATCACTTCCGTTCCTACATCACTAGCAATAACATTGTACTGACAAATACAGTGCTTTTAGTCATTGCATGGTTCATTGTTTCCCCCAGGTGATAAACCTTTAGTGGAACGAGGCATTAAGACGAACAAGGAATTGAAGAAAACAGCAGAGTGGTCTAATATTTTTTCCATGACTGTAGTTGTGAAAATACGGTAAATACAAAACCCAGAACAGAGACTGACTGACAGTGATGTTTGCTTTGATTGGTTGCTGTTTTTGTAAAAAAATATATAATACAATTTGGATGAAAAAAAGGAATATCTTCCATTGTACTTTCCTATATGCCTGAAAACATAGAATAAAACGATTGGCTCATACAGGAAGCAAAGGTGACCAAAATGTTTTTTTTTACCACAGATAAAGAAAAGCAATATTTTTTACAGATTCAGACCACTTGTGAATGTGCTGCTCAATTTGACTCATATTAGATGTAAGTATGCACCCTGTGTCTGAATAGTTGTATGTGTCATTGCATCTGACTTCCATGTCACTTTTTTGCTCTCATTGTTTTGAGACAGATGGTATATAAAATGTAGCTAATAAACCAAAAGAAAAAAACAAAAAACAAGATAGAGTTGGTTATTGGAAAGAACAAGATTGTCACTTCTACTTAGTTTCTGAACTTGTTATCGCCGGCCTCGTGTCAGTGGTGGAGCGGAGCAAGTCTGCCAGATACAGGGGGAGTTGAGGTCTCCTGATTGACATCAAATTGGATGACTGTACAGCAACTTCCAAATTGATATTGATGCTGACAAGTGCACCGTCAATATTTACCTCTTTAAACACAGTATGTGATTTCGCATTTCTGTGCACATCGATATCTCTTCGAGTGTGTGTGACTTAGGACAGTCAAAACTGAACCACAATAGAAAGTTCTGAACCAAGTAACAGAAACTTGTAGGGTGTGTCGAAAGAAGATCTTAGATTTTTGTGCTGAGTGGGTGACAGCAACTGCGAATTTATTTTTTTTGGCACACAGGCTCTAATGAGGATGTTGTTTTAGATGGTATATATATAATGTCCACACCTCCCCACAGTCATGTAATTGCACCATTGACATGGGTTGTGTTCTAAATTATCCCTGTGCTGTGTATCGGTGCGACAGCTCCACAGATGGATTTATTAATGTCCCTGCTCCCAAACTTTCTTGGTGCCGCTGCACTCCTATCCCCTCTATTTTTAGGGTTTACCTGTGACCGTGTTTGGTCTAATTAGTGCTGTGACCGCATGTTTCGAAGGTTGGTGGAGATTGATGACGCGAAGCAGTGTTGAAACCCCTCGGGGACCAGCACCCCTGGAAGGTGGCCGGTGGCCTTCGTTCTTTGTCGGCCACGATTTATGATCCAGCTGTGACACTGACCTGTTTCTTACGAAGAGACAACCATATTTGGCCATCTGTGTCTGCTATGTTTGGGTCTATGAATGTGTACAGTTGTACCAGGCGAGGCTGGTAAAGAATGAAACATTACATAAATTTGAAGATGCAAGGCAGACACTTTAACAATCCTAATAATACCTTTGGAAAAAAAAAAAAAAAAAAACTAAGAATGACAAAATGTTACAATCGCAGTGGCGGGACGTGCACTTTAACCATAGGCCTTCAGTGATGTCATAGGTTTGTGACGTCAAATTAATACGCCTCATAATAACATCAAACAGTGGTTACAGCCAATTATATCCCTTCAAAATCAGCCTTTCGATACATTAGTCAGTTCGGTTTTCAGTCCAGGAAAATCAAACAAGATAATTTTGTCAGACTCCCGGGCGAGCTTATCCAATCACGGGGCACGTGAGTTAATCACGTGACACGCCAGCAAGATGCCAGTGATGTCACAGTCTAGCGAGAAGATCCGGGTCTGAGGGCTATGAACTGGACGGGCTGTGTCCATTCACTTAGAGCAGACACGGCCTTCACTGTTGATTCTGAAGGCTGTGGCAGATTTCATGGAACCTAGCGACACTAACTAGCTGAAATATGATTGGATTAATGTGTTTTTCTGAGCATGTTCTAGGCCAGCAGAGAAGGCTTTGCTGGCCCTCACGGCCCACCACTGCATAATTGTATTGTAATTTTGCTACACTTGATGACACTATATTTATTCCTGAGCGTCCACCATAGATTAATACAATCATACAAGAGTACTTCAGTGAACAAGTTCCTATTTGCTCCATCTCACTGATTATGACTGCTGGTGCAGACTCACACACAAATCTTACCCAGGTTGGAATGTCTTTCCCCTGGGATTGGTTGATAGATTTTGTGACCCTGTGCTTTATTTGGGTGAGGGATGTTCTGCACTGGCCATACTGATCTTTATCAATCTGATCAAGGCCAATGATCTCGTCTCTCTGAGCCACACGGACCTTCAAACTAATCTTAGCCGTGGGGAAGGGCAATGACATTTTTTTTTTTTTCTTTCTAAGAAAAAAACACAGTGGGCGAAAAAATGAGAGTACAGATGGGACAAGTCCGTAGTTGAGGGAGATTAGATTGAGTAATCCAAATAAGATTATATCAGATTTTCTCCAACTTTATCAAGTGAAATAAAAACCAAAGTACAAAAAATTACTTTTTGGCGAATAAAATGAAAAGCCTTGAAATGAAAAAAACCATTAAGGATCGAGGAAATATGAGATGCACTACTGCTGATGTGGTATTAACCTAGATTCAGTTTGCCTGTGGAACAATGGTTGATTTGGAGATATTAATAATTTCTGTCTGATGAAGGCTCATCATATTTAGCCTGGTTGGTTCACCCTTTAGCCAGGTACTCGCAGGGTGCTTTAAGACGATGGGGGTGGAGCAGAGGTTAGTGGTCAGCAGTAGCAGGGAGAGCACAGGAGTATTGACGCAGGTGCAACATTTGATGCAGGTGAGCGCAATTCTGAAAAATAGGCCTTTCCTTGTATTGGAAGGAGCTGGGACTCTAGACAGAGGAGGTGGGGATAGAAAGACAGACACACGAGAGACAGACCTCAAACTCAATGTGAGCGTCCAAGACAGCCTGGGAGAAAGGCCGTGCCATGCGTACACCGGCAAAAATATAATAACGACTGTGAAACAGATACCGGTGTCAGCGTGGTTGTGTCCAGGGAGGACTTATGTGCTTCAAAAATGGGCACGGTTCTGGTTCTTGCTCCTGTTTCTTTTCTGGTGTCTGAGAACGTTGGTGGTTTCTGGCAGACCAGCATTACATTTAGCAGAAAACAAATGGCCACAACAACTTGTCAGATTGTATGGTGCATCTGCAGGCTATTGTTCGGTTGCTGCAGACATTTGTTTTCATCTAACTGCATGGACCAGCAGTTGGGAGTTGGTGAGAAGATGTAGAATGCAAGTACTATGTAAAAGCTATACTATACTGCAGTCCCAGTCTGCAGTTTGCTTTTTAGTGAAAGTGGTTCTCAACCGGTCTCCCTCTGGGAGCCACATTCTCCTGTGGTCATTAAGTCTTGACCCACTCACAGAGAATTCAAACCATCCATCCATCTTCATCCGCTTATCCGACGCCGGGTCGCAGGGGCATCATTCAGAGGAGGGATACCCAAACTTCCCGCTCCCTAGACACTTCCTCAAGCTCATCTGGGGGGATCCCAAGGCGTTCCCAGGCCAGCGGGGCAACATAGTCGCTCCAGCGTGTCCTAGGTCTTCCTCTGGGGCTCCTCCCAGTGGGACATGACCCAAACACCTCCTGTGGGAGGAGTCCAGGGGGCATCCGATGTAGATGCCCGAGCCACCTCAACTGACTCCTTTCAATGTGGAGGAGCAATGGCTATACTGCGAGCTCCTACCGGGTGACAGAGCTCCTCACCTTATCTCTAAGGGAGCGCCCTACCACTCTGAGAAAAAAGCTAATTTCCGCCGCTTGTATCCGGGGTTGTGTTCTTTCGGTCATGACCCAAAGTTCATGACTATGCAAATTAATTTTCTAAATAATAACAAAATAATAAAAAAGAACATTGAAAAATCACTTACTCTCATACTCATTTTATTCAGCAGAGTGTGCCTTTCAAAATAAGAGATTTTCTAAAATTAAGCACATGCTCTACAGCTGATTCACATTACTATTTTTGATCAGCTGTTTGCAACCCATTCAGAACAGGTCCACGACCAACTTTTAAAGCCAGGACCCACCAGTTGAGAACCTCTGCTTTAAGCCAAGGCACATATCACAGTCTGCTTTATTATTACTTTGTGTAAAAGGTTTCCCTCAGAAACAACTTTCTAGGTTCCAAACCTTTTGTTGTTTTTCTGTGGTCTGTACTAGCCAATTCCAAAATTGCACCTGGAACCAGAACCAACACAGCCAGATAATTTGAGTTCTTTCATAATAGCCACACCTAGAATTTGTCATTCGATATTTAAAAATATTTTTGACCAGATGACACGGTGCTCGCAACAGTTTTTTATGTCAAAATCTTTAAAAGGGTACGTGTGAGCAAATAGCCAAATTTCAATAAAACCAGAGACTGGAAAAGATCAAAATTATTTCTCTTTTTCTGCAGCCCTGAAATTGCTTAACAGCTTTCATATAGCTGAATGCCTTGATGTCTCTCCCGTACGCCCAGCCTTTGCCAGATGTTGCTGTGAGATTAGCTACCCTCAGGTCCTGTGCAAGCCAGAGTCCAGCCATGCCTGTTCTCACAAGATGTTAATTCACCCCCCACTCACTCACTCACTCACTCACTCACTCACTCACTCACTCACACACACACACACACAGACAGTGCCAAACTTCCTTTCTATTTCCCTGCTTTGTGATAACCAAGTGTAAGGGGATGGAGTGGGTGTCTGCTCGTGAGCAACTCCAGATGCCTCAGTGTCACCATTTGTAGCCCCAGGCAAGAGTCTTTTCTGTGATGTGGAGAGAAGTGGAATGGACAAAGAAAAGCCCAGAGCTCTGATGATGTGGACGGTTTGTGTGTTTGAGAGTGAGAACATTCCATGTGCCAGATTGTGCTTCTCTGCCTGAAAAACCACCAAGCATGGTTGTCAAACATGGTCACTCATACACAACAAGCATCCGTGCTTGGATTTGTCTTCTCAGCCGTCCCATGTAGTTGAACTGGACCTACTGTAGTCGTCCACACCTCCGTGTTTACTGGTTATGAGAAACAATGTATGTTCAATATGGAAGATATTTTATTTTGTTTTATTTATTTACACAGATGAGTCTTTATAATAGAATCTAAAAAAAAAAAAAAGTCATATCTAGGTTATTGTGTTAACCTCAGTGGTATTTACAATTTCTCTACTGTTGAGGCCGGAGACGATGTGTGTTGCATAATTCTGACAATTTGTTTTAATTTAAACCTTTTTAATTTTGCTTACTTTTACATTTCACAAGGTGTAAATTAACATTTACTTTATGTCTGTTAACCAGCCAGCTAAGGACAATGTTCACTGTGCGAGTCCACAACTGTCTCACAGATAGCTACCTAGGTAGGTAGGTAGGAAGAAGGATGATGGATAGATGGATAGATAGATAGATAGATGGATAGATGGATAGATAGATAGATAGATAGATAGATGCTGTATGAAGCACTTACATATACACCCCACCACACACAAATACAGTATATAAAAAAACATGTATATATATAGCATATCCATACAGTAGATTGGTCATCCGTATCCATGCAAATACATATTCACTCCACACATTGTCTCCAGCTGAGACGGCATCACTGTTTTCATTTTTCTTTTCATTCAGCACAACTCAATGTCTTCCATTTCACTTTGTCCCCCTCTGTCCTTGTCATCAACCTATGTGTTCTTGTGATGGATACATGTATATGTTTTTCCAAAGTGTTATCACTGTGATGGGCTTCTGGAAAGTTTGTAAAATGAATTCTAACTGGTTAATCGATAAACTTCACAAACAAACAATATATATATATATATATAAAATGCAACCTCATGAAAACCTAAAGGAAGAAAAAAAGAAAGTAAAAAAAATATGTTTTTTTTTTTAGATGGGAAGCTATGGAATCAAATCCATAAATGACACTGACATAATAGGGGAAATGGAAAGTCTTTTCCAATTTCCCTCCTTGGCTGCTTTCCCTTTCTAAGAAATTGACTCCTTGAGGACACCACTAAAAGGGAAGTTCTAATGGTTTAAATGCAATGTGAAATGTTGTTTTTTAGACGTTTGAAAAAAACAAACAAAAAAAAAAAAAAAACATGAAATTATGTGGAAAATCAATTAATGAATGTGCATATTTTTTTTTTTTTGTATTTGTTTATTACTGGAAAGTCCACTGAAAGTCCACGAAAGCATAGTGCAGGTTAAACTTGGTAACATTCCATCTCCTTTTGGAAAATACATTGAATTGATAAATGATTGGAGCCTGGCTTTAGATTGTTAGTGTCAAACTTAACATTACAGTTGGCAGAGAAATAAAAACTTTGCATGGGTTATTGGACAAACTCATATTTATTAAAATAAAAAAATCTGGGGATGTTTCCCTTGTCTTCAGATACAGTATGTGATGTTAATTCTTTTTTTTTTTTTTNNNNTTTTTTTTTTTTTTTTTTTTTGCTGTGGGGACATATCAAAGCTTTGCATAAACACTGAATCTGGAACAAATCTATTTTTCCAAGTCAATAAGAGAACAATCAAACATGTTTGTGCTATAATACAACAGCTATAACACCTTTGATATGGTCTTGCTGGACAAATTATGACATATAACAGTATTTAGAAGATGGATCTGGGTTGCAAAAAAAAAATCTGTGGTCAAGGGCTCAGCTAATACGCAATGATTTTATTTTTTTATTTATTAATATTATAATATTATAATAACTTTAATTATTACTATTGATAAATACCACCAATTAAAACGAAATTTTCAGCATAAAGATACACAAACATGAGTGGATCTGGTCCTATTTCAAAACACTATCTAGTGTCAAATAATAAAACATAAATTGGGAAATTTTAGCATAATCCCTCTGCGGCCCAGTACCAATTGCCCCACAGACTGGTACTGGTCCACGGCCCAGTGGTTGGGTACCACAGTTGTAGCTGCCTCTTCTGTGTCCTTTACTGCTGTGTGGTTAGTAAATAATTAAATGCATATATGGAGTAGAAAAAAGAGCAATTTGTTGACTTGTGCTGTTTGTATGTCGCCCACTTTCAGAGTGATTACATTACTCACAACAACATGTAATTATGACACAAATATATAACACTGTCAGGGAGTGGACAGCCAAACAAGACAGTAAAATGTCTTCCATTTCAGAGCTGAGCAAAGGTTGTGACAGGATGCCACTGCCATTTTTCATCTTTATTGTGCCTGTGCACGTGATGATTTCTTTGTTAACACCATACTGCAAATTCAGTTTCACAACATCAGTGTTTCTCAACCGAAAACCAAAAACTCTAATATCAAAACGGCATTTACCAGGTAAACACTGTCTTGTTCGGGGCCTGGCCTTTAGCCACAAACATTAATTTAGCTGCTTTGCAATTATAAACGAAGGGCTTTTGGTGGCACGGCAGCAGCGCACGGATAGATGGTTTCAGTAAAGCTGAAGATCAATACTGGCTGAGCAGAATGAAAATGACAAATAAAAGAAAGCATGTGGAGAATAAAGCGTTTTTTTTTTTTTTTTTTCTGCTCCCTCCCTGGGTTTCATAATGGGGAAACAGTAACACTTGAGTGCGCTTGTTTTTCCACTAAGGACTTACCCCCACAGCTTGATTTTAAAATTATAGTAGTGAGAATTGAACGATTTTTTTTTTTTTTTTTTTACGCTTTGGACTTACTTGTGTTATTTCTTTTTCATTTCATTGCTCACTCTTATATAATTTCAGTTATTTGGTATATAAATGTATTTTAGATCACCTGACAAAACATACGAGCATTAAAATTTCAACTTTAAAATAAATCCTTGAGAGTTGGACAAATGATCCACAGGCCAAATACAGCCCACTTTGGCGTTCAATCCAGCCCACTTGATGAATTTTGAACGTTAATATGTGTACAAACATGTTATTGATGTTTTGCCAAATTATAGTTCATATCCAGAATGCCAGCAGCGGTCATTTTGACCATATCAAAATTAAATACAAGATAACAAAAAAAAAAAAAAAAATTAATGTTTTAGACCAAAGGTGTTAAATTCAATTTTGTCATGGGCCAGAATTTAAAACTGGCATGAAGTCACGGGGCAAACTAACTATATTATTAACTATGTGCTATGTAATTAACTATAAACATGCACGTCTTCTCTTCTCTTTGGATGTGAAATAATGTTTTTTTTTTTTTGTTTGTTTGTTTGTTTTTCATGTGGATGCACTGAATCTAGATTAGCCAAAGCTTATTAGTATTAATACGAGACATTGTAATAGAAAAAAAAAAAAAATCACAAATTTTCACTGTAAATCTTTCTTTACAGAATGCACAAAATGCATGTGTTATAACATAGAGCATAGATGATGAATAACAGAAGAAAACATAAAAAAAGAAAAAGCAGCATTCTGTCTCTCTGGCCTTTATTCATGACTTTTACACATAATTTATTTTAGTTCAAACCGATGCTTTAGAAGGCTTTTTCGCCTCCCGACTCGGACTACAACGCCATATATTAGGACCAAACGTGGCCTGTGAGTCAAATTTTTGCACAACTCCTGATCTAGGGGTCGGAATGACCACCCTTAGTTGTTCTAATAGTTTTGAACTCCCAGGCCTTTTTAGTGTTTATTATATTATTTATATCCTTGTATTTATAACAGACGATAATTGTACTGTTCTGACCCAATAATGATTGTGTTGGTGCGAAACTGGTGCAGTGGACCCACAATAATATTTTTACATCCCTATTTGGTTGTGTCTTTTAGTTTCTCTCAGTAGCAGGTTGGCAGTACATTGCATTTTTCAGTGATAACAATGCAGCTAATTAGCTAAAGCAATTCTACGGTAATGCAAATTTTATTGCTGTTGTAGAGAATCAAGGCTTTAGGGCGGTGATTCTCACTTACTTTATGCTTATTTGATGCAAACACTGTAGAGAAGCTGTTCTCCAGACACTGTCAGGAAAAAAAAAAAAAAAACCCTGAAGACTAGCAAGCAAAGGACAAATGCTATTGAAGGAAAGTGTCTATATGGCATGGTGACACAGGACACCAAGTACACAATTCAACTTCTACATTTAACCCATCACCAAAGTGATCTGTGGTCAGCGTCTTGGTTCTTATGGTATAGTGTACCAGGATGGCGCCATTCTCAGGGACTTTAGCGCTAACCTCAGACCACTTCTTTAGCCACTTAGCCTCCAGTAGCAGAAATAAACAAAAATAACAGCAAAACAAGGTGCCCTGTTCACCCTCACTGGTCACCTTGATGCCCATGTAGACATATCTGATGTCAATTTTGTGATATCCTTTGAGACGAGACTGAATTTGCATCCATACAGCCTACATCGCAGCTGTGATGTCTTGTTATCTAAAAACACCACCTTGTCTTTGTTATGTCTATAATACTCCGAGGGCTGGAACACAGTGGGAACTTCCATGCTGCACTCCTGGCTCCCTTTGTGGCCTTGCCCTGGCCTGCTTGATTCCTCAGCATGATTCCTCACAAACAGCTGTGCTGAGACCGGAGAGAATAACAGGGTTGAAAAGCAGTTGTGAACAACAGACGAAACGAGGACCGAACCACTTTCGCTCGAGTACAAAGGGCTTAAGCTTCAGACGTGGCCTCGATACTTCACTGGGATTCACTGTTAATCACCGTTCTATGAGGATGGCAATTCAATTTGTCATTTTTGTCGGTTTTGTCCTTTGAAAACAACTAGATAAGATGTCAATATGACTTATTGACTTTAATTGACCTTATTACAATGCTTACAATGTGTGATAGGGAAGAATAGAGGAACTAAGTTACTGAACGTTTTCCTCATCCGTTACAGGGATAGGTAGGAATCATAAAAAAAATACTAGTAATGAGCTAATTTTTTGAGAAACACAAGTCTTCCAAGTTGTGAGAAGGCAGGAATGGCACAAATTTCCCTCATGGTACAAAACATCTTGTATTGATGATGATCTTGTCTTTTTTTTTTTTTTTACTAGTTCAGTTTACTTTGTCTAGATGGGAGGTCAATAGTAAAGGACTTTTTTTTTTTTTTTTCGTAAAAATGCAATCCAGACAGAAGTGGGTAAACTAAAGAGTGCTGCTGTGAAGAAAAAAAAAAAAAAACAAACATATTCTGTATCTCAAGTTTTCACGGTATTTCCAATTGGTTAACGTCTCTCTGAATATTGCTCTGAGGACAACTTAAGTGACTTTTCTGGTTTGCATTATACATGAAAGGACTGGAAGCAGTTACAGAGAACCTGCAATTATTTCTCGAAATAATTATGGAGTGTATTCCTGTCTGTTTTTTTCTTTATAAATGGTGTGAATGCAAAGTACAACAATGCGATGCTAACACTGCTCTTAACGGTGTAGAGATAAGGCTTCAAAAGTGAAAATGGCCATAAAAACAGATTCCATTTTATGAAAAGTCACCTGCATTTTGGATTCTCCAGCCCTTCCCTGTTATCTGCTTCTCTCTTTCTTTCGCTCATTTTGTGTAACGTTGTGTTGTTTGTGTGTGTCAGTTGAGCGAGTCAGAGTTTGGTGTTGTGTCTGTGCACAGTCTAGATTAAGCTGTCACCCAGTCTGTGATTGGTCTCAGTCAGGCTGATCAATGTGGGGCCAGCTTGCAGATAATAAAGCTGTTAGGTCTCCCCTCATGCCTTTAATTGAACAAGTGTGGCCGGCCTGGTCCATCTGGACAGGAGGCATTCTGGGAATTGTGTGTTGTCATCGGGGCCATGGCCTGAATTCTTGGCAATAAAGTTGAACTTTAGAGTTCTCTGAGATTGAGTAAATTGAGTTTGATAGAAAATCTCACACAGGAGACGGCGGATTGACAAATGTCCTTCAGATTACTAATACAGGGACAACAATTGTTGGGATTGATTACATCTAGGAGATCATCCTTACATTTGCAACAGGTCACTTAAGCCCGGCGCACATGGGGAGGATTCGGCGCGCGCCGATGGCTCAGCGCCACCTGTGCGGGCTGATAGTACACCCGCACACGATGAGAATTCTGCTCACGTCTCGCTAGTAAGTCAGCTAATTTCCCAGGTCACGTGATAAGTTAAAACCGCTGACGAAGAGGATCTTTTACTGTTATTGTTGTTGTTGTTGAATATTATTCAGACAAGGATTGTCTTGCCAAAGTTCCACAAATTTGTCTTCTAATATCGTTTCATTCAACAAGTTGCTGCCGGTTGCCATCTTGTTGCATCAGTGTAACGCATGCGCACAAATCATTTGTAGTGAGAAAGATGCTCACGTAGCCCGCACACGATGAGACTTTGTTCACTCGCGCCGAGAGAAATCGAACACGATCGATATTTTGCTCACGGCCCTGAGTGACAAATGGCTCACGTAAATTTACGCGAACACGACGAGAGTCTGGCGCTGAGCAATCGGCGGGCGCCGAATTCTCCACGTGCGCGCAGGGCTTTAATTTACCGAGCGCCTCCATTTGTGAAGCTGCAACAAAGCAAAGATTTAGGTTTCGGAAATCACACTGCACCATACTGTGAACCTTCCTGTGAGTGGGGAGAACCAGCAGCTGTCAACAGCTGGAAACATTTTTTTTTTAACTTTGTGTCCAGTGGCCAAAAAAAACCCTTTAACTTTGACCAGAACCTGGATGAGTAAGAATCTTCATTGACAATGTATCATTGCCTGGAGGTTTGGTGGAGGTCCCTGGTTAGAAGCTATTGCTGTTAAAGGTGTTTATGACTGAACCTTTCAAATGTTTTGTATGGTAAGTGGATCCATATATTGATAACTCCATTAAATAAGTACTTGTGGGGACCTACATGAGGACCATAAATTAAGCAGTTCATCGGACCACGTGTATTTATATTCAGGAATCTAAAGGGCAGGGCCCGTGCCTCAGGATGTTACATCGGCATACGGAGGGAATTCATTAAATTTTTTTGGGAATCCTTGTTGTGTGTGTAGAGACTTTAATTATTTTCTGTCAAAGGTCCCTTTTTGCTGATGTCTGCAGGCGCCGTAGAGTGAAAGCTCAAGCGCTCAACGCCTGCAGCTAGTGGCCCAGTTAACTGAGATAAGGTCAGAAATCCACTGCTGATTTAGAGGATACAGAGCTGCTCCTCCTGGACACTTACAAGAGCTCTCTCGCTGGTCTTCAAGACAAGTCAATGAAAAGTCCTTCAGCCTGCCAGGCTGCTGTTTGCCTCCCTACCTCTGTCAGCAAGATCCCCCTTCCACCATATATACGCTTGGGCAGAGGGTTGTCTGACCTTTTTGCTGAAATGTTAGGGCAAATTAGTTGTCAGAAAAATGGGACGTGGCCGCCATACAAAACCTTTAATTCCAGCTCCAGCTTCCTTCAAGTGTCTGTCTTTAACGATGGCTTTCTACTGGTTTTCTAACTGGACAATATTCTTGTCTATTTTTGTCATAGACCTTTGTTTGCAGAGTGAGGCAAACTGACACCGGATATTTTCTGGTTGAAACGAAGATAAGGAATTCTTTACAGTCAATGCTGCACATCCTGTGTGTGTCGCTGCACAAATTCAGTCTTTATATCACAAATCCCTGAGTTGCTATTATTCACTTTTACACTGAATACAAAAGAGCGCATAATGAACCCAAATGCAAGCAGTGCCCTTTTAAAACTGACTAAACACTGAGCTTGTGCATATTTATTACCTTATGTAATATTTTTTCCCTTTGTTCTGGGTTTTTATTGTGTGTTTTCCTTTTCCTATTTTTTTTTTTTTTTTATTATTTTAATAAAACACCGCTGCAGCAAGGACCATTTATTCCTGTATAGAAAATAGCTTCTAAATAATGCTGCCGCACTTTTTAAGAATACTCTCAGCCTATGATACACATTTTTCTTGAGAGCCGCATGTTTAAAGAATTTAAAGTATTCTGAAGCAATTTATCTACAGATTTATGGGAAATATGTCTTGATAACAGTTCCTTTGGTTTCAAGTGGTGTCCTTACAAAAACATGAAATAGTAGATTTGAAAATTATTTTATATATATATATATATATATATATATATATATAAGTATATGATTATATATAGTCTAAACCGGGCATGGGCAAACTGAGGCCCGAGGGCCGGATGCGGCCCGCCAACCTTGGCTAAATTATATAATTTATTTATATTATTATTATTATTTTGTCTTTTCGCTGCAATAATAAATTTCCCCAGTGGATGATGTCAATAAGGGTATTAAATATTTAGGATTTTAGGTTTATACGTGTATATTTCAGGCCATTTATCTCAGATCAGATGACCAATGCATTTTTCTGTTCTTTACTCGCCCCCCGTGTCCAATTTTTAGAACCAATTGTGGCCCGTGAATCAAGAAGGTTGCCTGGTCCCTATTGGTGGGTGAACAATCCAACTCTTGGTGAATTCTGTTTAACAATGATACAAAGAGCCGACATCAAAGAATTAAAAAGCAGTTTTGCAATGAACACCTGCCAGTTATCCCTGTAACTTTTTCTGACACCTTAATAAAGTTGTATTTTGTCATTTAGGACAAGCTGGTGAGCAAAGTACATTGCTATACATAGTAGTAGTATAGAATTTTGTTTGCATTTACCAGTTGTGCAGCCTACGTTGGATTGTGCTACATTCACTTCCTTTTGTTTGCAATTGATTTTTTGCCCTTTATTAGTGTCTACATCAT
Organism: Paraplagusia blochii; assembly: GCA_016785265.1. Classification (NCBI taxonomy): domain Eukaryota; kingdom Metazoa; phylum Chordata; class Actinopteri; order Pleuronectiformes; family Cynoglossidae; genus Paraplagusia; species Paraplagusia blochii. The sequence goes on from JAFBJS010057606.1 coordinate 45,685, forward strand.
AAATCATGGTATTTAGATGTTACCATAGCCTACATTTCCATGTTATTTTTGTTCATGGTAGCGTAGGTGAGTGATGTAGTGTTGACAAAAAATGACAAAAATGTTGAGCTGTAGGAACCGAATTCTTAAGTACCTGAAATTAGGTAACGAGTCCATTTTGTTTCTATGTATGGACCTATCTGACGAAAAACTTGTGCAATAAATAGATTTGCATAATGCGTCAGTTTCTCTTGCATTCGGGTTAGAAGGCTGCTAACATTGCACCAACTAGCTGCATAATTTTGCACCAACTAAGAACAGCCCAGAGGTGTTCTCAGTTCTATGGTTGAAGAAGAAGAAAAAAAAAAAAAATCCAAATGAGAAACTGTAGATCAGATATAGTTGTCTTATCTTTTCATGGCTGCTCACTCAGATTTTGTTTTCATATAATTTGATAGTAAATCTAATAAATACAATGCATACATTTGGAAAATAATTTACAGAGCGGGCAGCTGATGCTGAACTCAACAAAAAAAAAAGAAAAAAAACAGAAACATATATATATATATATATATATATATATATATATATATATATATATACACGTAAAACGCAAAGACTTATTAAACAATATGATAACCGATTTATACCAGTTACAGTTAAAAAACCTTTGTAGCCTTCAACCAAAGTCCTTGGTCTTCTAGTCTATGGTCTAGACAATGATCTGATGAGTTTGACTTCATGTGACGTTCACTGACTGAATGGACAGAATGAGTGTACCATCAGACTATATGGGGAGGACTGACTACCAAGTACTGTCACATCTCAAAGACAACAATGAGGACTATTGTAGTCTGTCAATAAGGGAAATGTCAGTTTCAGACACAATGTCAATATATTTGTCCATGTCAATGATGGGCTGGTCCACATTACTGTGACTAGGTAGAAATACAATATCAACGGCCTAGAGTCTACAGTATTTCTTTGGTGAAGCGATGGAAAGACATTCTGCGAATCCCGTGGCTATATTTTTTGTTTGAAAAACAGACTTGTTTAAATACAATGCTGAGGGATGTGGAGACGGAATTTTAGGGAACATCCGTTTTATGGTGGTTCCGAGAAATGTTACAAATTCAGTTCAGAAAGAACCAATTGGCTAAAATGTTCTGGTTCAAAGCCCTAATATTGACAACTAACCCTTAACCCCACGAAAGATTAAAGGATAAAACTAAATCTCACAGATTGAACCGAGAGACAACATGTAAAACCCCATTCAAAAAAACAAGTTAATCTGAAAGGATTGAACTTGTGATCTCTTTAGTGTAAGGTTAAGCACTACACCCTCTCACACCATGGAGCCCCTTGGCACAGGGCTAATGCTACTTGATTTCCTTTAGTTGTGATACATGAGACAATCGATGCATCAGCCCAAAGAAATTGTAAAATAAACGCCTCTAAAGCACATTATTTCAAATTATGAAAAGTTATTTGTAATCAATAATTTAACAATGGATCACAGCAGGATTGTATACTTAACTAGATGAACACTTAACAAGGCATTAAATGAAACCAAATACAATAAAAGTAATGGTGAGAACTGCTGGTAAATTGTCGTAACATAAAATTATGAAACACTTTATGAAGAAAGATAAAATGGGGGAGATTTTAATGTGTGTATTCTGTTTCTGTTCCTCTTCGTAACTGGTTGATCAGAGAACTGTCCTTAATCAGAGACCAAGCCACAATGTTCCAGACTCAGTTGTATGAACGAATCGTCTTTTCTTTCGGCATGTCCCTTTTTCAGGGGTTGCCACAGCAAGTCAACCACCCTGTCCTCTGTATCCTCAACTCTAACTCCAACCACCTCCATGTCCTCTCTCACTTCATCCAACAATCTCCTATTTGTCTTCTAATTGGTAGCTCCATCTCTACCAATATAACCACTGTCCCTTGTCCCTGTCCTCTGTGTCCTCATATCTAACTCCTACCTACCACCTTCATGTCCTCCTTCACTGCGTCCATAAATCTCCTCTTCATTTCCTACCTGGTTGCTCCATCCCTAGGATAATTCTTCTACCAATATAACCACTGTCCCTCCACTGAACATGTCCAAACCACGTCAATCTGGCATCTCTAGCTCGTTCTCCAAATCTCCCTGTCTGTCTTGTCCCTCTAATCACCTCATTCCTGATCCTGTCCATCCTTGTCTCTCCTAAAGAGAACCTCGGCATCTTTAACTCCTCTACCTCCAGATCTGCCGCCTGTCTCCAACCTATTCCTGGCGTCTTACAACTGTCCTCTAAACCTTTCCCTTCACTTTAGCTGAAACTCTTCTATCACAAATAATTCCTGACATTTTTCTCCGGTTGTTCGATCCTGGAATAGTGGTATAAATGAATGTAGTTTTTTTTTTTGTTTGTTTTTTTGTGATTGTGATTGTTGTGAAGGGTTGATGAGATGATGCCAAACCTCTTTCTACATTCTCCTTTTCTGTTTGTCCTCCACCTCAACTTTGTGGTTCACAGCCTGTGCTCATCACCACTCCCTGAAGGCCCTTTGCCTCTACTCCCTGACCTCAGCCTGACACTGATCCTGCCTTTTGAAGACAAGCAGGGATCAAGTGTGGATCAAGGGGTTAGTGTTTTCCATGCCGTCTGAGGGCTGCGTGTGTGTGTGTGCTCTGCGGGTCGATGAGCTCTGCGTGCTTAACTTGTGCAGCCGACGGGCGCATGTTTGCAGTGGGCTCCAGTTAATCATTCAGCATGAGGGAAAAATCCACGATAGGATGATAAACATATTGCTAAGTCAGGGGAACACAGGCAGAGGACGACTGCTGGGAATGCGAATGGCAGTAAACACATCACTTGTATGAAGTGATGTGTTTTTGTGCCAATTACAGTATGGTGCTTTCAAATCGTTAAAGTGACAAGCGTGGGGACAGGTTTGATGACCACTTTCGCTGCATTTTAACATGTGCACGGTTGTACATATTACAAGAGCTGTTAAAACCATTTCCCCCCTAAACAAGATTTTGTTCAGAGCCCCAACGTTAAACCCTGCTGTCTATGCGCTGAAAACAGGCAAACATACCTTTACCTTCCAGACGCAACAGTTGCTGTTGCGGCTGCAGTTCCCGTTCGCCCTTGACTATGTACTTAATGTACTTATTAAGTTGCCTTGATGGAAATGCATCAACATCCCTCCTAAGTATATTTGATGAGTGAAAATCTCCTACCCATTACACACCACAGGGGGAGGCTGTAATCAACATTTACACACATCGTGAAGGACTGTTTGCCCAGACTCTGTCTGTGTTTGTACAGACATGAAAAAAGTTTGTTCTACTTTTCCTTCTTCAGTTCAAAACAAGGGAAACAAGATTAGGAAGTAGTTTGGCTTTTCTGGCATTTTATTTGTGATTGTGTGGAGGAAGTTTTTATTCATTCATCTTCAATCTCGGGTCCGTTACCGTGTCAAAGGGGCAGCAATCTCCGTGTCGCCACCCAAACTTTGTGTGGGTTGGGTCGGTTCTATACTGAGAGAACCTCAGTGGCAACCTGGCAACTGGGAGATTAGAACCTGAAGTCTGTCCGAGTTAAAATTTTAATGGACATCAAAACTGGATTCAAGCACGTAATTTCACATTATCAAAACGTCTTAGTCATCAACCAGATGGAAAACATACAACCCCGTGGGCCAAAACCAGTCCCTTTATGAGTTAATTCGGTATCGGAGTTAATTTCCGATACCGATATGAACCGATACCAATGCCGATATAGGCAGCTAATTTCCCCTGAATTATTGTGATTGTGACCAGACTAAATGCATTCTATAAATAACTGTGTAGAACATAAACACACTACTTCAATATAAGTTATGGAAAAATGACACATTTATTTTTTACCATTTTGTCTGAAATTGTGCAGCAATTAATGTAAACAAGAGATGTCCAGTGTTGGACAGAATAAATTTACAAAACATTGATTAACATTATAAACCGGGCTCATTCAGCCTCACAACAATAGTCAATATGAATGGGCACAGATAGAAACAGCTGCAGTATAGCGTATATTAAGCGTAAAAAAAAAACCTCTCTGACAGAAAAAAAACTTTTCAGCATCGTCACCGAACGGCGTTTTACTGGCAAATGTCCGAGAAATACTTATTTCGAAAGCAATTAGTCCTGACATTACAGTAGCCCGGCAACAGAAACTCGTTCAGAAAAAAACAGCGTCTTAAACGGGTGAGAACGGCTGGTTCTCCAGGACGATGAACTCTGTGAAGTTTGTCTAATTTCTTTTGCTCTCGTCTGTTCTTTACCGTGTTTAACTCTGAGTCTTTGAGAGAGAGGGGGAGAGAGAGAGAGACAGCTGCTGCTGCTGCTGCCGTTGCCGCTGTGTTGTTTCACTCCATGAGTTTATTCCATGTCCTTTTTCTTTACTTCGCTGCATAAAAACGCTTCGTGTTAAAATCTTACCCCCACCCTCACATGACCAGCTCATTGCAGTCATTAAGAATTACAGTTTTCTGTCCACAAAAAACTCAAGACCACGGACAGTTACTGTAGCATTGCTCATTGTAGCTGTCTCTTTAAATGACATCATTAATCACGTGGGTGAGAGTGCCAGTGCTGCTGACTCAGTTCCTCATGCGGATGTCCAGCGTATTTGACGAGACCGGGGCTTTACAGCATCGGATTAATAATATCGGTGGAAAAACCGATGCCGATATAATCCGATATTAAAAAAATATGCTCATATCGGCCATATATTTATCGGTGGACCGATATATCGGACATCCCTAGTTTTAATCTCACCAGTCTCATGGCTGCATTGTTTCTGTTATACTTAATTGCAGGAAAACAAGGGGAACATGTAGGTAATGCTATTAAAGGTACTATGTTTGTATTTATACATTCCTGCATAAATACAAAGCGTGTGTTCGTTTGTGCACATGAGCAACAAAAATGGGTTTAACACCCCCACCCCCATATCAGACCATCGTCACTCACGAAGAGGTAGCATTAGACTTGGTAGGCTGTCGATTGACTAGAGTAATTATGGGTCCTTGCTGTATGAGCACTTTTTATTCACTCATGCATACCCACACCAGAGGGGACAGAGCTGGCATTAAACTGTGCTATGCTCTTTCACAGCATCGCCCCGTAAATCGTAGAAATTTTTATGTGAGGGAGAAGCAATTTTTAGTGTGACCACACTCCATCAAAGGGAGTGCGGATCCACAAATGAGGTCAGCTGCACAGGCTGTAACATTCGGGACGGGAGTCACACTTGTTTTGCCTCCCGTGTGAGACCCGATGCGTAAAGATTCACATTCAAAAGGTGGGACCAGATGTTAGAGTTGCATTGACTTGATGGTACGCAGAGTGTGTGCATGTGTTAGCTCCGACATGCTTACAGAGGGGCTTATGAGAACTTTAAAGGTGAACAAGTGATGAAGGTAATGGTCAGGTTATTAATTTGAATTAAAAACAGCGGAAGAACTACAGCGAAAAAAGTAAAAATAAAAATACATGTTTACATGTGTGTGTGTGTATATATATATATATATATGTATATATATATATATATATATATATATATATATACTGTATATATACACAAAATAAATTCATTCTCAGTTATTTTACACGTAACACTTTTTTTTAAATTTTTTTTTGTATGTTTTGTAAACGTGTGTATACGATTCCTTTTGATAAAACTGTGATTAGAATTACTCTATATTGTTACTATAGCCCAGTGTCCACCAACCTTTTTTGCGCCACTGACCGGTTAAATTGCTCGTGCTATTTTCACGGACCGGTCGTTAAGTTGTTGCAGATAAATACCCATTAATAAAATTTTATTTCTGGTGTTTTTAAATTCTACCTTATAAAGTCTTCCTACCAAAATTTGTTGTGCATGAGCACAAGGGTTTTTCAAATGCACACAGTCAATAACTTTCTCCTACCAGACAGTATAAAAAGTTAGAATCTTGTATCAATGACTCTGCATCATATTGAGTTTTTTTTTTTTTTTGGGTCTTCACTGAGAAAATATTTCCTTATCAAATATAATTGCATTATTGATGATAGAATGCTCGCCATTCTATTAAGTTCTTTCGTTGATATGGGTATGGATCAAGTAGAAGTAATAGCCAGATGGAGCCAAAAGGAAATATTATGAAACATGGAAACATTGGGTTTTAATATTTACATGTTTGTATAAATATAAACACACACACATATTTATTTATTTAAATGTTATATGAAAGCAACATGTAATAACAGATATTAAAAATAAAACTTATTTTCCTCAGTTTTTAATTATTTAAACCTTCCATTT
>JAFBJS010057607.1:0-22792 GCA_016785265.1 Paraplagusia blochii
AGCCGCAGTGATGTTCGTCTCTGTACCTGCTGTGAGATCAGATAAATGGAGGTGTACTGACCACAGCTGGCCCCGAATATTACTGTATCTGTGATGTAGCCTGTGATTCAGTACTTTTGTGTTGTCTCAATGCTGCATCTGTTTAGTAAAAAAGTATTGTAATGTTTCTTTTGGTGACAGTGGTGACCTGAGACCAGGTACTGAATAAGAGGAGAAAGATGGATTCAAGCCTGGGATGTCGGGAAATCCATAATATTTCTCAAAATATTATTTATACACTAGGTTTACAGGACGGTTGTGAGACTAGTAATGATCGATGGATTAGAGACACTAGGGATAGGCAGAAGACAAGAGGCAGAGCTGGAGGTGGAGGAGTTAAAGATGCTGAGATTCTCTTTAGGAGAGACAAGGATGGACAGGATCGGAAATTAGGTCGTTAGAGGGACAACACAGACAGGAAGGTTTGGAGAAAAAGCTTGAGATGGTTTGGACATGTTCAGAGGAGGGACAGTGCAACATTGGTAGAAGAATGATCCTAGAGATGGAGCTACTAGGTAGGAGACAAAGAGGCAAAGAGGAGATGTATGGAGGCAGTGAGGGAGGACATGGAGGTGGTTGGAGTCAGAGTAGAAGATACAGAGAACAGGCGAGATGAAAATGCTGAGGCAACCACTAAATAAGGAACAAAGTGAAAGGAAAAGAAGAACATACACTACCATTCAAAAGTCATGCAGTCAATTTTGTACAATTTTTTACATTAAGAGTCACACTTTTCAATGTCACTGTTAGTAATAATTATTTGTAATTGATATAATATTTTTTTCCTTCAAACTTTTAGAATACTTCATTTAAAGCAATTACAGCAGTACCACGGTTTTCATCCATTATCCTTCACTTTCCTTAAAAAATGTCCTTTATAATAATGCAAATCTTGAAATCGTACTGAGTAACATTCAATTAAAATAGTTACAGTCTGTAGTGTTTTCAACAAGAAGGGAACAAAGTTGGGTTGATGGATTCTAGTTATTATCTGGTATCTACTACTTCATTGTCTGTTGGTGTCCTAGATTAGATAAGATTGAACAGTAATGATGTGGCAAATTTTGTCTCTCAAGAACTAAACTGATTTGAAGATTTCTCTCAAACCTGCTTTGTTTCCCATCCATGTGGTAAGACAACCTGAATGTCAACACTCAGATGGTAAGATGTGTCTCAGGAAGTTCTAAAAACCCTCATTTACACTTGACACCAGGTGAAACCAACATCCATGAAGTAGGTCAACAACCGCATGACATGATGACTCTTTATTTAAGGATTCAGCTTAGAGAGGTTTCATACCTAGATGTTTTCACCAGGTAGTCAGAGCTGAAGAAGCTCAGACTATGGTACTCTCTCTGAAGGAGGGGTGAAGATCTTCAAGTAACTGCAGCTGCTAACTTCTCAGTACAATGGTCTGCAGTTTAGAACGACCTACATCAAACTTTTATGGTTAACTTTTTTCCTTTTCAGTCATCAGTAAACCCTTTACACAAAACCATTATCAGTTACCAGTGTTGGGCAAGTTACTTTAAAAAAGTAACTTATTACTTTACTAGTTACTGCTCTGAAAAAGTAACTGGTTACGTTACTAGTTACTAAATTATAAAAGTAACTAATAACTATTTACATTACTTTACATAAGTAAACAGGCAGTTGGTGGTATAATGGTTAAGGAAATGGACTTGGGTTTGCAAGGTCCCTGGTTCGAATCCCACTATCATGAAATTTCCGCTGAGGTGCCCTGAGCATGGTTGCCCCACACACTGCTCCCCGGGCGGTGCCCCAGCCTGTAGCCCTTCGATCACTACGGTGATAGATTAAATAACGAGTCATAATTTCTCAAAGGATACCTTCCTACAGATTAATGTAGTTCTGATTTATTTGATTTATTTATTTTATAATAATGATAAAAACACATTCAAAAAGTTTCGAGTCGTGCTCCATAGCAACTATCATAATGAAATGTAGTGGTTCAATAGAAACAAAATAGATGTTAAGACATTTTGACAGACATCTTTATTGTAACCTCAACTTGCCTCTTGCCATCGTTTTGCTTGTGGGTGTGTGCTGCTGTACCCTGTGTGTGAGACTGGTAATTTCCTTAAGGCAAGAAGACCCGCCCAGATCTCTTTCTGGTTGGCTCAGCCTGAAATTTTAACCTATGGCAACCAATCATAGCTCCTTTACAACGGATGGGTTCAGTTAGTGTGAACGGCCGTCCTTCACTCATGACTGTGAGAGTTACCACACAGGCTCCACTGCCACACAGTCCTCTCTCTGAGGACGGGAGAAACCGTCTATTTGGACCACAGATAGTAACGAGTGACGTTACTTTACACCAGAGTAACTATAACTGCGTTACTGAATGGGGTATCAAGTATCCCAACAGTTACTAGCAAATAATTAATCAAGACTATTATATTTTTCTGAATATAAGACACCCTTTTTTCATTCTTTGCCAACAACCTCTAGAGGGCACTCTTGCAACATATACTCATAAGTGATTTATTTGTTCCGTACACACTGATGCGACTTATAGCCTAGAAAAAAAACCCAGTTATTCAGATAAAATGTCAATCTTAAACCTGATTTTTTTTTTTTCTGTCTAGAGAGACAAACAAACATCAGCAGGCAGATGTCTGCAGTGGAGTATTTCCCAGTAGAGTTTATTGTCTCAATTCAGGTCTTAATATGAGAGTATATTTAGTCGCTGAACTGCAAGGCAAATGGAATAAAGAGTCTGCATTGACAGCTGAATACTGATTACATACTGAGGTACAAAGCTAAGAAAAAGACATATGTACAAAGTCACCATGACGGATGAGTGGATGAGTGGATTTCTGACATGAGTATAGATGAGTATTATGGGATGCAGGGATGGTTTAAGTGGATTGTCTTTATACTATCCATGTCTTAATGTGTTTTTGTGAGTTTATGAAAGGGTTACTGGGAGTTCCGTGTACCTGTTTATTACTTCTCCTTCTCCGACTACTTAGACTTAGCGAAATTATTTGCTATTTCACCCTGTGAGCTTTGTTCGTTTGTTTTGTTTTGCGGTTGGTTTGTTGTTGGAATCATTATTCCGTATTTTTCGACAAAAATATGGGTCAGTGTTTAGAAATACGATATAGAAAAAAAACACAGCGTATGTGGAGTTCTGTAGGAACCAGGAGTGATTGACAGTCAGCTCTAATACTGTAAAGCCAGTCCAACTACTGTCAGTCAAACATCCATGAATGAAATTCTATTTCCTCCTGAAGTCCATCAACAACGTCCAGCTGTCAAAGGTGTCCCTTGTAGACAGCCAGCCGTCAGGATTCCTAATTGCTCGTTACGATGCCGTACAAAAATACGTCTGTTTACTTATTTTTTTGTTATTACCCAGTGGTCTCTCCGTTCTCACGGGTCTTCCTTCTTTTACATCTGTGTGCAGCTGTTTAAGGGAAAGTTCTTCCACTGCGAGGGACACGATGTGGCGAACATCTCTAATAAAACCCAGTGTCTGGAGGCGGGTTACCGATGGGTCAGACGCAAATACAACTTTGACAATCTTGGACAGGTTTGTGTTCACGCTGCGCTGCACATCCAACACTGACACTCAGTCATGTGTTCTGCAGTACGTGATGGTACGACGCTGATGCGTGTGTGTGTGTCGTTGTTTCAGGCACTGATGTCACTGTTTGTTCTGTCATGTAAAGACGGCTGGGTCAGCATCATGTATGACGGCCTGGATGCTGTCGGAGTGGATCAGCAGGTGAGGATCTCCACACACACACACACACAGACTAACACACTAGTTTGACATAACGCAATCCAACTACTGTGTTTTCTGGAATTTAAGTCACACCTTTTTCATCCTTTGGCTGGATTTTAGGTAGAACTTATATATTAAAATATATAATTTTGTATGTTGGGTTCTTTTTTCTTTCCACTAGAGGGCTCTCAAGGCTTGTATACCAGTGTCTGCTACTCCTTAAAACTGATGATTTACTTGCTAATTATAATGTCAATGATAATAATAACAGCAGTGACTGTAATTATTATTATTAATACTAATGTTGTTATGAAATATTATTGTCATGTAAAGCAGGGGCGTAGCCAGAACCCATAAAATGGGTGGGCCCCGAACAAATTAGGGTGGGTCAACCCCAAATTATTGTAGCCAAGTTTGATTAGCCCTCTCATTGGATGGGGCGGGAGTGACTGACAAATGGGTGGACCCAGTCCCACCCAGGCCCACCCGTGGCTACGCCTATGATGTAAAGCATGTTGCTTCCCTGGGAATCAAACTCAGAACTCTTTGCTTTTGAGGCAGGCAAGATAATAAAATGTTTTTTTTTTTAACTTATATTAGACATTAGCAGACATTCTTTTTGACATCATTTGACCCACCCACAACAGTACTATTTTGACCCTATTTGTTGACTCGTTTTTTTTTTTTGTTTTTTTTTTAAACACAACCCAGAGGTTTTTTTTTTTTAAACACACCCCAGAGGTACCTCAGATAGAGGTCTACCAAGTGTCCTTAAGTACCAGGATAGAGACCCCCTCTATTTATTGTTTTTCATTATTTATTTTGCATTTTTTGCCTTGTGCGACTTATAGTCCAGTATGGTAGATACTGTTACAGTAAAATATATCCTCTCACTCTGTGAGGTGATTGGTTTCTCTGACATCCCCACGTTTTATTTTTATTTAAATTGGTAAAAATGGACGCTACATCTATACCAGGACAACAATCAGACAGACAAACACATACAGAATGAAAAATAGGTTTGTGGTTTGATTGATTATTGTTATATTGTTTTACTGTATTTTACATCCACCTTGAGTCAGTGTCAGAGAGAAACACTCCAGGACAGAGGGGAGGTGTCAGAGGGTAAAAAAAAACAGATAAATAGATTTGAGCTGTCAGTGTCAGACTGTTTCACTGCTGACTCATTACTTTCATTGTTTTCTGTTTTACTTTCTGTTTCTGCAGCCAATCAGAAACAACAACCCCTGGATGTTGCTGTTCTTCATCTCCTTTCTCCTCATCGTCAGCTTCTTTGTGCTCAACATGTTTGTGGGCGTGGTGGTGGAAAACTTTCACAAATGTCGGCAGCAACAGGAGGAGGAGGAGGCGCGGCTGAGGGAGGAGAAACGACAGAGGCGTTTGGAGAAGAGGAGAAGAAGTGAGAAACGATCCCTGGAGGGAACCACAGTGTTTTGTCCTGAACTACAACACAAGGGTCGACATGAGTGTAACTGGGTTTGTCAGTCTGGACGGACCTTAGTTTGTCTCTATCTTCAGGCTGAGAGTCCTCTCAGCTACAGGAGTAGGGATGACAGACACTGTCTGGTGCTTTTTGACCACAGCAGCAGCACAGATGAGACTCTAGTGGGTAGTTGTACACTCTACCCATGAATCAGAGCCTCTCTGCTTTGCCATTGGTCCACGTTGGGTCTAATAATAAAGCGCCTCTGTGCTTATATCTCCGATTAAAGAAAAGTGCCCAGTGAGGTGATGTGGAGCAGCGTTCCCAGCAGAACACAGTGGTTTAGTCCTATTATGGCAGCCTGTCTGAAAACACCAGGGCAGATATGGCTCAGCCATATAATAACGCTGACTTCACGCTGCCGTGGCTCAACCCTTCAGAAAATCTTTTCTTTATATTTGATTTACTTAAGAGCACAAATGTGGTCCTCTCCCTTCAAAATAAAATGACAATGTGAAGTCTGCTCTCGGAGATCTAAAGAATTTTGTTGTCAACACAACACATGTTAGACATGGGCTGAATGAAATGACCCTGGTCCCAGATGAAGCTCAAAGAGACATTGCAAATGGCAACATTCAGACATTGAAGCCAAGGTCAGGAATTTTCATCTTAAGTCGACAACTCTCTGTCAATCATAGTGTTTTCCAACTTTTTTTGGACCACGACACAAATCTTAACAAAAGTCTCGCACTGGCCTCATGACTGATTAGTCTAAACCTGTTTGTTTGAAGCAACGCTGGTGTACTGGCAGGAACTGAAGAAAGTCACGCTCAAAGATCTAAAATTTTTATTGACATCTGCTGCCACCTAGCGGAAAAAATTTAATTGTTCATCCTATAGTGCTTTAGTGAGCTAAGAAAATGAATTTTCGCAAATCAGATAGTAGATTTCCTGCCAATTAAGTAGAATTGTAATATTTTCCACAGCTAGCCTAATGATCTTTCGTGGCACTTCCTATGGAAAGCTACAGATTTTCGTCCTTAGCATAAAATTACTTAATTTATTATTTGGTGAACATTGAAACTGCAATATCTCAAGAAGTAATGCACTGTCTGATTAATTACCTAAATTATTAAGAACTTCATTATTTACTACATACAATACTACTTATCACAGTCAAAGTTAACGAAGGGTTCATCTAATCCACCTGTGTTTTCTGCTGGGAAAATACTGTACACCATACACAAGGGCGGTGAAACAGAATGGGCTATAGGGGCCGCTGCTGCATGTCTCGCCACCAGGGGGCCTTGGGTTCCTTGTCAATGGGCTTATATTAGTGGAAAAGGTATACTCATACCATTTTTACTTCAATCTCACAATATCTACAGTATCTACCCTCTCTAGGAAGATAGGAGAAAATTAGTAGGAAAATATTGTGGGTAGGAAAATACTTCAGAACGACGGCACCCACACTTCACGTTGACACACAGTCAATATAAAGATTTAAAAAGGACTTGTGTCAGTGCACCTGCCAAGATAAGGACACAATATGACAGACATCATCTTGGTCATTAGCCAATGGCGTCAGTTAGTGTCAATCCAGCCCTGACTATAGACGTTTGAGGTGGTGAACTTGGTTTGGGTTGGAGGAGTTTAACCTGGAAAGGACTTTGAGTTTTTGGCAACATTATGTAGAAGTGTTACTGCATGAGTGTACTTATCCCATACTCTCTGGATATTACTGCTTCTCCCTATCTCTCGCTCCTTCCTCCCCCCTTTTCTGCAGTATAATCTCCAGTAGTGCTTTTCCTTTGTCAGTTAAGTGTCTGGCAACCGACTGTAAAGGTTTCTGCCCAAAGACACCTTGAGGTGGTGTGTGTGTGTGTTTGTGTGTTTGTGATGGATAAGACCGAATTCCTAAAGTGGCACTCCTAGTGCACACACACACACACACACACACTCTCAGAGTGTACTACTTGGCATCAACTACATCAGTGACTTCATGTCATATTTTTATTTCTCAGGCATTTTAATGACTGGCTGTCTGACTGCCAGTTTCTCTGAGTGTCTGAGTGTGTGTCTGTGTGTGTGAGTGTTTTCTTTTGTACATATGATGGTTTGCGTCTCTTTGTGACTCAGGGGCCCAGGAGAAACCATATTACTCAGATTACTCCCCGCTGCGTCGATCCATCCACACCGTGTGCACCAGCTACTACATGGATCTCTTCATCACCGTCATCATCTTCACAAACCTTCTCACCATGAGCATGGAGCACTACAACCAGGCCCAGGTAACCATGGCAACATCCGTCACCTGTCCTGGGACTACAGTAATGATGATGCAGAGGTACAGAACAGTCACGGGACGTTTTTGTCTTTGTGTCCCGCAGTACCTGGAGGAGATACTGAAGTACTGCAACTATGTCTTCACCTTGGTTTTCGTCATCGAGGCCATCATGAAGCTCATCGCCTTTGGCCTGCGCAGGTTTTTTAAAGAGAGGTATTCACACTGGTACCCTCCTTCTGTAGTAGAACTATAGAATGTTTACGCATTGACTTACAGTTAGCATTCTACTAGATAAGGTATAAGTGTAAAAAACTCTTCTCAGGTGGCCTGCAGGATGTGCAACAAATCAGATGTGCAGTAATTACTAATGTCCTGAATTAACTTCATGCCGATATCCAATGCTGATGTTGTCCAAACACTTTATTTACGATTCTCATACCAATATTTGCCAGGTAATATATATCTATTTATCTTTACAAAGCACTGTAAAAGTTGCTAGCACCTACACTCTGCATACAATCTCCTTAAATAGAATATTAAATGAGCTGCAATGCTGCCATCTTGTGATTTTTACATTCACATACAGCTGTTTATCCCCATTGATTGTTATTGAAAATGACTGTTTTCAGGGCACAAAGGTAGTGGATTGTTGGGATTTCATTATTAGAAGATAAAGTATTAGTGATTCTTATATATATAATACAGGATTATCGTAATATCAGGTTGATATCATGACACTATTACTAGAGCTGGTAATATTGGATTAATGGAACTTTTTTATTTAGGCTACCGGTAACACTGACCGACCATTTACCTGAGCTGAGGAAATTCAATACATTAAGTATTATTTACTTTTAATATTTTATCTAAATATTTGCAATGTCAGGGACTAACGAGATAGAGTTCAGAATATTCTTGGTTGGATTTCCACCTGACATGAAAAAATGGTTAGATAGATAGATAGATAGATAGATAGATAGATAGATAGATAGACAGATAGATAGACAGATAGACAGACAGACAGACAGACAGACAGACAGACAGACAGACAGACAGACCTTTATTCATTCCTGGGAGCATCCTTCAGGAAATCAAGGTATCTCATTTGAGACCCCTAATGGGGAGGTTTATAATTACATATCAGGATATATATACGTACCAATTTTTTTTTTTTCATTTTATTCAAACAGTAGTAATAACATTAATCATTTTAATGGTATGCACTGGTGTACAATTGATACTTTTAGTTTTTAGCAAAGGTTAAATAAATACTTGCTACTGTGTACTGTAGTATGTGAAATTGTTGACTGGCCGTGAAAAAGGGACAAGCTGAAAGGCGGAGGAGGAGATAAGACTGTAGTATGTGGTACGACACACTCCTCAGGAGTTCTACAGCTAAACTATTTTCACTTTCCTCTTTAATCCTCCACCTACAGTATAAATGCAAGGGCATTTTGAAGGTAAAGGCACAGTCCGCGATTTAACGCAGTTTGGCCTCAAACATTCTTCTGCACAGATGATGATGTAACAACAGCTGGAATTTTCCAGCAGACCTACTTCAGCAGATATAATCTGCAGTTAATGTCTCAGTGAGGTAATGGAGCACACAGCAGGAGAATCCATAGTAAGTGAATGGGCCAGTGTCCTACTTCCCGCAAGCTGTAGCCAGGTGCCACCCCCTCGCCTGGTTCCTCTGGAGACTCCCCTGCTATTGTAAGCCCTTCTCATTCAGACAACATCTTGCTCTCTTCTTCATCTCACTCGCCTCTTTAAACGATACATTTGGAGCCACACCAGGAGCCCCTGCAAACACCAACCCTTGAAAACAGCATTATTTGCAGCTTTAGTAAGTGTGTGTGCGTCCCTGTCTAGGTGGAACCAGCTGGACCTCGCCATTGTCTTGTTGTCCATCATGGGAATCGCTCTGGAGGAAATCGATCTGAATGCCTCCCTGCCTATCAACCCTACCATTATACGCATTATGAGAGTCCTGCGAATAACAAGGGGTATGCATGTTTGGTACAGACACCCGAACTCAGCAGATGATTGAAGCGGCAGATAACAGCTGAAACATTCTGTTCTTCCAGTGCTGAAGCTCTTGAAGATGGCCACAGGAATGAGGGCTCTGTTAAATACAGTAATGCAAGCGTTGCCTCAGGTAAGAGGCAGCATCGATGCCGTTCAACAAAGAAATCTATCTGTTCCAGGGAAGATCCTGGTTTCTGGATCTGATTAAATACTTGACAAGCACACAGCTTGCTTTATTTAGCAATTCATGAGGCCTGGCAAAGATTGCCTCCCTCATGATTTACTGACACCACTGCTATCTTCAGCCGGCTGGTGTTAACCCAAACACAGCCAATGTGATACCTGTATGAAGAAACATCACAATTTTTGTTGGTGACTAATAGGTTACTGTCAATTCCAGGTGTTTTTCTGGCATTCACTCTAACTGTGATGACAAATAATACATCACTTCATAATAATGAATCACTAATATAAGGTTTTTGTTTTTTCACTTTGGAGAAAAATTGTAAAATTTAGATGTCGTGGTTTACAAAAAAATCATGTATTGATTTCATATGATATTTCAGTATCAGACAATGGTGACATTGTAACTTAAAACTGGTATTTCCTGTGTTTTTTGTCCATTTCAAAGCCCTGATGTGCTAAGATGAGCACGTCACTACGCAGGCTGTGGGCCAAACCCACAGCCCAGAGCCTGTCCTTGGAATAGAAACCATCATTTATTAATTGGACCGCTCGTTCTGTTGGGGGAGATCTGAGAGTAGTGAGTCACATCATTAGCTGCTCAGGAAAATGTTTACTGACATTAAGAATCAGGTCAGAATAAGAGACGTTTTCTCATAAATCTACATGCTAAGTGGGACACACCAGGGTGTTAGTGTCATTCCCTACAGCAGCAGGGTCAGAGTCTTGAATACTAGTTAATCCTCTCTTTTGTCAAGGGACGCTCTGAAGGTGTGCTGACTGATGCCAAATTACTGGCAATAATGTTTTAAAGTGAAGCTTGATAAGGGATTTTTTAAAAAGCTAATATATGAGGATGTCAAAATTTGAATAATATGATTATATTACTGCGATCAATGTTAGATATATTAAAATAAAAATCTAAAATTTAACGACAAAAGTAGACCCAACTATGTATTTTAAGAGAAATGCATTTTTATTTACTTTAGAGAAACATTCAAGCATTACATTTTCTGTGTTTTTACATACCAATTTTTTCAAATTTTTAACCACAAAAAAGTATTTATATACAGTATGTATTTAAGGCAAATTATTGCATTTCTATTCATTTTTGAGAAACTTTTTTTTTTTTTTTCAGAAAATTGGTAGTGTTGTATACCAAAAAACTGTAGACATACCCCAATTTTTTCAATTTTAACCACAAATTGCTGTTCCCTATGTTTTTCCAAGCAAATTGGTGCATTTTGATTAAAACATTTTTTCAGGAAATGATTACTGTAATATTTTACTGTCATTAAATATATTTTTCTGAATTTCAACCACAAAAATTGACTTGTATGTATTTTAAGGCAAGTTAGTACATTCATGTCTGACAAATTTGTTTTCGAAGACTTTTTTTGAAAATTATTAGTGTGATATTTTACTCAGATCAAGGTTTTTTTTTTCAAAATTTTAAAAACAAAATGTGACTGAGTTTTGTGTTTTCAAACTAAATATTGCAGTGTTTGAAAAGCGTTTATCTTTGAGAAACGTTTTTGTTTCATTTTTATTTTTGACTTTGATTATTTAACCTTTTTTTTAAGATCTTAGGATGAAGACTTTTTTGAAATTTTTTAAAATAGATCTTTACAGTGATCAAGTCAGCATACAAAAAATATATCCTAATTACCTTGGATCCCTGTTACCTTTTACATTGTAAAGCATATTATTTCAAATTCTAAATGTATCTTTTTTGCAAATGTAGACAAATAGTCAGCAGCCGAGTCCTAACACAATCAGAATAATTCAACTTGCCAAACACAGGTTCACAAACATCCATCAGAAGCGGGATGTCTCAGCAGGGTCCATAAATACTGGAGATGTAAATGATTGACATGCTGACATGATTTCATTAAGCAGCCCTTCACTTCCTTGATCTACATTAGTACCACACAACTGCCCATGAATTCTCATTAGAGAGACAAATCAAATATAAGGATTAAACCACGGCCTCTGCAGCAGCAGAGCAGACAACACCAAACATCCAGGCCTCCTTAAGGGGAAGGTTTGTCTGAGTCCATCTGAATAGTTTTTCTAATCAATTTAAGTTTGGCAGACTGGGTCTACAAAAGTCCAAATAAATTTGATTTATGAAACTTAAATACCCTTAAAAATGGAAATCCATCAAAAGCTTTAAGATCTCAAGGGTTGAGGAATTCAGATCAACGAAATGTTTTCTAGACTCTCTCTCTCTCTCTGTTTCTCTATTTGCATGTCCATGTCTCTCTATCTGGATGTATACAGTATACATGTCTTTTCTCTGTGTATCATACACTATATATAAATGTGTGTACATATAATATGTCCGTCTAGGTGGGGAATCTGGGTCTGCTCTTCATGTTGCTGTTCTTCATCTATGCTGCTCTGGGAGTTGAGCTCTTTGGAAAACTGGGTTAGTGTGTGTGTGTTTGCGTGTACATGCCTGCATATAGGTGTGTGTTTATGCATGCATATAAATCTGAGCTGTATGTTTGCCCTCCCGTATAAACACACATATATATATATATTGCAATCGAGTTGATAAATGCATTTTTAATAACGATCAATTAACTGCCTCGGAATTCTCCTTCCTCTTTGCTCTCACTTCTCTCAGAATGTTCCGAGGAGAACCCATGTGAGGGTCTCAGTCGCCACGCCACCTTTGACAACTTTGGCATGGCTTTTCTCACCCTCTTCAGGGTGTCCACGGGGGACAACTGGAATGGCATCATGAAGGTTATTTCGCTTTCTCGTCCAAAAAAATGATGTTGGCTCTTAGGACATACGCTCAGGCATACTTGATGATAAATCGGGAGAGGAGATACTTTTATGACTAAGAGCTGTCTAAGAGCTGCTGACATCAGAGGTTTAGGACAAAGTGTTACTCTCCTGTGACAGAACCGAGATATTTTATGTGGAGATGAGAGGAACTCTGGCATTCCGTTAGAACTCCAGTCCTTCCAAATCTGTCCTCATCTTTCCTTCCTGTCTAATCTCTGACCTCCAGGACACGCTGCGTGAGTGTCGCTCCCAGGACCGCAACTGCCTCACCTACCTGCCCTTCATCTCCCCCGTTTACTTCGTCACCTTCGTCCTGACGGCTCAGTTTGTGCTGGTGAACGTCGTCGTGGCCGTTCTGATGAAGCATCTGGAGGAGAGCAACAAGGAGGCGCAGCTGGAGGAGATGGAGGAGCGACGGGAGAGAGAGGAGAGGAAGGAGAGGGAAGAGGCCAACAGGCGTCAGAGCGCTGTGTCCTTGAGTGGAGCGCCGGGGCCCAACTTGGATGCACCGGCTCAGGTAATAGCGTGTGTTGATGTTGTTTATGGATGCATGGAAGTGGATTTGGCAGGAATGCTGACTCTTGGAACGATGTCATGCGGCAGGTACAGGTCGACAATGAGGAGCTGTCTCACTCCCAGGGCAACCTCCTGAGCACGGGAGGCATGATATCTCTGCCCAGCGACAGCTATGTTCAGCCACTCAGATGTTCTCCTTATCCTCATGTTGGGCACGAGTCGTATTCTGGCTACAGCTACTCAGGTACTTCAGTCATTTATGGCCAATTCAATCACATAATGGTTTGTTTTACTGATTGTTGTAAAATTGCTGCCTCTGTAAATACTGTGTATGAAATCTAAGTGTGATTTGAGTGCTTTACACTTACGACCAGCAAAGAGCGAGAATTGTATTTTCAATAAAAGTGAATGATTTCCATAGCTACAAATTTTAGCCTGTTTAACAAATATAATCACATATAATAAATGGAGCATAAAAAAATAAGAACATATATTTTTGTGTGTATTCTCCACAGATAAAAACTCAATGAGCACTGACAAATTCTACACTTTTTGGGTTTTATTACAGTTTCAGAAACCAGTCGTCCTGGAAATTGGATTTACCAATCCCAATTAATTTGCTTCAAAGAACAATACTGGCCAACAGTTTATAGTGGTTTTGCACAATATAAAATTCTGAGTTATTTATATTAAACAGCTTTGAGATATACTGAGCACACGTTCTACTGTATAACAAACAGCAATGGAAAAAATGTTCGACCACCATTGTTTTTATTTTCAATTTCTTATTCATTTTAATGCCTGGTACAACTAAAGGGTACATTACATCAACAATACAGTGAACACAGACACATTGCATGCCTTAAAACACTAAAAAACTGAAGTGATTTTGCTGATATCAAGAAAACTATGGAAAATTGCTAGGTACCAGCTCTTAAATCAAACTCTTATTTTTGTTTTTATCATTATATTTGTCCAAACAAATGTACTTTCAGTGGTAGCAGGCATTAAAATTGAAAAAAAAAAAACAGCAGGCTGGTCTAATATTATTTTCCATCCCTTCATATTCTATAAAAACACTGATTCATAAAAATGATTATTAATCGGATGTTTTTCTGTCCTCCCGGTGACGTCTCTCCTCAGGCTCCATGTCGTCTCTGGCCTCCAGCGGAGGAGGGTCCCTGCTGCGGGTCCCAGGTGCCCTGCCTAACATTAGCCACGCTTCACTGGGGTCTGGACGCAGCTCGAGGCCCATGATCTGCCTGAGCACCTCCGGGAGCATGGACAGATACTCCCTGCACAGACTGGGTCCAGCGGACAGCTTGGAGGGCCACAGGTTCAGCCCCGGCCGCAGGATTAACAGACACAGACTGAACTCGGCCCACAGCATAGATGGATACAAGTTCAGCCCCGCACATCGGATCAACAGACACAGACTCAGCTCTGCTCACAGTATAGATGGATACAGGCTGCACCAGGAGCAGACCACAGACAGACCCAAACTCATGTCCAGTCACAGCATAGACAGACATCCGTCCCCCAGGCTGAGTCCCACTCACAGTGCCAGCAGACGTCCGACTCAGTGGCTCAGTCCTCAGGACAGTTTAGATAAAAACAAGTTGAGTCCCTCCTACATCCCTGACAGCTCTATTTCAAGAAGACCAGCATCTTTCCATAACGCCAGCAGACAGTTACGGAGACAAGTGAGATTTTATTACCTCCTCTACTCTCAAATTTCAAGAAAGTTTTGGGGTTGGCGGGAGGTTTTTACTTTTGGCTTGTTGATCTTCTGTCCCAAATCTTGTACAATTAATTATGTTGACTGTTATTAAATATAATATATATAAATAAATATATAAATATTATTATCCATAATTTAATAAATCAATAACAATAAATGTCAAATAAAATATGACCAAATAAATATGCAAGTCACGAAAATTATTTACATTATTTTAATGAGATACCTGCTCAGTTATTTTTCTTTACATTAATGAATTTAGCACACACTTTTATCCAAAGTGACTTTCAAGGGGAGAACTAACATTATCAACAGTGTTGGGTAAGTTACTTTAAAAAAAGTAACTTATTACTTTACTAGTTACTGCTCTGAAAAAGTAACTAGTTATGTTACTAGTTACTAAAACATAAAAGTAACTAATAACTAAGTACTTCACTTTAAAAAAACAAAAAAAACGTATAGTGTTGTGTCCTGTAGCAACTATCATCATGAAATGTAGTGGAACAATAAAAACAAAATAGATGTTTAGACATTGTGACAGGCAACTTTATTGTGACCTCAACTTGCCACTTTTCATCATTTTGCTTGTGGGTGTGTGCTGCTCTCTATAAGGCAGGAAGACCCGCCCAGGTCTCTTTCTGATTGGCTGGTTACCTATGGCAACCAATCATCACATTGGTTCAGTTAGCCCATTTACAACCACATTAACAATAATGGTCTTACTGAATGGAAAAAGTAACGCGTTACGTTATTAGTTACCTAGAAAAGTAGTTTCGTTACGTAACGGCGTTACAAGTTAGTCTTCTGAGAATCAAACCCAGGACCCCTTAACTAACTGCTACACTATTGAACACACTTTTTCATTGTAATAGAAGGATTTTGAAACTTTGTCCGCCCTGATCCTCTCTTCTCTCCCCTCACCTGCCTCCTCCTCCACTCCACTCTCCTCCTCTCGTTATCTCTCCTGTGTCCTCCTCTATTCTTTTCCCCCTCTCCTCTGCTCTAAAGTTATCATGATGAAGGATTACACCTTCATGGAGATCTCTCCATTTTCAGTCTTGGAACCTTCAAAGTTTACAGAGTTAGCCCGGAACTGTGTTCCTGTTAAAGAACCTCAGCTTTTTTTTTTTTCAAGTTATGAGTAAGAAACTTTTTGAAAGAATTCCCTAGTGATATGAGTGAGTGTTCAACAGAGCTCCATTTTTCTTCTTCTTTTTCTGTTCCTCACTTGGTTGGTAATGTTTTCTTAATTTTAATTTTTCAATCTTTGGTTGGTGGTTAGATGGGGGAATTCTAATTTTATTAATTTCTAGTATATTTCTGTGGACTGGATTTAAATGAACTGGTATTTAGTTACAATCCAGGACCTGAGCAAACTAGGGTTTGGGGCCCTGATGTCGCCCATTTGGCATTTTAATCCGGCCCACTGAACTTGTCCAAATTATACTATCAAAATATAAATTATACATCTGCTACTCCTCTGAAATACTAATGCATGATCTTTTGCTGCTAGTTGCTTGAGTTTTTAAGGAAATCTTGTTGCCATTGTTTTGTTTGCTTGATTATTTATTTAAGTTCCTCTTTTTAACAAATGTATTTAATATACAGCAAATGAACCCTTCACCAATTTTATTAAGTTTAACTGACATAATGACAATAATGGACTATTCTATTCTATTTTATTTAATGTACAAAAGGCTAAAAGGTTTTTAGCTTTTAGGCTCTGGTATCAAATTTTAGTACCCATCATGGCCCGGGAGTGAAAATATTTGCCTCGTCTTGATTCACGATATCAATGAATCATATAACGGATGCTGCTGTAGAATAGATTAAACTCATCTAGCGGCTTCGCTCCTCTTCAGTTCACTGATTTACTTTTCTATGACTGTTGTGCCTTGTCTGTAGGAAGCTGTTCGTTCTGACTCTCTGGACCAGACGGACTCGGTTGACAATCTGGCAGACCCTCACCTCACAGTGCCCTCCACAACTTCCACGCCTCCTCGCCAGCGATCATCCAGCGTCCACACACTCAAGTACACCCAACCCCAGAGGGTCATCTCCTGCAGGAGCCACAGCAAGAGCAGCGGCCAGACCCCAGGAAAACCCCAGTTACTTGAGCGATCAATCCGTGTCTCGCAGTCAGAGTCGGACAGTGAGATAAGGCCTGTCAGCCCCCAGAGTCTGTCCAGTCTGAAGACCCCTAGTGGTGAGTCTTACTCTCTATCAGCTCCGCCTCGCAGCACCAGAGCAGCCAGCCCCAGCCTTAGCTCAGACTCTGGGCACCAGCAGGACGATGCAGATGAGGAGGTCAGCCGCATCAACAGCTCCGTTCGAAGTCATTCACACACACAACTTTCCCCCAACTCCTCCCACAAAACTAGACACCTCACCCCAAGACCCCCGGAGCACAGGAGCCGCCTCAGCCACTCAGTGTCGCCTGTGTCGGGCCGTAACAGGAAGCAGAGGCTGAGCCCACCGCCGGGGGAGGAGCCAGTTACGATGGCGACACAGCATGTGGACTGCAGCGTTGACTTGAGGAGGCGGACTCTGTCATTTGACGCTACCAGTGTTTCGCCTCATCCACCAGAGGGCAGCTCAGTGGACGATTGATCGCATGAAATGGACATGACATTTTATTCTCTGAGGTTGGAGTGAATCTGAGGGGCGGGAGTTCAGAACAGGGAGGACGTCCTGTGCGAGGCCACGCCCCCTACCCTGTCCACGTGGGAGATTTTTACAGGGTGGTTCTGACAAATTCCTCCAAACTGTCCGTGTATTTGATGGAGGACGTCAGCCTCTCTGTGATGCACACTAGAAGACGTTTCCTTTCCTCCTTCCATAGCTCTACGACTTTAGTTCACACGGAGTAGTTTACTATCTCTCTCTCTCAGCTATATTTACCTAAACAGTAGCCTAGCCTTTGCTTGCTTGCTTGCACTCCCCCATCTTCTCTCACTCCTATACCTTTCCTTTCGCCTCAAGCCCAGGTCGGAATACAGGAGAGAATTCTCCAAGAAAAGGATGCAAAATTTTGGTCGTTTTATTCAAAGACGTTACCTCAATTCCACAACTGCCATTCCGTTTTTGGCTCCAGAAAATCATACAACATCCTTAATTAAATCTGTAAAAAGCAGTTTGAACAGATATGAAAATTTTCATTCTGGATGTTTGTATTTACTCAGGCATGGGCAAATATTCTGACTTGCAGCTACATTTGGTCTTGAGATTTGACAGAGGGCTGAGTCAGGGGCAGATATGTGGAGCATTTGTGCAAACTGAGGTAATTTGCATGTAAAAGTCATGCAATAAAGGCTAAAAAGTCTTTGGTATTTTTTACACTATTTCTTAGAAATGCACACATTGCAGGTAAAAGGCAGAGTATAATGATGATATAAATTAGTGGATCATTTGGAAAACTTGGATGGTCCAGATTAATAATACTGATTGGGACACATCCGACCTTCAGCCCTTAGTTTTCCCATTTATTGTTACCTACCAAATTGTAATATTTTTTATTATAATAATTTAGCAACTTTTAACCCAAATACATAGTATTTTGTAAAATTGTTATTGCCATTCCAAGCACAAAATGCTGAAATATATATATAAAATCCCTTTTAAATTGTTGACTACCACCCCCTGTTTCAGTCAGACTAAAACTCACACCTGACTAGAACAGAAATTAACAGAACTCCACATCTGATTGTATCGCAAAAACCAAAGTCTCTCTCCCGATTTCTATAGTAAATATAATTTATTTACTTATCAAAACCTATCAAATATCTGTGATTGTATAAGACAGTACCTTTAAGATATATATACATATATTCTTAAAGAAACCTCAATATAGTCTTTCACTTTTTGTGTTGTAGTGCTCATGTTTAAAATAGAAATGACCTTTTAATCCGTTTAGGAAACGCAATAATGAAGTTTGTGTTTAACCAGACCACAGTCTACAGTCACAGTCTGAGGAAAACCTTGATATTGGTTTAGTTTCTCATATCCCCCCCCCCACACACACACACTGAAGGGGTGAAAAAGAAACAGTTCAGCTCTTAAAGCCCCAGAGTTCGATTCCTGATTTGTGACCTGGGCTTTAGTAGTTTCTACCTCGCTGTTCCCTGATCCTGCCCCCATCTGACGTGTCCCCACAACCCTCCTTTTCCCCCACTTCTCATCTCGGTATTCTCAGGGTAGAGGTAGTTCAAACACAGGTGAGGTTGATGCATGTGACCACAGGACTGCAGGGTTAGGTCGCCCCCTGCTGTCAGAACCTGAGTTAGCCCATATTGCTGGCTATTTGAAGGGATTACGCGGACATTGGTGTGTGTGATGTAGATGTACAGGAATGTGATAAAGGTTTGCAGAAAAACCGGAAACTATATTTTAATAACAGAGCAGAGAAGATATGAGAACAGTGAACGGGACCCGCGACGTCCCGAGAGTCGTTTTATCCGCGAGAACTGGCGAAGGAAGTGACGAATGAACTGTTCAGGATTAATCATATATTTATGAGTGTGATGGAGTGACTGGGCGAGTGTGTGTAGAACAGCGGGCATCGGACAGTGAACTCGCCTGCAGTACCATGACTGGACAGTGTTGAAATAAAACTACTTCCTTTCTGACTTTCATTTGACTCTTTTGCTTCTGAATATGTTATTTCCTGCTCTATTTTTTTTAAGTTACTCTAAAAATAGAGCCGATACTCAACTTAACTATTTGCTGCTGATCAATTTAGCATAATTTTAGTGCTAATTACAGCCTCCGACCAGATGTTGATGACGACGCCCCCCTTATCGTTAGAAATTCGGTGATAACTCATAATTACATCAAGAACGGGTTCAAGGCAAGATGCAGGCGATGATTGAAAGAAATAAACAGAGACGAAGCCGCAGCTGTGACTGTGGAAAGAGTTTATTCTCCATATTTCATTAGACCACTTCAGCATATCACAATGAAATATTGAATCACATAAATATTTCACATTAAAACACTACAGTATGCATTAAGCTGCTCTGCCTGTATTCCCCTGCCAAATAAACGCACCAGTTCCCGCCCTCAGTTGCTATTGGTCAATTTCAGCCAATGGCAAAGCAGCCTGTGACAGAGACAAACGGACTTCAATAAATCTCTTGTCTCTACCGTATATTGTTAAGAACTCTTTGTTAAGGCAGTTGGAGCGGTGTCAGTCGTCAACCACCATGTTCGGCTGCATTTCATCAGGTTAACAAGCTCTTTTCACCGCTTTATTTTGTTTAACAGAGTTGGTGAATACTGGGGGTATTTACTAATAAAATATGTATAAGAAGGCTTATAAAGACCCCTTAAAACGCCTGTTAAAGTCTAGCAAAACCGCTAAAGCGCACAACTCATTTAGTATGTGTTATTTTTATATTTTGCCAAAGTCAAAAAAATGTTAATGTATTTAATGTGTGTTAGTATTTAAGGTGTTACATGGTTAAAACGTAATTTGATATAATTTAAGCTAATTCATGTTATTAAAAATTTGTCTTTCATGCAATTAAAGTCAACACATTATCTAGAACTCATTAGTTTTCTCTATATTGAAAGTAATACTGATCAATGTGTTTTTCACATTATATTTTTGCTGTTTATGTAAAACTTTACGCAGATTAAATGGCTGGTGAGCATACTGCAGCGCTGAAAACACAATTAAGTATTTTGTTCACAGAAAAGAATTGGCCAAGAAATGATAAAAAAGCCATTAAAATATAACAAAAAGTCCTTTGTCTAGAACCTACTCTGGTTTTGACACGTGTGGAACTGATCATATGCTTCTTCCTATGAATGAGTACAACAATGGCCGTTGCATCAGTATCTTGTGCTAAAAGATGGAACTATTTTTTTGACACAGCATGTTCGACTATCAAAGCTGAGCCTGCAGTTGCCATGGTGAAAATAGATCATACATCACACGACTGGGCCAATCCCAGCAGAGGATGGAGAGCCAGTGAAGAGAAAGGCAGGAAGTGGTGTGTTAGTAACGTAAGATTCACACCCCCCCTCTCTCTCATTCTCCTTTTCTCTCTCTCTCTCCCTCTCTGTCTCAGAAAGTCCATATGTCTGTCTCTAAAAAGCTGGAGCCATGGGTCTCTGTTGTGTGAGTTTCTGAGGGTCCAGGGTTTCTGTAAATGGCGGGGCCTGATAGGCCTTGGTGGTTACTATGGTAGCACCGTTGGTAATGGGATACGGTGTTGCCCGGGCATTGCCAGATGGAGGTTCCAGGTGTTGCCATGTGAACATGTTTGCGCTGCTGCCGGTTAGGAAGCGACGTAATGCACTCAGTGTCAGAACAGCCTGTTAGTAGGACAAGCAAACACACACACACACACAAAGAAGAAACAGGAGAGGCTGTTAGAAAGTCACAGGTAAAATGCAGCAGTGCCCACCCCTAAAGAAAACATTTTAGGAAAGAGTTTGTATTTCCTAAAATAAATACTATTCAAAATGAAAATACTAACGTACTTGACCACAGTATGTTGCTTTTGATAAATGGAAAATGAAACAAAGCGATATATTTTTCCTGAATTTTAACCACAGTGTATGTATGCTAAACCAACAAAGTACATTTTATCATTTATATTAGTTAGAAAATAAAATAGGAAGTAAAGAAAAAAGAATTGAGAATAATTTATCAGTATCTTACCTAAACTAAAATAGAATCTTAAGATGGTGACAATAACACAATTTGGAAAAAGTATTTCAAGATGCTATAATTTGAAAATGGATTAAAAAAGACAAGAGATAATTGGAAAAGTTCAAATATTTTCCACATGTGACAAAAACCACAATTCTAAATAAAGATTTTAGCAAAAAAAATTTTTTTTGAAATGTCTAAAAAACTATTTGATAATAACTGTGCAAAAAATACAATCATGATAATTTGTCAACATGACCTGTTGATACAAATGACATGTAAAATTCACATTGTGAGAAAAAAACAGAGAAAAAACAAAAGCTTTAGATAAGAAAAACTATCATGAAAAAGTCTTCATGATAGTTTTTTTTGAAAACTGTATGCATAGTTATTATTTTGCCCTTAGATATCTGGTTTTATCTACTACAATTGTTAAAATAAAGAAAAAATATATACATTTTAGGTTCACCAACATTTAATCAAAGCGAAATCTCATGCAAATAATTTCTAGAAAAATCTTCCAAAAAAAGGACAAAAAAGATATATTTTTTGGTGAAGCAATTTTTATCACTGTAATATCTCATACCAATTATTTCGAGAAAAAATCTTCAAAAATAAAAGTCTTTGAAAACTGATTTAAAATGCACTAATTTACCTTAAATACTTTGCTATATCATTTTTGGTTGGTAGAATTATGAATAAAAATACTTTTTTGGTACACCAACTTATCACAGTGAAATCTCATACCATTTATTTCCAGAAAAAAATCTTCAAAAATGACTTAAAAATGCACTGATTTTTCTTAAATTACTTTGCTATATTATTTGTAGTTATTAAAATTAAGAAAATAAATACTTTTTTGATACACCAACTTTGTATCACTGTAAAATCTCATACCAATAATTTCCAGAGAAAATCTTCAAAAATAAAGGTCTCTCAAAAATGACTTAAATGCCTCATTTGCCTTAAAATACTTTGATATATCATTATTGGTTGATAAAATTAAGAATAAACATACTTTTTTGGTACATCAAATTTTGATCGCAGTAAAGTTTCATACCAATTATTTCTGAAAAATATCTTAAAAAAAATAAAAGTCCCCTGAAAAATGACTTTAATGCACTCATTTGCTTAAATATATTTTGTTATTTCATTTTTGGTTGTTAAAATTAAGAATGAACATACTTTTTTGGTACACCAACTTTTGATCACAGTAATGTTTCGTTCCAACTATTTCCAGAAAAAATCTTCAAAACTAAAGTCTCTAAAAAACTAATTTCAAATGCACTGATTTGCCTTAAAATACTTAGCTATATCATTTTTGGTTGTTAAAATTAAGAAAA
>JAFBJS010057609.1:0-11024 GCA_016785265.1 Paraplagusia blochii
AGGTGTGCTGTTGGAAGGACAAAGGACTTTAAGGTGGAGGTGGTACTTCATCAAGGATCTGCCCTGAGCCCCTTTTTGTTTGCTCTGGTGATGGACAGATTGGCAGATGAGAAAAACTAAGACAAAACGTGATCACTAACAGACTAAACAGATTAGAACCAATTGACGGCAAAAACACAAGTACAAAGACGTGAAAACAAGGTACAAACCCGAGAGCACGAAGGAGCAGGACACAAAACCGAGGGACAAGGGAACAATGACAGGATCAGGACCAGTCATGAGGACGGCAAGGAAAAAAATTCTGGCAGCTTCTCACACAGTCAAAGGGGTTTAAATACACAGGTGATTAGAGAAGCTGCCAGACAACGAGGTGCACCTGTGTGGTGACATGACCAGCAAGGGCGAGAAATGCCACAATCTGGTGGACAAACACTGGAACTACCGGCAAGACCCCCCCTCAAGGGACGTCTCCCGACATTCCAACAAAAACAAATTGAACAACACATTACACCACATCAAAATTATATTCGTCATCCCAAACCATGCCCTCCCCCCCAGAGTCCAAAGATGGCATGCTCTCAGTGTCCGAGATGTGTTCCGAACCCGAATCCGCCAAGGACGGGTGGGGGCGGTGGGAGGTCGGAGGGGGGACCAAGACGACTTGGCTTGTTTGCGATGAGCTCTCCTGGGAGATCTAGGAATGGGGACTGTTGACCGCTTTCGACGGCCCCGCCTGGGTGGATCAGGTGCTCTCTTGCCCAGAGGAGCAGCAGAGGAGGGGCCGGGTTGCTCAGGATTCTCGGTGTGGAAGTTCTCGATCTGAGTCTGGTCCAGGATATTGGAGGCGGGGATCCAGCAGCGTTCCTCTGGGCCGTAACCCCCCAGTCAACCAGGTAACGGAGGCCCCGGCCACGACGCCGGGACTCGAGGATGCGGTTGACCGTGTAGGTCTCACCGCCATCAATTCGTCTGGGGGGTGGTGCAGCTGGGATCACAGGAGACAGGGAACTGGACTGGACCGGCTTGATCCTTGAAACGTGGAACACTGGGTGAATCCTCATGGTCGCCGGAAGCTGCAACCGTACTGCCACTGGGTTGGTGATCCGGTCCATGGGGAACGGACCCAGGAATCTCGACGCCAGTTCTCCCCCCTGACCTTGATGAGCAGATCACGGGCAGAAAGCCACACCATTTGCCCCTTCTTGTAGGATGGGGACGAGGATCTGGGCATTGGCAGCCGGTCACTGGAGGGTCTGGCTCTTTAGGATCTTGGATCCCACCTCCCTCCTCGTCCGACGACACCGTCTCAGGAACAACCGTGCCGAAGACGACTCAGCTGCCTCTTCCTGGGCCTCGAAGAGGGGCGGCTGGTACCCATATGCCCCCTAGAAAGGGGACACGGCTGTGGTTGCTGAGGTCTGCAAATTATGGGCGTATTCAGTCCAGTCCAGCATCTGCGACCAGGAAGTGGGGTTTGCCGAGCACAGGCAGCGGAGCACATTCTCGACCTCCTGGTTGGCCCGCTCCGTCTGCCCGTTGGTCTGAGAATGATACCCTGAAGACAAACTGGCTGTGGCTCCTACCCCCAACAGAATTCCTATCAGAAACGGGAGGTGAACTGGGGTCCACGGTCGAAACCACATCCCGGGCAGACCATGCAGGCGGAAGACATGATGGATCACCAACAGCGTCGTCTCTTTAGTTGTGGGTAATCCGGGCAGGGGAATGAAGTGCGCACACTTGCTGAAGCTGTCCACAACAGTCATGACAATAGTGTTTCCCCGGGACACAGGCAGCCCAGTAATAAAGTCCATGGCTAGCTAGGACCACGGTCTCCGTGGGACCGGCAGGGGGCGGGGAAAGCCATCTCGGGGTCGGGATGTTGTCTTGTGCTAGGAATACACACAGCAAGCGGCCACATACAGTAGGTCCAGACGTCCAGACGTTAGCAGTAAAAAGGCAGGCTCTGCAGCAGAGTCCCAGAGGAAACGTCTCGTAGTGGATGTGAGGGCTGTGAGGGGGGCCGCCACCCAGCTATAATCCCGGATAAATCACCTGTAGAAATTGGCGAAGCCCAGGAAGCGTTGCAGCTGTCTCCAGCCTAGGCCAGTCCTGGTTGAGACCTTGGCTGGATCCATACGCACAGCCCCTCGGTCAATAATACTCCCAAGAAAGGAAATCGTAGAAACGTGGAATTCACACTTCTCGGCCTTAACAAAGAGTTCGCTGTACCAGAGTCTCTGCTACACCTGCTTGACATGGCTCTGATGCTCCTCCAGGGAACGGGAAAAACAAAATCAGGATATCGTCCAGGTAACAAAAACAAACCGGTTCAAATACTCCCTCAGGGTGTCATTGATGAATGCCTGGAAGACGGCAGGAGCGTTGGTTAATCCGAATGGCATGACCAGGTACACATAGTGTTCATTTGGGGTGTTAAACACTGTCTTCCACTCGTCTCCCTCTCGGATCCGGACCAGGTGATAGACATTACATAAGTCCAACTTGGAAAAAACTGTTTTTCTAAGTTGTTCCCTGTAGCAACTCAAAGGCTGATGCCAACAGAGAAAGGGAGTACCGGTTCTTGATGGTAACATTGTTCAGACCCTGATAGTCGATGCAGGCACGGAGGGAACCATCCCTCTTCTTCACGAAGAAGAAGCCAGCTCCAGCTGGGGACGATGACGGACGGAGCAGGTCGGCCGAAAGAGCTGACTCAATATACAAGTCCATGGCTTCTCTCTCAGGTGCGGACAACGCATACAACTGGCCACGTGGGGGCGTTGCTCCCTCTCAAAGGTCAATGGCGCAGTCGTAGTCCTGGTGAGGAGGGAGTGAAGTCACCTGGGCCTTGCTGAAGACTGGAAAGTAGTCTCGGTACACCGCCGGAACACCGTGAACATCCTCCTTCTTGAATGATGCTACCTTGGTGATGGTTCTGGAACTACACCGTAACTTACAGACCCCATCCCAAGCCTTGATCCGCCCCGACCTCCAGTCTAAAACTGGATTGTGTTCCCAGAGCCAGGGAAATCCAAGAATAACGGGATTCTGGGGGGAGGAGATGACGTGAAACCGTACCGATTCCCTATGATCACCCCGGACGGAGTCTGCTAACCGCTCAAACTCCAGCCTGGCTGCAGGGGTCTCTAAGACCCCATGGAGAGTCAGCCGGCTGGCGTAGGGGGAATTTAACGAACTCTGGCTCACTGGGACCCCCTGTCCTGCCGGTGAGCCCTGGTTTTTAACGGACAGCTAGCTGGATAATGTCCTGCCTCGCCACAGTACAGACAGAGACCAGCCCTGCGCCTCCACTCCTTCTCCTCTGGGCTAAGTGTGGATCTCCCTAACACCATGGGCTCCGGTTCGTCGACCGGATTGGCCATTCTTTATACAGTTCATTATTTTTTTTGTCGCTTGAAGTTCTTTATAACATGGTAACAATGCATATATATATTTATTATATAGCATAGCACATTCTATACTCTAAGTATATTTTATAATTGTAATTATATACTGTATGTGCTGCACAATGTAGCTATGGTTGTATGTATATGTATGTATAGCCAGATCAGTCAGTTCTAAAATACACATTGGTGCAATTTAAGAGACATCATCATTGTTGACACCTGGATTATCGGTTGTTTCAGGTCACACAACAGACACCCTCACCCAGGGGACCCAGCCAGGATGGTCCTGGCTTGTGTCTTTAGAGCATGTGTCCACGAATCGCCCTGCTTGATCCACACCTATCTGGATGCCTTCTCTGCAGCATCACTGTTTTTGATGGCTCTCCTGTTGGGCAGTCCCTTCAACCCCAGCGTCTTGAGTGTCCTGAAAAGAGACTGGCCAGCAATTCCTCTGCACCCAACCTCGATGGGGTTGCATCGGGTCTTCCATCCCCTGCTAGCTCCTCGTAATTGACCCTCTTCCTCTTAAAGGCCTATGTGTGTATTTGCGTATATATGTATATATATGTATGTGTGAATACATGTACATGTACCTGTACATTTGTGTGTATACATGAATAACTGGGTGTTTGGATATATATGCATGTATATGTGGTAAATATCTACAGTATGTGGGTATGCATATACTGTATATATATATATATATATATATATATATATATATATATATATATATATATACCAAAATAGATAATATTATAATACAATAAAAACTTAGCTCAGGTGAAACATTGAAATGGTGAAATCATAGGCGTAGCAACGGGTGGGCCACTTGTCAGTCAGGCCCACCCAATTCAATAAGAGGGCTGATCAAACTTGGCTATAATACTTTGGGGTTGGCCCACCCTAACTTTTTCAGGGCCCACCCATTTTAAGGGGTCTGGCTACCCTGGGTGAAATAGAATAATTAATAATTGAGATTGTTATTACTCAACTACATGACAGAGCATTTATTTTTCAAGTATAGGTGTAGCAACGGGTGGGCCACTTGTCAGTCAGGCCCACCCAATTCAATAAGAGGGCTGATCAAACTTGGCTATAATACTTTGGGGTTGGCCCACCCTAACTTTTTCAGGGCTCACCCATTTTAAGGGGTCTGGCTACCCTGGGTGAAATAGAATAATTAATAATTGAGATTGTTATTACTCAACTACATGACAGAGCATTTATTTTTCAAGTAATGAATCCACTAAAATCCACTGTTCACTGTTCAAGTCCTCTTATATTTTGCTGTATTCCTGCTGCTAGAGCCATAATTCTTCTGAGGGATTATTAAGAATCTATCTATAATCTAATTATTTAGCATACAAACCCAGTGGCAGAGTTATCATACAGTATATTGTATGATAATAGATATACAAACAACACATCACATTACTGTAGCTCTTTTCTCTAATATTTAATTTAGCAATGTGCAACAACAGCTTTCAGTAGCCAAAGTAGTCCTGGAAGGATGTGTCCACAGTTCCATTGGCATTTTAAGGTGTTTCCACCTCTAACAGTAGTCCTCTAAGTCAGCTGTAATTGTGACACCAAAATAGTATCTCTAAGATGTGGAGAGATGGAAGGCTTTCCACCAAACAACTGTTGAGAGAAGGTAATTGACCATTTAAAAGAAACAACTTGTTACATCTTCAGATACGACAAAAAATTAGTAAAAATTACAACAAAAGGAAACACGTGAAGAGAGCCAAGCTAGTAAATAACTCGGAGACAACACTGTGCTGCAGATGCTTCATCTGGCTTTATTTACGGCTCAACAGCGGCGTACAGTGGTAAAACGAGGGATAACAAAGGGAGGGTTTACTGTAAACGTTTCATGTCGGATAATCTCGTTTGAGACAGAGATTGCTCACATGTAGCAGCGAGAAAAGCCAAGCATAACCTTGGTATGGATATCTTAAAGACAGTACAGAATCTGGACTATCTTTTACAATGTCAACGACCGATACAGTCAATTGAATATATCTGTTTTAATTTATAAATTTCTGGTTAGAGCAGCGTTCCCCAAACTTTATTTGAACCATAGGCAGGCCTGCTGGTATCAGCTATTACTGCAGACTGGTAATACTACTAAATAAAATATCTTTAGGACTGTAAGTATCAGAGTCGGAATGAGTTATCATTCTGAAGCATTGTTAGACCGTATTTAAAAAAAAAAAAAAAAAAAAAAAAAAGAAATGGAGTAAATTAATAAAACCTTAGTTAATTTTTTCAACACGCTCCCCTCAAACCAAGTGCCAAATAACATACAGCACTACACTATTGAATGAATCTTGTTCCTGTTACGGATGGATTGTCCGAATGTTCACCCCACTGAGTGGTGGGTTTTACACCTTCACTCAAAAAGGAGAATGCTGTGTCTTTGTCTAGTACATTCTTTGTATCCTGGAGGTGAAGTCAAATATAAGTGATTATAAGTCATTTTATCGGTGAAATTTGACGGTGAAATCAACACTACCATGCTTTAATTAAACTAAATGCCAAAAAAGAAACATATCGAAAATAAACAAGTATAATACAACATGCACACACTTGTTGTACATGTTAATAATGCCTTTTTTACATTTTTTAATAAGAGACCATGTAACAAATAGCCGAAATGACGCCTCATTAAAGTGGAATGATGAGGTCCAGAAGAGTGTCCAGAGGAAGAGACTAGCAAAGAAGAGATGGGACAGTGACGGAACAGAGGAGAATATACTGGAGTACAAAGAGAGGGCAAGAGGAAGAGGGAAGTGGCCAAAGCCAAACAAAAGGCATACTAGGAGTTGTACGAGAAAGGAGAAGAGAGAAATCAATCTGAGAAGGATGTGCAGCAGGTTAGATTAATTAAGGACAGACATTGAAATGTCATCACCAGTGAGGAAGGTGTGCTGGGAAGATGGAGGGAGTACTTTGAGGAGTTGTTAAATGAGGAAAATGAT
Organism: Paraplagusia blochii; assembly: GCA_016785265.1. NCBI lineage: Eukaryota > Metazoa > Chordata > Actinopteri > Pleuronectiformes > Cynoglossidae > Paraplagusia > Paraplagusia blochii. The sequence continues at coordinate 6,398 of JAFBJS010057609.1, forward strand.
AGGGACCGTAGGAATGAGGAGCCAGTTTCCAACAGGGAGAAGGTAGGTCATATTAGAAAGGTTGGAGTTAGAAAAGCCCTGAAGAGGATGAAGAGTGGAAAGGCAGTCGGTCCTGATGACATATGAGTGGAGGTATGGAAGTGCTTAGGGGAAGAAGCAGTAAGTTTTCTGACTCGGCTCTTCGATAGAATTTTAGAGACCGACAAAATGCCTGATGAGTGGAGGAAAAGTGTTTTTGTACCAATTTACCAAGGGTGATGTGCAGAGCTGTAGCAATTTCAGAGGGATAAAGTTGATGAGCCATACCATTAAGATTTGGGAAAAAATAGTTGAGGCTAAGTTAAGGAAAGAGGTAGATATTTGCGAACAACAGTATGGTTTTATGCCGAGAAAGAGTGCCACAGATGCAATATTTGCCTTGAGGATGTTGATGGAGAAGAACAGAGAGGGTCAGAAGGAGCTGCATTGTGTTTTTGTAGATTTAGAAAAGGCCTAGGACAGAGTTCGAAGGGAGGAACTGTGGTTTTGTATGAGGAAGTCAGGAGTGGCTGAGAAGTATGTTAGATTGGTGCAGGATATGTATGAGAACAGCACAACGGTGGTTAGGTGTGCTGAACAGAAGACTTTAAGGTGGTGGTGGGACTTCATCAAGGATCTGCCCTGAGCCCCTTTTTGTTTGCTCTGGTGATGGACAGATTGACAGATGAGGTCAAATAAGAGTCTCCATGGACAATGATGTTGATGATGATGATGATATTGTGATCTGCAGTGAGAGCAGTTAACAGCTAGAAGAGAACCTAGAGAAGTGGAGGTTTGCACTGAAGAGAAGAGGAATGTAGGTTTGTCGTAGCAAGACCGAGTACATGGTTTACAGGACAGTTGTGAGACCAGCCATGATTTTTGAATTAGAGACACTAGGAATAGGTAGAAGACAAGAGGCAGAGTTAAAGATGCTGAGATTCCCTTTTGGGCGTGACAAGGATGGACAGGATCAGGAAGGAGGTAATCAGGGGGACAACACAGACAGAAAGGTGTGACCAAAAAGCTAGAGAAGCCAGATTAAGATGGTTTGGACATATTCAGAGGAGGGACAGTGAGGGAGAAGAATGTTGAATGACATGGAGCCACCAGGTAAGAGACGAAGAGATGGCCAAAGAGGAGATTTATGGATTCGGTGAGGAAGAACATGGAGGTGGTTGGAGTTGGAGTTGAGGATGTGGAGGACAGGGTGAGATGGAAGTTGTTGACTCGCTGTGGCAACCCCTGAATAACGGGGTAAGCCGAAGACACAGCTGTGGTTCTATTTTATGGAGGTGACCTTTTTAACTAATTTATTTTCTTTTTAGTTTGTTTGATTTGTTTTACATATTATTCTTGGATATAAAGATAAATTAGAAAGACTTCTCAACAGTGACCGTCCTTAAATCCACAAAAACTAATTTCTGACAATGGGGGTTGCAAGGAACAGGTGTTATCTCTGTCCAGCAGAGGGCGTCTTGGACCACAAGACTCGTGCAGCAACTTTACAGAACCAGGTTGTTTTATCCAACCAGGCTAAAGCTGGAGACAGGAAGATTATTTTCGCAGATTCTCCTCAACCAACAACATTAACACAATTGTTGCAGCTGTGTAGCTCCCACCTGCAGATGGCGCCGTAAGGACGCAAGTATTTTCTCTGTCAACATGACATAAGATCTGGTGACCCTTCAGATCTTACCCAGCAGTGATTTAAACCTGTTCAGTTCAGACTAATTTGTTTCCAACATATTTACGTTAACTCATATGTTTATTACTTCTGATACAATGTATCTAAAACAACCATTTTGAATTTTAGACTGTAATGATTTTTAGACAATGATGTTTGCAGATGACATTGTGATCTACAAACATCTGAGAGTAGGTAACAACTAGAAGAGAACCTAGAGAGGTGAAGGCTTAGACTAGAGAAAAGAGGAATGAAGGTCAGTGGTAGCAAGAACATGAATATAGAATGGTGAGGTTACAAGGAGCAGAGGTGGAGAAGGTGGAGGAGTTTAGACCAGCTGTCCAGAGCAGTGGAGACTGTGGAAGAGAGGAGAAGAATAGAATACGGGAAGAATGGAACAACTGGAGAAAAGAGTCAGGAGTGATCTGTGATAGAAGAGAGTCAGCTAAGGTGAAGGGAAAGCTTTACAGGACAGTTGTGAGACCAGCCATGATGCATGGATAAGAGACACTAGGAATAAGTAGAAGGCAGGAGACAGAGCTGGAGGTGGAGGAGTTAAAGATGCAGAGATTCCCTTTAGGAGTGACAAGGATGGACAGGATCAAGAAGGAGGTGATTAGAGGGACAACACAGACAGGAGGGTTTGGAGAAAAAGCTAGAGAAGCCAGATTGAGATGGGTTGGACATGTTCAGAGGAGGGACATTGGATACATTGGTAGAAGAATGATCCTAGAGATTGAGCTACCAGGTAGGAGACAAAGAGGAGATTGATGGATGCAGTGAGGGAGGAAGTTGATGAGGTAGTTGAAGTTAGAGTAGAAGATACAGAGAACGGGGGGGAGATGTTGACTCACCATCCACTGAAAAAGGAACAAGCTGAAAGGAAAGGAATAAGAAGACTCTAATGATGTTGTGATGCTGTGAACTGGTGTCAAAGCTGGTGGTTGTGAAGCTCCATCATTCACTAAGACTGACCTTGACCCCACCTCCTGATCCTGCCTCTGTTACACAACCAATCCCCAGTCTGACCTTGCAAAACCACGACCATCATCTGCCCCTCCCCTCTGTCACATACACACACACATTTGTCCACTACCAAACAAACTAACTGTGATGGCTTCTCTTCCCAGGATTGCTTGACCTTTGACCTTTGATTTCTGAATAATGTTTTCTTTCTCATCCAGCCGTCCTTACAGACATGTGGTATTAGGGGTTGTTCCACTGCTGCCCCCACCTGTGGTGTGATTTTCTGTGTTTTGTCTCTAGATTTAGATTTAGTTTAGATTTGATACTGACACCAGCTGTTGGACACAGTGTTATTAAGCATCATGCAGCAGATTTATTGAATTTCTTTCCCCTGTCGTCTCTACAGCAGTAGGAAAAAACTAAAACTGTTCAACCTGCTGCAAACTCTACTCTACACTGTGAGGACGTTGTTGGATGAGCTGGTTAGCTGCTCAGGCCACAGCTCTGCTGGATCCACGTAGAGAGAAGACCAGAACAGATCAGACCAAACCAAAAGATCTGACCAGATCAGACAACATCAAATCAGACCACCAGATCATTTGAGGTCATACCAGATCAAATTAGACCAAACCAGAAAATACCAGCTCGATCCAGACTGGACCATATCAGACCAAACCATTCCAGATCAGATTGGACCGGACAACACCAGGACTCCAAACATTTATTATGTGTGTTAATAACACCTTCACTAGAAACAAGTGTTGTGCATATTCCTATTGTTAACTTTAGCTGATTTTAACTTATTTGTGAACTGAAAATATTATTCCTAGGGTGAATTTAAAAAAAACAAACAATAGCCTTGTGCAGCAGCGGTGGCCCAGCAGTTAAGAAGGTGGACATGGGACTGCAAGGCCTCAGGTTCTAATCCACCAGCTGCCAGGTTGCCACCGAAGTGCTCTCAGCATAGCCTTGTCCAGACCCACATAACTTTCAGTGGACTCACCACCCACAGGAAGGCTGGCAATATGGAGCAGTGTGATTTGGGTGGCAGTTGTGGAGACTTTTTATTGTTTATAATATGATATTATTTTTTTTCCAGGTTAATAAAGTTAGCTAAGCTGTATTTTAACTCAAGCAGCAATTTACCTCGAGTAGGTCCTGTTGCTGCTGATGTCACCAGAAGTTTCAACCTTTTACTGTTCACCTGTATAATGTACAAGGTGAACATTGGAAGTGAAAGGAAAACACCAGAGTGGGAGCAGAGTTGTAATGATGACCAGGGAAACTTTCTGTCCTGGACTGAAGTTTCTGTTTTATGGTTAGGGTTCAGAGCTCAGAGGTTAGGCAGAGGTTTCACCTCTTAATAGCTGTGGCTCTAGTTCTAATAACAGTGATTAGAGCTCCTCACAGCTGGAACCTCCTCACACCCAACCTGTTTCCAGACCTTCATCACCTCAGCAGCTTCAGCAGCAGCTGTTGGTGTCATTTCTCTCATTCCAGCTCTGACACCCAGACCAACATCTCTCTCTGTCCGTATTGACCTTAGATTCTGCGCTGTTGAAAACTTCTTCAGGTAAAACTTCAGGTAAAAAAGTGTTTCGTGTCAGTGAATCAACTTTATCTTCCTCATGAATTGCCAAGTGTCTGATCCAGTGGATTAGACACTTTAGTCCTTGTCGTTTCACATGATTTTAATATGTGTTTGTTTGTGTGCTGTGAGAATAAATATAAAAAAAGGACAGAAATACTGAAGAAGAGATAACAGTTAAATACATAGAAAACCATGAAGATGTGCCTGTGAGTAGATCACTTTTTTAAAATAATAAGAAAATGTTTTGTGAAATATATGTGAATAAACTCCAGTATCTAAGAATAGTTAGGATAGAGCATGTTAACAGTCATGTAGGTATTTTATGCTTTACATAAACATGTGGGTGACAGTGGTGGTCTAGTGGG
>JAFBJS010057609.1:11285-25627 GCA_016785265.1 Paraplagusia blochii
TGTGTATAAGAGACAGGCCTACAATAAGAGTCATTTGTCTCCTAAAAAGTCTATGGTAGCCAGGGCTTTGAACCAAATATTTTTGCTAATTGGTTTAATTAAAGTTTTCAGGTTTCATTCTTTGAACCGGTTTGTAGCCCTGGTCAAAATCAAACTAAACTCACTAATGAACAATATAGAAATCGAATTAGGGAGCGAGTATGTTATCTGTAGATGTGTATAAGAGACAGGGTGTCTCTGCAGTCATTCACTAATGAGACAGAAAAGAAATAAGTGTGGTTAATAGCCATGTTATCTAATGAGTAGCACATGTGCTGGAGTTTGAAAACAACTTCATCTTCGTGCTCCGAACCAGATGAGGGCTGCAACCCCTCACCCCCCTAAGTTAGAACCTTCTCCTCAGCCGCCGCTGCAGTGAAGTGTTGGGTGAAAATAACTGCTTAAAATCAAACGGTCTCCTCCCCTTCATCCATCCATTCAACCCAGGAAAAAAGAAACCTGGAAAATTTTGACCTCAGGGATTCATATCAAAAGAGCTGGGAATTCTGCTTGTGGAGGACAAATCCAAGTCGGGCCAGAAACCAAGCTCATCTGAGGGATGACCCCCCCCCAAAACACCTTAACTTCAAATTCAGCACAGGAAGCCAAATCAAATAAGTTAAACCAAAATAAATGTTTCTTAGAACCTGTCAAAATAGAGCTAGTGAATATGTTAGAAAACGGGTGAAACTATTTTTAAGGTTGTCGAAAAGCTAAAAATACAGGTCAGTGAAAAAGTAAAATCACAAACGAAAAGTTAAAATAAATCTCAGTCCAAAACTAACTTCATGGTAGTGATATAAACAGTAACCTAAGCTATATTCAGTCACTTACTGTATGTACAGTAAATAATCAATCAATCAATATTAGTTTTACAAATGTCATGTGCCCTGAAGTTTCAGTTAAACTAAACATTCATTTAACTTAAATATTCAAATTGATTTGCCTTGCTGACCCTTCTCAAGTGTTGGGCAAGTTACTTAAAAAAATAACTTGCAGTAACTAGTACTTTACTAGTTACTGCTCTGAAAAAGTAACTAGTAAGATTAAAGATTAAATTTCCTTTTTTCTCATTGTGACGTTGTGATTCACACCACAAAATTTGGCCTAGACATTTAACCCATCATCAAAGTGAGCAGTGGGCAGCTAATGAGCACCCAGGGAGCAGTGTGTAGGGACGATACCATACTCAGTGCACCTCAGCAGTAGGGGGATTCAAACCGGGGACCTTGCGGACCCTATCCACTTCCTTAACCACTAGGCCACCACTGCCCTTATAAATTATAAACTAAGTAGTTAATTTACTTTACTTTAAAAACACATTTAAAAAGTTTAGTTTTGTGTTCTGTAGCAACTATCATAATGAAACGTAGTGGTACTGTAATGGTTATAAGGTTTTAAACACCATTTATAGGGTTAATGTCTCCAAGTGTGGGGAGGGGTGGCAAGAGCTGTGTGGATGTGAGAGTGTGGGAGTGAGAGCGAAAGCTGCAAGGAGCAGCGCTGCAATTAGAGACTGGACATGAGTTATACATTTGCTGTGATCTTGAATAAAGTTCTTCAGAGCACGGAAGCGTTCGACTGGGCATTACAGTCCAATAGAAACAAAACAGATGTTTAGACATTTTGATAGGGATCTTTATTGTAACCTCAACTTGCTACTTGCCATCGTTTGGCTCGTGGGTGTATGCTACTATACCACACAGTATGTGTGTGTGTGTGTGTGTGTGTGTGAGAGAGACTGTGTATTAGCCTGTAAGGCAAGAAGACCCGCCCAGGCAGGCAGCAGATAGGCTCCACTACTAGATAGTGCTTTTTGCATGGCCGGGAGAAACCGTTGATTTGGACAAATAGTAACATGTAACAAGACCCTTTACACCACAGTGACTATAACGCCGTTACTGAAATGGAAAAGTAACACGTTATGTAATTAGTTAATGAGAAAAGTAGTTTCATTACAAGTAACACCTTAGTCCCAACACTTTTTTTGTTTGTTTGTTTTGGACCAGGCTTGTTGACACTGCCTGTAGGGCTGTTGGCCCTACAAACGTGATTATTTTGTTATTATTTTCTTTTATGCAATCTTTATCTTGGTTTTCTTTTTTAAAGTGTTTTGTAAGTATAATCTAGCATAAAAAGTAGTTTTGAATTCACAGTTATTCAAGAGTTAAAGATCCTTCAATGCTGCTGCCTCAATTACTGCTCTTCACTAAACAAGTAAATTTAGTGAATTACTGGCCAAGTTTCAGTGAACATCATTCTGCACACCTGCATTGGTTTTCATTGCCAAACAAATAGATACCAAATGACCCTGGCTACTAAAAACAGGCAGAAATTAAATCTAGCATAAACCTAATTGTGTAAAAAGTTAATTGTTAATTGTGGATGATTAACAATTTAGTTTCTGGAAAATGTTTCAGTTCATCTGTGAATAAAGGATTACAACTTCTACGAATCTACTGACAAGTGTCACATGCAGAAACTAACCCTACCATCTAGGAAATAATTGATGTTTCACATCATGACTTCAAAGATGGAGGAAACAAGAGTTGATGTTTTATAGGAGCCTATAGAGCAAACAAGAAATGAACTGTGGTCCTGACAGAAGAATTTACACGGTTATCTCATTCTTGATCCTGTACAAAGCTGTAAGAGGCAGTCAGTGGGTCTCTACATACCGTATAAAGCAAATCATGAATCTGATAGGTGTTCTATTGTAAGACAAGCTTATTTATATTGTTAAAAGATAGCCAGCAATACCTTGCCACCATGTTTGCCTACAAAAATGTGAATGATGGGTAAACATGAAAAAATATATTAGTCTTTACCAGACTGGAAACTTCTGGAATTTAATCATGGGGGGAAATACCAGAAGAGGCAACAAAAATGCTCATTTATAAATTTATATTGATAATTTATTAATTAATTGGTCAAAGAACTTGAATCATGCAATCCTATGTTGCTTTGTAAAAAAAGAAATCTTAGGTTCAACAGATCAGAGAGTTATTGAATTTTCAGCTAAAACTGCAGATCCTTTATACTAAAAGTTCAAAGCTGTATAAAAAATTCACAGCAGTGGCATTGACATAATCAACCAGGAGCCTAAGAGAAAAACGAAAGGGTGTGGGAGTGTTATAGTGGTGCACATCAGCAACGCACACATCTGTGCAGTTTCCCTTTCCACACTCTGCACACAATAGTCTACACACTTATTAGTCACTGGCTCAGTGACCACAATAGGCCGTGTTATGGTGCACTCCACACTCACAGCCTGACTACAAGAGATGGGATGTGTGCCATGTTTGCTATGATAACCCTTTGATCAGGGGTGAGAAGTTCTATGCCCTGAAAAATGAGGGAAAAGGAACCAAAAGAACAAAATGGTGCAGACCGCGACAGTGTTTGTTGAGCCTTTGACAAACCCAGTGTGAATGGTGGTTGGTGGGTTTTGTTCTGACGCCATCTGAACAGGTGTTTTGTTTGGAAGCTGACACTCAGACAATGGCTGCAGGTCAGATGAAGAAAGAAGGACAAGGAGATGAAGATCTGTTTTCATCAGTCATTGTTTACCAGGCTTGTCAGAAGGACCCCTTGTAGAAAGGGAGGGTCATGCGCTCAAGGGTGTGTGACCTGTATTGACACGAGAGTCGGAGACGACACAGATCAGGGCCCAATGTTGGTTTATCAGACTCAGACAATGTCTCTTTGCAATCATTCAGCCATATTTCTGTCAACACTGACCTGTGACGAGTAGCCAGGCCAATGTGTGTTTGTGTAAAAACAGTAGGACGCAGCAGTGAGGTCTACAGGTCAGCGTTGATGATTTATGGAGGTCACTGTTCTGATGAAATGTTTCTGTTATCTTGCAATAAGTAGCACAAGCCAATGCTAGATAATACCAGGTGATCCCAAAACTTTTGGAATACCCGCTTCAACTGTTTTTATGGCCCGACTCCAAATACTCTTAATCCATCCTATTTAACACTTTTTGCTCTCTAGAGTCAAGTGGTACCAGATTAATCAGTGGGTACCAACACTCAACATATTCTCTGTGGAAGCTCCAGTTGAGCCACACTGTAGATCCTGGGCTGCTGGGCCTGATTATTAACCACTCATGTTTCTGCTTCGCTCTGGACTGTACCTGGGGAAGTTATTTGGGGCAATGATCACACTGGAGTTGTTTCTGAGAATGAACGTTATTTCAGTCTGAGTTGTTTCTGTTTTTACCAAGGCAACGCTCCCTGCGAAGAACCTGGTGAGGTCTTTGCACCACTCCTTCTGATATTTTCACTCTTCTTCTTTTGCCCCAGTTTTTTGTGAAATTGTGAAAAATTAAGATTAGCAAGTAATGATGTCTGGCAGGTCAGGAAAGCCAAGACACGTACAGTAAAGGGGAGAGTTGGGGACAGATGAGGGGTCGGGAAATCACAGCAGTGAATCACCAAACTGCCCAGGATCGGTACAGACAGGAACCAGGAAGAACAAGCCAAACTAGTGGTCAGGGACAGAAGGCTGAAGAACTCCTCTGAGACTTCCATGTTCCATGTAGTGTCCTCTACTCTATCCTCGGGAGCCTCCGTCTCAGATACCTCATGACTGGAGACCTCGGGTGGAGAAGGGGGCTGAGGTTTGGGGACAAGTGAGCTGTTGTGAGCGTACTCTACCCACAACAGCTGCTGAGACCAGGAAGTGGGGTTCATCTCCTGATTCTTTCTCTCCGTCTGGCTGTTGGACTGTGGATGGAAACCGGATGACAGGCTCATGGTGGCACCCACCAGCAAGCAAAGACCATGAAGCCGGAAGACGTGAACAACGATGAGTTCGGCAGATCCTTGGCAACTTGGTCAGGGGCACGAAGTGGGCCATCTTGCTAAACCTGTCGACTACTGTGATGATGACAGTGTGACCCTGGGGGGGGGGGCAGGCTGGTAACAAAGTCCAGGGAGCTGTGGGACCATGGTCGATGTGGCACTGGAAGTGGATGTAGGTAACCTGCTGGGGCTTGATGGGAGGCTTTGCGCTGATTACGGACAGGACAGGTGTTGACGAACTCCCGGGTGTCCTCATCCAGGGTCACCCACCAAAATCTGCGTAGCACCATCTCTTTGGTGCGCTGGATACCAGGGTGACGGGCAAGACGAGAGTTGTGGGCCCACTGGAGGACATCAGAGCGGAGGGTTGGGACCGCAAATAGGTGATTGGGAGGACAAGGGCTACGTCCCAGCTGGTCCTGCATAGTGGTCTTGACCCTTTCATCCACATCCGAGGTGAGGGTGGCCACCAAGTGGGATGACGAGAGGATGGGCCTGAAACCGGGGACAGACTCCTCTTCCACAAATTGCTGGGGAAGGGAGTAGGGTTTCACATTGCGGGAACCGGGTCAAAAATTAGGGTGAAATCAAAGCAGGAGAGGAACGGTGACCAGCGGGCTTGGCGGGAGTTGAGTCTTTTGGCTGACCGAAGGTACTCGAGGTCCTTATGATCCGTCCAGACTAAAAATTTCTGCTTAGTCCCTTCCAGCTAGTGACGTCACTCCTCCAATGCTAGCTTCACGGCCAACAATTCCCGGTTGCCGATGTCGTAGTTCCTCTCCACAGGAGTCAGACAGCAGGAGAAGAAGGCGCAAGGATGGGAATTTTTGATCCACAGCAGACAGCTGGGACAGCACCGCCCCCACCCCAACATCAAAGGCATCCACCTCAACCACAGACGGTCTCTGAGAGTCTGGAACTTGAAGGATGGGGGGCGACGTAAACTGGATTTTAAGCATCTGGAATGCCGTGGAGGATGCCACCGTGCTGTAACCCCGGATGAAGCGACGGTAGAAGTTGTCACACCCCAGGAATCGTTACAGCTGCTTGCGGGTATCGGGAGCAGGCCAAGTGGTGACAGCTGTAACCTTACAGGGATCCATCCTTATGTTCCCCTGACCAATGATGTAGCCCAAGAACGAGAGGACCAATGATGTAGCCCAAGAATGAGACAGACGGAGCATGAAACATGCATTTTCGGCCTTGACAAAAGAGTTCTCCAGGAGCCGAGGCAGAACTGCTTGGACATGGTGAATGTGTTCCTCCTTGGTACGTGAAAAGATGAGGATAAACAAACATGTATTTATTCAACATGTCCATGAGAATGTCATTCACCAGTGCCTGAAAAATATCCGGGGCATTGGTGAGGCCAAAGGGCATGACAAGATACTCTAAATGTCCGGTGGGGGTATTGAAGGCAATCTTCCACTCGTCCTCATCTCTGAGGCGGACCAAGTGGTAGGCGTTGTGCAGGTCCAGCTTGGCCCCGGCAGGGGATGAAGAGGGTCGGATGAGACCTGCAGCCAGAGAGTCATTAATATAAGTGTCCATGGCGTTTCTCTCAGGGGCGGACATAGACCAGTGCTTCCCAATCTTTTTCTGTTGCCCCTCCACCCCCCAACCCCCGCCCCAACATCGCACCTCACCCCGGGGTTGTCTAGTTTTTGGACAATACCAGGGGTTGAAAATCCCCCAGTATAAACGACCCCGGGGAGGGGCGGAGCCAGGCAGGAGATCGATGGTGCAATCATAAGGATGATGAGGAGGGAGAGAGGTGGCTTTGGATTTGCTGAACACTTTTCCAAAATCATGGTATTCAGCCGGAACCCCCGAGAGGTAAGGAGCAGGTATGGAACTGGTGACAGGCCGGGGATCTGATGCTTGCTTTAGGCACAATTGATGGCAAGAAGGACTCCAACCCAGGGTGGCCGCTGTCTTCCAGTTGAACGGGGAATTGTGTTGCCGACGCCAGGGATACCCTAGGATGAGAGGAAGCTGGGAAGACTGCAGGATGTGGAACTGGATAGTTTCATGATGGTTCCCAGACAGGAGCATGCGCACTGGAGCCGTCTGGTGAGTTACGGTCTCCAGGAGATGCCCATCGAGAGTGCTGGCCGACACAAGTTTGTGAAGGGGAACACGTTTGATCCCTAACGGGCGAGCTAGTTCCCCGTCCATCAAACTAACATCTGCACTGGAGTCTATAAAGGTGGCGAGGGTGTGGGAGCCATTCGCTAGCAAAAGGCAGACATGACACAGGGGATGTCGGGGGTAAGAATGTTTAGAGGTTGGACTCACCAGTACTTCCTCTTCTACTGGCGAGTCTGGTATTTTGCTGGACAACGGGAGACGAAATGGCCCGCCTGGCCGCAGTAAAAGCAGAGATCCCCCCTTCCTGCCCTTCCACTCCGCCGCTCCCGCTCATCGGGTGAGTCTGGTACGACCCACCTGCATGGGTTCGGGCTGTTGCTCCATTGCGACTAGTCCTTCCTCCGGAACAACACGAGACTGGGAGGACAACTGATGATCCATCTGTCACCGGCGCCTCTCCCTACGTCTCGCCTGAATACACCGGTCCAACCTGTTGCTGGACCTGGGTGGCTAACGCTACCAATGCTTGTTCTCGGTTAGCCACCGCCTGAAGAATCTCAGAGCAGAAAGTGGAGAACATCTCCTTGTGTCGCCAGAGAGTGTGCTTAATTCTCTTGAAGCGGTCTGACGGGGAAGTTGAGTGTGCTGGGTCCATCACTGGCCAGATTGTACTATAACAGGTGTATGTGGGACCAAATGCAGCACAAAACTCTGGCAGGTCAGTTGGTAACAGTTTATTGTCCAGAAACTAAGATTAGCAAGTAATGGTGTCCAGCAGGTCAGGGAAGCCAGCACAGGTACGGTAAAGGGGAGACTTGGCGACAGATGAGGGGTCGGGAAGTCGGCTTATGTTCAGACCTAATTGCTGATGAGGTGCAGCTGAGGGGAATCAGGTAAACAGAGTGGGAGTGGCTGGTAGGCAGGTAAGCAGGAGGAGGGGCAGGCGGAAAAGTACTGGGGAATGTGTGTGAAGGACATGAGAAGAGAGCAGATCATGACATATAATATGTTTAATGGAGAACTTAAAAAGCTTCGAATAGTTGAGTTTAAATAAATTGGAGGGGAAATCTAAAGCTTAGTTTTATTTGTATTTATCTGTAGATCATTTGATTAAACATGATTTAAACATTAACACTCAGAGTGGGCTGTGGGGGCACCAAGTTGTTTGCCAGATATGTACAATTTAAGAGGTCCAAGAAGAAGAGGAGGAGCAGTAAACCCTGATGCCCTGGATGCTAACGTATCTTGTGATGGTGACGAAGATGATGATGATCTTGTAAGAATTGCCCTATTGTAGGTGAAGTGCAGCCGTTTAAATTACATGTTATTTTTGTCCAAGCATCAAAGACCCAGAGAGGAACAAATGTAGAACGCAGAGTTGAAGGTGTGACCTGAGACTGACCTGATAACTAAAGGCTGAAAACATCTGTTCAAACCTAGAACCATAGAGGTCTCTATTTTTCTTTTTAATAAACTAAACTTTAAGATACATTTGACTTACCTTTCCTATTTTTTTGCTATATTATACAATTCCTAAGGAGTCTGTATCATTTTTTTTTAACTATTTGTTTTTCATTTTCCTAACGTGCTATGGCAACACCAACAGTCCTCTGTGTCAAGTGTTAACCATAGAGGTGTTAAAATTAAAAATGTAAGAAGAAGAAATGAAACATTTGTTATTTTAGAGATGTTAGAGAAAGGGATAGAGCAGACAGGTTTGAGATATCCCTCAAAACTAGGCATGTGCAGTGACCATTTAATAATTCAGTACCAACACCCAGCCAGAACCTCATGAACTCTACTGGACTCTACAGCACTATGACATGCAGCTCACTGACAGGACTGGGCTCACACTCACACGTACACACGGTGTGTGTTTGTGTCTGTGTTTGTGTACAGTTTTAGGATTGCATGCATTTTAAGTACTATTTAAGTGCATGTATTACTTTATATTTCAGCTAGATTTTTATGTTTCTCTGAAAATGTATGTAATGTAATGTAGTTAGTTTGGACAATTTCCAAATGGTCTAAATCAAATGTTCTGTTTGAGTTTCATCTGTTTTTCCTCAAACTATTCATCAGCAGATTTATTTTTTTCAATTGTCTAGCAGTGTCATACTGAACATTGATGCCAAATATATATAAAAAAATTACTAAAAACTTCTGACTTTGTATGGGTGTGTGGAAATTATTCTGTTTGGCATTTAAACTCCTAAAAGCCACCACTGTCTTTTCTGAGTTTGATTCGTTTGCAAGGTTTTTTCCAGTCTATATTATTCCTGTGTTAGACCATAGCTGGTGCTAGAGTGATCGAATATCATTAGTACGATAACATCAGTGTAGCGCGACACAGTGCCACATACAGGCCTGGCAGATTTGCTACAGTGACCAGAGATGTGAAACATTTTTATATCTGAACCCTGCTTTAAATTTCTCCACCACTTTATCCCTGACCTTTCTGCTCTTTTCCTTTAACTTCATGATGCTTTTGGTCCCCAATAATCTCTTAACAAACCACTACGCTATTCTCTGAGGCCATCAAGGAACAGCATTTATCATAATTTTCATTTTCAATTTTCACTATTTGTCTTACACATAAAATTACCATAAAATCTATTACCATAAAATGTTTGTGGTCGAAATGTGACTGAATGTACAAGAGTTCAAGGGCTATAAATATTTTAGAAAGCCACTGTATAATTAAACGTTTCTGAAAATGTACCTAACAATATTTGACCAATTATTAATATATTAATAATCAATTGTTAATTTAAGTTTTAGTCTGTGCAACATTACATCTATAAATAGTAAATGTTTATAGTACTGTAATTATTGGGTTAAATTAGGCCAAATAATATACTACATCTTTCAGAACTGTCTTTGTATGTATTTGTGTTTGTGTACATTGACAGCAAACATAGAGATTTTATCCCCCCCTAACTTTTGTCTCCTGCAGCAGTTGCAGTGTGAAATCAGCGTGTTTTTCTGAATTAAGGGCCTCGATAGCTTCTCAAACAAGGAATTCTGGGATATGTCGAGTTGTCTCTGGCACAGTTCATTAGTAACCAATAACTTGGCAGCTTCTCCACGCGTCATAGGCTGCCTCGAGCTAAGCTGTTTGGGCTGATTGGTTACTTTCAGACAGGACACACCCCTGTTTTTTGTACTGAAGTGGCAGAAAAATATACATTTTTTTTTTCTAACTGTAGAGCACAACACGACCAACATAAAATTGCCTTAAAAAATTTGGTGAAAAGGAAATGGGGAAAGCAAATAGAAAACATGAAAGTATTGTAAAAAATGAAAGAGAAGCTTTTTTTTTACCTCAAAATTTCAGAAATTCAGAAAACTAAAACTCAACCAGCTGCCCAACATAAAGGAAAAATCACTATAAAATCAATAGATAAGAAAGTTTTAATAAATGAACTCACATTTAGCTAAGTTTAATGTACGTTTTTTTACAGGGTACTTATACAAGTACAAGTTCAAATTTTTACTGATGTGTTGTGTCTTCAAGGTTTGTACTTTTATATTTTAGGACCGATCCACAAAATCAAATTATGATCGATTATAAAGCCACGGTCAGCCTTGACCTCAACTCCTAACATCTTTCTTCACAACTTTAAGATAAGCTCCGATTGAAGGACACAGGCTGTGATTGGATGAATGGATTAGTCTGTGGATGAGTGAAGCAGCTCCACAAACACCACAGCTCCAAGTTAATGATGCTGATGATACATTGCTGATGCTTTTAGTCTTCGGTTTCTGGGCAAAAAAAAACTAGATCAAATCTGCCTTTGTGTTTGATGCCCATTGGATGGCAAGTGCGCGTGACGCTTCCAACCCCTGATAAATTGCGTCTCTAGACCTTCAACAAGCCTAAAAATGGATCATGTGACTCCTAACCCCATCCACACCACTTGTTTTTTTTTTTTTTGTTGTTTTTTTTTGCTTAAGTCCATCACCTTCCATTACTTCTAGTCTTTGACTCGTACAAAAAAGCTCATAAAAGCAAAACTGAGGTGAAGAGACAGACGCTGAAGACTATGGCGTCGACAAAGCACGACATCAAAGGTTCAGGGTTCAATCCTCCACAGTCTCAGTGACTTTTCTTGTTTTTAATAATGGTCTCAAGCCTAATTTGGCACACCTGTCACATGATATAAAACAAGATGACTTAAAAATATATATATCAAAGACATCGAACTACTGGTTAAATTCAGATTTTTAATTTAAATTTGTTTTAATCGGACAAAAATAAACACACGGTGTCATACCCATGCCTATCATATATTATAAAATGTATAGCTAAAAAAAATCTGTTTGATAATTCAGATAAATAAATTTGAACACGCAGAAATTGATGTTGTTATGTTAAGTGCATCATACTTATTATTGTATGCTTGAACTAATCTGACCCAAACCCCTTGATTGAACTCCAAGATTGTCTTCTTCTGACATGGATGACCCAGAATTTTCTAGTACTAAACACAGAAAAAACTGAGGTCATAGTTTTATGGCCAAAACATATAAGAGCACCATTGTCATACGTAAGTAGTGCTACCTCAGTCCCCTGTGTTAAAGCAAGGAACCTTATCCTGTTTGATAAGGATTTATCCTTAGAGCCATCTACCACCTACACCTACATAACATTAAAACAATTAGAAAAATACTTTCACGACCAAGCCTTCAACTGGATCAGAATGCTGTTTTTTATTTATTGAAATTGTAAACAGTATTTTCTGATTAACATCCACTGCAAGTCTGTCCGTCAAGGGAGTGGATCCGTCACCTGTGGTTCTTCCTGAGGTTTCTTTCTTTTTTCCCCTCATAAAAGGGTTTTTGTTTTGGTAGTTTTTTCCTTACGCTGGCTGATGGTCTAATGTCAGAGGATGTTACCAACCCTGTGAAGCCCCACGTGACAAACTGTGTTTTTTAAATGTGGGCTATATAAATAACATTTGATTGATTGATTGATAATCTAGTGTATTTCAATACTAGGATGCAATTAAATTATTGTGTTAGTTCAAAAATTAGGTTGTTATAACTTGTGGAGAATAATTATTGTAAGGTTTGCTAAAGAAAACACTGTGAATATATGTGTATATGTGCACTCATCTATGGGGATGGGTAAAAGGTTAATTGAAAAGTATCGTTTGAACTTTTTTTATTGTTAAATGTATTAGTAATATTCACATACCTAAACATCTACATATATTTCGCAATGTATTGTAATTTCTTAGATAAACTCAGAGGTGAACTTTTGTCAACCAAAATTTGAGTCCAATAAAATTTTATAGTGCCTACATGCAAACAGACAGAAATATGAACCATGAAGTGTTGTGATGGAAGCCTGAGTTGGAGACAATCACAGGGAATAAATAAAAAGATTTTTATTAGGCATGTTTTATGGTTTTAATAGACACAGTGCTGCTTCAGTGTCGGCAGTTCCCCCCGTCGAACACAATGCGTTGGCAAGTGTGTGTCTGTGTTTGCGCATGGTCACACATAAAGTCAGACGCACAACCACTCAGGATTCAACTTAAATTACTGGTGTTTGATAGTAAAATAACTTTGTTTTAACATTTTGCTTTGCCTTAGTGGCATGAAAAACGCAGCAAGCATCTATTTACCAGACATAAAAGACACCAAAGAAGACTAAGGTAAAGAAAAACAATTTTCCATTTAACAAAAAGGTTAATTTGTCAATAGTGAGTCAAGGCTCAACTTTGATATTTATTGTAATTTTAATATTAACTCAAGAACAACAATTAATGTTTTGATATTTTAAAGTTGTATTTTAAAGCTGCTGCTTAGCTACCTTTTTTAGGATAAGGGTATTGTATTTTAATATCCAAAATAATTGTAGATGTATTTTTTTGTGGAGGGAAAAGAGTTTGAAAAAAAACTTGTTTAATAAGTGCAACAATAGATAATGAAAACATTACATATAACAAAAAACAACACTAAAATTACAAGTTCCATAGCAAAAAAAAAAAGTATTCAGAATTCTTTCTGTATTTTAGGATTTATCAGAGCTTAACTATTAAATTCCGTCAGATGAAATTATTAAATAAAGAGAAAAATATATTTATTAATATAATTGATTAATTAAAATTAATTTATATAAGTTTTGAAAACATTATTTGACTTAATTAATTATATTTATATTTTTAAAGTTTCTTTGAATTAAACAATAGAAATAAATAGGAACTTCATTAGTATTATAAAATTACGAAAATAGAATATGCTGTAATCTCAAAATCAAAATAATTCTGTTAATATTTTGCAAAGGAAATGTGCTGTGAATAAGTATTTTTAAGTAAGTATTTATTGTCTGTATTATGGTCATTTTGCTCTTCATCCTGAGACCTTTTCATTAGCGCTAAAACAGAACCACACACCTTGAAGCAGAGGCCAGTGTTAAAGCCGGTCCAACATTTTTATATTTTTTATGTACATATGCTATCTGTTCATCAGGCCTTTGTCTCTGTGTCTCTGAAGCAGGACAGGTCATCTGTGACCCTTGTCCTCTTTTGTTCAACACACAATGTCGCCTTGTCGCCCCATTAGTTTCTCTTTGCAGATCTTTCTCACCTATGTGTCATCTCAACCCTGCTACAACTCATGCTGTAAAAGTTACAAAGGGAAGAAAAATCAGACTCAAAGGGAATCAAAGTCCGGAGAAAAAAAAAGGTTTTTTTTGGCTAGTCAACGTCAGTCTTCTAAATCATGAAAAAAGGGTTGTACAGTATGGCATTTCAATTCATGGAAAGCGTAGTACTCCACTCTAGTGGAGAACCCTCATTGGAAAAAAACAGAAGCCCAGCAATTGGCTGAAAACTGCAGCACTCAACATACAGTATTCTGTGTCAAGTCCAGCTCTGGGACCTGTTACGCCAGCTGCCCTCATCTCGTCCTCGCCAGTGTTTGCTGCCCCATGCACGCGATCGCTGGTCTCGCTTGGCTGCACCCTCTCATCGCATTACTTCTGCTATTCTAACTTTGGCATCAATTATGCACTAGAATAACTCTGAGCACTGATGGAAGCCCTGCTTTAAAGAGTAGAGAGAGAAGAGAGAGAAAGAGCAGGAGGAGATGGATGATGATCATGAGTAGTTTGAGCACTCACAGCATTCTACTTCACGCCACACTGCTGCCACAGTTGTGAACGGTCAAATAAAGCAAAGTTGCAAAGTCACATTAGAGTCATGGTCATAGAATGATGAAAGTTTAGTCCAGGAAGGGGGGTCTAAACATGAGGAGAGGTTGTTATTATGCCTCATTGGGTCAAAGTCTCATCGCTGATTTGCATAGGAATATACTATAAAAATAATGTGTATTTGAAAATACTGGTTGAAAAAAAGAGACAATTATGTATTTAGAGCAGGGCCCAAAGAA
>JAFBJS010057610.1:2083-25045 GCA_016785265.1 Paraplagusia blochii
CACACACACACACACACACACACACACAGCAGAACATGAATGAACTCAGAATTCTTCTGGTCTTCGTGCAGCGTCTGCAGGACGCCCAGGCCTCTGAGGGTCAGGTGGTGGTCCTGGAGTGCAGGGTCCGTGGAAGTCCTCCACTCCAGGTCAGGTGGTACCGACAGGGAGAGGAGATCTTGGACTCTCCAGATTTTCGCATCCTCCAGAAAAGTGAGAGTTTTCTCTAAAAGCACAAAAAGATTCTTTGGATTCATCACCTGAGATGAAAAGTTGAAACATCTCCTTGTCTTGTGCTCATCAGAACCTCGGTCTGCAGCAGAACCAGGTACTGAGCTGTTAGTTTGGTCTCCTGAGTCACTGAACATCTGTGAACATCTGTGTGTGTCAGTGACTGAACACTGACGCCGGTCTGTGACTCAGTCAGCTGAAGAAGAGCCAACCAGGTGAGTGAAGACGTTAAAGTTGACCTTCTTGTCGCTGCGTTCCAGAGGAGATCTGTACGCTGGTCATCGCCGAGGCCTTCCCTGAGGACGGAGGTCAGTTCTGCTGCAGCGCCTCCAACCCCTACGGTTCCATCAGCTCTTCTGCCCGACTCACGGTCACTGCAGGTGAGTTCTGCCCTCAGCACAGACGCAGCACAGACCAGGAGCAGGACCTAAAGCTCAGCTCTCATGTGTGTCCAGGAAAGGCCGCGTTGGACGGCGGTCCAGAGGACCCGTCTGTCTTCTCAGTGTCCGAGGACCGGTCCAGTAACGGTGTCTCCGGGGAAAGTTCTGGCTTTGAGGAGTCGGCGACTTTCCCCCCTCCTCCACCACCCACGGAGCTCCACCCCCTGGAGCCGACCCCCAAGGTTTTCCCTCCATCTCCTCCTCCTCCTGAGGACCTGGAGACCCGCTCTACTGGGTCCGCTCCAGCTGGGCTGCAGGAGGTCTCAGAGGGAGAACAGACCAAAGAACGGGTCCAGAACGGACTGACACTACAGCCTGATCCTGCAGCAGAGACCCGGACCCAAGATCTAGAGGTTCTGGACTCACCTCCGGGCTCGGGTAGACCTTCTCCATCTCCAGCCAAGGATGGTCCTCCGCTGCCCATCAAACCCAAACCAAAGCTGTGAGTACCTGTCTTCTCTGGGTGGATCTGAGGCCGCAGAACCAGGTCCGGTCAGATGGTTTCTGACCAGACCCTGATCGGTACTGGTCCTCACTGAACCGTTTGAGGAGATTCGTTTGAACCGGTCAGAGTGGAGCGGTTCTGCTCAGTCGCAGCACACAGTTCAACTGCCATTAGAGGAGTTTGGGTCGACTTTGTTTGTCGTGGATGCGTTTCAGAACCGCTGAGCGCAGGAGAACAGACGGCGCTAACGGGCCGTGGCTGCGGTTTAGGACCAACAACAGGAAGTTCTCGTCTGGCAGAAAGGAGGCAACGCCACCAGGGTTGGACCGGGGCGGTGGGTCGGTACTGGGGCGGTGGTACCAGACGTCAGAGTAAACATCCAGAGGAAGTTCTCAGATTGATCTGGATCAGAACCAAGATTTCCCCTGACCAGGCCTGGAGAAGGAAGTCCAGGAACACAGATCATTGGCTTCACATCATAAACCTGTCCAGAAGAATGAGTGATGTTCAGTCCAAGGCACCGGTGTCCAATGGATCAAGCCAGAGTTTTTTTGGTGCCGGTCCAAAGCCCGGATAAACGGTGAGGGTCACGTCAGGAAGGACATCAGGCGAAAAACTTTGGCCAAATCAAAGATGTGGGACAACAAAAAGATTTCAACACCAGATTTGTCCAAAAGAGACATGGAGGTGGTTGGAGTTACGGTTGAGGACACAGAGGACAGGGGGACATGGAAATTGTTGACTCACTGTGGCAACCCCTGAAAAAGGGACAAGATGAAAGGAAAAGAACAAGAAGAAGGAGAAGAAGAAGGAGGAGAAGAAGAAGGAGAAGAAGAAAAAGAAGAAGGAGAAGAAGAAGGAGAAGAAGAAGGAGAAGAAGAAGAAGAAGAAGGAGAAGGAGAAGAAGAAAAAGAAGAAGGAGAAGAAGAAGGAGAAGAAGAAGGAGAAGAAGAAGGAGAAGAAGAAGAAGAAGAAGGAGAAGAAGGAGAAGAAGGAGAAGAAGAAGAAGAAGAAGAAGAAGAAGAAGAAGGAGAAGAAGAAGAAGAAGAAGAAGAAGAAGAAGAAGGAGAAGAAGGAGAAGAAGAAGAAGAAGAAGAAGACAGGTCCGTGTGGTTACGTTCCAACCAACCAACCAATCAGCAGCAGCTGACTTGGCTTTTTTAATCAACAGCTGTGGATCTCCTGACAGCTGATTGGTCAATCACTGTCTGCAGTGATTGACCAGCCACGTGGTCCTGTCTGTGGTCCAAGGAGTTCAAATGTCCAAGATCGAGAAACCAAAAGTGAAACAAACAGAACAGTTTGACCAGAAAAAGTTTGAAATTATACAAAAAAAAAAAAAACACAAAAACAGGAACCTCCACCCAGACCTCCACCCAGACCTCCACCCTCCTGCTCTAAATGGCTGGAACAAAGAGGAGGTCTGCAGACCATCAGATGTCTGTATGAACCTCCACATGGACTTTATCTAAAGATTAGAACCCATCTCCACAGAGTGGAACATAGAACAGAACAGAACAGAACAGAACAGAACAGAACAGAACAGAACCGAAGTGTTCTCCAGAGTCACATTCCTGTGAGTGTTGGTTCCAGACAGAACCATAGGTGGATACAGGACCATTGTTGTCCTGGTTCTGTGTGTGTGTGTGGGTTTGATTTCCACCTAGGAATTATCTCCACCTATAATCTGCAATCTGAGAGAAAGTAGCAGCAGCAGCAGCAGCAGCTTCGTGGTGGTCCTCCACTCTCTCCTGTGCCACTCTCCTCAGAGGGAGGAGGAGGAGGAGAAGGAGGAGAAGGAGGAGGAGGAGGAGATCATCGTTCCAAGTGTAGGTTCCAGGTTCTGTTTGTCTGAAGACCAGGTGGTGAACTTTAAAGCTGTTCTCTGCTCTATCTAACCTCAGCTCTAGGCTCTGAAGGACCAGGGGTGTTGGAGCTGAGGTGGAGCTGAGGTGGAGTTGAGGTGGAGCTGAGGTGGAGCTGAGGTGGAGCTGAGGTGGAGTTGAGGTGGAGTTGAGGTGGACTCAGAGTTATTTTCTGTGCTGAGAAGATGCTGTTGTCAGCGTCAACACTGAAACACACACACACACACACACACACACACACTGCAGTGAGGTCCATGGTCGTGGACCGTCCTGGTTCCGTCCTGGTTCGGTCCTGGTTCCGTCCAGCCCACCAACATACAGTCCCGTGGATTTGTTTCAGAAAATTCCCAAGTGCCACAGGGATATTTCATCCAATCAGGGCCGTCTCTCAGCCGGAGCCCACTGACGGTCGGTCGGGTCGGTTCTGTTCTGCCCGGCCCGGATCAGACTCCTCTGAGGCCACAGGGTCTGATCCAAGAACACACAGGGCTGGGCCTCATCTGCTGACTCGCTCTGTTCGTCTGCTTCGCTGCGTCACATTTCTGAGCCCTGACTCACAGCTTCCTCTCTCACCCCACACTGCCCCCCCCCCACACACACACACACACACTCACACACACACACTCACACACACACACAGTCACTGAGTCTGAGCCCTGAGCCGTGTGTGTCTGTGTGACTACACTACAGCAGCACTTGTGGGGACATGTCCAAATGTAAGGTTTTTATGAGATCTACTTTGGAGGTTGGACCAGAACCAGACCCAGGTCAAGGACCAGTACCAGCCCTCCACTAGAGGTCACTGTCATTGGTTTGTCGGCCCTGTACTGTGTCACCTGTCCTTGCTCAGCTTGTTAACAAACAGCTACTGGTACCAGTGTAGGAGTCGGAAGAACATTGGTGACAAGTCAGCGGTGTGTACTGGTGTGTACTGGTGTGTACTGGTGTGTACTGGTGTGTACTGGTGGTTTGTCTGAGGAGGACAACATTGTCCTGTTGTCGTCACAGTCTGAGTCTGAGTTCCCAGTAAAATGGAGACAAACAGACAAATTCACTTGGTTCTTCACGCAGAGGCTCCTTATACGGGCGTGTGGGCGGAGTTTGGGCAGAACTGATGTGGGATTGGCCACTGAGCTCAGACAGAGCAGCGAGGATCAGAGAAACTTCCCAAATAAGGAAGAGAGCTGTCAGAGCCTGGAAGTCCATTCAGGAGAGAAAACACTGGGAGAAGAGGGGGAGCTGGGGGGTGAGGGGGGGACAGTTACACAACAACAGGACAACAGTTAGACAGTAAGACAAAACAGAGGCAGTGGACGAGATGAGTCCAGAGGATCCTGGTCCGTGTTTTCCTGGTTCTTCAGCTGGTTGAACCTTCACAGGTTCATCTTCACAGCCTCTGCTGACACTCCAGGGCTCTTATTCTGAAGGCACCTTCATGTGCGAGCCTTTATTCTGAAGGGGTGGGGCTAAGCTCCAGCAGTGAGGACAGAGAGTGAGTCAGAGAGTCAGGGTATAAAACCAGCAGACACCTGGAGACACTCAGTCAGTCCATCAGTCAGAGCTGCAGCGTCTTCACTTCGTCCCTGAAGGTAAAAGACTTTTATTTCACTTCTTCTTGACCTTGAACTTGACTTTTAGCGACGGCAGTTTGACTTTTTTCAAAGGTTTGTTCCATAGTTAAGGTTTCATGTGATGAAGCAGCTTCTCTGAGTTTCCACGAGTCTGTGGACCAGTGGACCAGTGGACCAGTGGACCAGTCTCCTGCTCTTGTTTCCTAGTTTTCTTCTGCTCAGAGTTCAGGCTGGATTTTCACAACTGAGCTGCTCAAACGTTGAAATGGAGGAGGAGGAGGAGGAGGAGGAGGAGGAACCTGAGCTGTTCCTGGAGGAGCAGTTAATGTTTAAATCACATGTTGTTAGAACCGTGTGTGGTTCCTCTGGTGGAACCGTTGATTTACAGACAGACGCGACCATGAAGTCTGGACTTTTCTCTGACAAACTCTTTCTCACAAAAGACTTTTTCTTCACCTCCTTTCTCCACTTACTCCTCCTCCTCCTCCTCCTCCTCCTCCTCCTCCTCCTCCTCCTCCTGATGGCTCGGTCCTCCCCACTCCAGTCCCAGGGAAGAATGTCTGTCAGTGGAGACAGAAAACTGTTGACACTCCACAGAAAGACAGGGAGGAGCTGCTGGTCCTCTGCTGCCTCCTGTGGTCAGTCAGGGTCAGTTGATCAACCGGGTTCTTCTGAGGAACATCTGTTCTTGGTTCCAAATCCTGGACTTTTAATGAAGACAAGGGTGTGAAGATGCTGGAGAAGGAGGAGTGAAGATGGATGGATGGAGGTTTGTGGAGAAGAGCAGGACTCGTCTCTCCTCTGTGGACATGAAACATGAGACCTTTGTGGGGTGGGGGAGTAACAGTGTAGAGAGAAAAAAAGAGGAAACAGGAGGACACAGAGGACAGACGGACAGAGAGAGAGAGCACAGAGAGGACAAACAGACAGACAGAGAGAGAGAGAGAGAGAGAGAGAGAGAGACAGAGAGACAGACAGGCTGAAGCTGAGGCTGGAATTAAAGAAAACTCTGGTCTGTGTTTTAGGAGGGGGAGGGGTGAAGGAAAACAGTCTGGTTCTGTTTTATGTGGTGTGTGTGCAATTAGAGAGGGACGGGGGAGGACGGGGGAGGACCAGGGAGGCAAAGTGGAAAAGAGGGGAGCAAAAAATGTGGAAGACAAAAAGAAGACTGATGGTCCAGTGTGTCCACAATGGACATGTTCCCACTGAGCACAGTAACAATTATTACTTCAACCTGACGACAAACTTTTCACCGTCATCGGAAACTAAAAGGAATCTGGACCAGACGGTTGGGCTGGAAGAAAAAGCCCAACGGGCCCCATGTGGCCCCCGGGCCTTAGTTTGTCCACCTCCATCTAAGATCCAGTCTGGGTTCTGTTCTGCGGTCAGTCAGTGTTGGCCTTTCACTTGGCATCATGGGAAAAAGTCCCCTGGTGTCAGACACCAGGGGACAATGACTCCTCCCACAGACTGTTGTCCTGTGTCTCATGTCATTGGGCAGGGGACAGTCTAGATGTGTCTGACTGTGTGTCTGTGCCCAGTGGTCCACTGGTCCAGTGTGACTGGTCCAGGGTCAGAGCCCGGTCCTGGTACCATGTGACAACGGTCAATAAACAGTTCTGAGGACAAGAACTACTGCCCCCTGCCAGTCTGCCAGGGAATTCAATCAGTACCATCTTGTTCTGATTAAACCCTGTTGCCGGTCCAAACCTGGACGGGATGGTGACAGGAAGTCGGCTCATGGACAACAGGAAGTAGTTGAGTTGATTGGTTAATGAGAGGTTTCCTTCTGTAAACACAGAAGGGTGTGTGTGTGTGTGTGTGTGTCCAACAAGGCCTGGTCTCAGGTCTACTGGTCCTTCAGAAGATCTGGTTCTTCTCAGTCTCACACCTGTGTGTGTTGGGTTGCAGTGAAACAGCACCACCTTCAACCATTCATGTCCAAATAGTTAGAAGACAAGGAGCTGAGGTGTTGGACCTGGACCTGGACCTGGACCTGGACCTGGAGCACAGACACACAGTCAGACCCAAACCAGGTCTGGGACCAGAACTGGGATTCGACTGTAGAACCCACAACTCTGAGGTGTTTCTGTCTCGCAGCGGGACAGACACCGAGACATCTGAGTGTTGTGGACATGTTGTGAACTGTCTTCACTGGACACTGACCGCAGACCACAGACGAGGAGGAGGAGGAGGAGGAGGAGGAGGAGGAGGAGGAGAGACAAAGATCTGGGAGAGTTCTGTTTACAAAGAACAAACTGAACTTCCTCTGGGTCTGGATCTGGATCTGGGTCTGGATCTGGATCTGGATCTGGATCTGGATCTAGGTCTGGGTCTGGGTCTGGGTCTGGGTCTGGATCTGGATCTGGATCTGGGTCTGGGTCTGTTGAGCTCAGGAGAAAAAAACCCAAAAAAGGACAGAAAAGTGACTGGAGCTGTTGTTGTTGCTGTTGCTGCTGTTGCTGCTGTTGTTGTTGTTGTTGCTGTTGCTGTTGCTGTTGTTGTTGCTGTTGCTGTTGTTGTTGCTGTTGCTGCTGTTGCTTCTTCTTTTTACTTTCTCCTCTCAGACCTTTGAACAAATCAGGTCTTTGACCAGAGCAGCAGGTGTAGAATTGTCCTGATCTGGAGAATTGCTGCTCCACCTGGACTCCACACAGTTGTGTTCTGATCCGTCTCCTCCTCCTCCACCTCCTTCTCCACCTCCTTCTTCTTCTTCTTGTTCTTCCAGAAACCTTTCTCAGCTGAAGCAGCTTCAGGACCAGGTTCTGTTGGAGCAGCAGCAGCAGCAGCAGGAGGCTCCACCCACCCCACCACAGCAGCCAGCGCCTCAAGAAGCTCCTCCATCTCCTCCTCTTCCTCCTCCTCCCTCCTTCCAGGAGCTGGAGAGCAGCAGCGCCACCATGCAGGCCAGCACCTTCAACTACGCCCGTCCCAAACAGTTCATCGCCGCACAGAGCCCAGGCACGGGGGGCGTGGCCTATGTCACTCACTCATCTGGCTCTTCTGCTTCTTCACCTCTGTCTCCACCCACTGCCCACAAACACTTCACCAGGGTCGCGGCGCCCCCTGTCACCAAAGCCAGCAGCGCGGACTCCCCCAGCTCCCCGTCCTTCCCTCCTCCACCTCCACCCTTCATCAGTAATCTGCCCTCACCGTCAGGCTCCACCCAGGACTTCCCTCCCCCTCCACCACCTCCGCCTCCCCCTCCTCCTCCATCAGACATGTCCTCTCCCTTCTCCCCCGTCCCTCCGTCTCCAGCCTCCAGCTTCCTGTCCTCGGTGCTGCCGTCCTCCGCAGGGAGTCCCACCCTCAACGCTCTGGGTCTGCCCAAGGGCAACGGCACTGTGTGAGTGACATCATCATCTTCATCTCCAAAATCCACAATAATCCGTGATATTCCCACCTGGACTAACTCGTCCTCCTCTCCTGGTTTCTCTCCACCGCAGTAAAGCATTTCCCAGAAAATCGTCCGTCTCCAAAACTCCACGTCTCGTCTCAGACTCCGACATCCAGGGGACGAAGGACGCAGTGATCCAGGACCTGGAGAGGAAACTGAGGTTCAAAGAGGACAAGGCCGGGAATGGACAGCAGGTCAGTGGGTCTGTGTCTGTGTCTGTGTCTGTGTCTCAGCAGCAGAAACATCTTCACCAGTCCACATCCCCAACCATCAACAGTCTGTTCACTGCACTTCAACACCAGAGAGCAGGGACGCTGGACACACCAGGACAGTCCTGTGTACCAGTTAGAGATTAGAAAAAAACTGAAAAGACCTGTCCACAAACGGACAGTCCACAGACGGACTGTCCACAGACGGAAGGTCCATAGACAGAGGGTCCACAGACGGACTGTCCACAGACGGAAGGTCCACAGACGGACTGTCCACAGACGGACGGACGGACGGTCCACAGACGGACTGTCCACAGACGGAAGGTCCACAGACAGAAGGTCCACAGACGGACGGACGGACGGTCCACAGACGGACTGTCCACAGACAGATGGTCCACAGACGGACGGACGGACAGTCCACAGACGGAAGGTCCACAGACGGAAGGTCCACAGACGGAAGGTCCATAGACAGAGGGTCCACAGACGGACTGTCCACAGACGGAAGGTCCACAGATGGACTGTCCACAGACGGACGGTCCACAGACGGACTGTCCACAGACGGAAGGTCCACAGACAGATGGTCCACAGACGGACGGACGGACGGTCCACAGACGGACTGTCCACAGACGGAAGGTCCACAGACAGATGGTCCACAGACAGAAGGTCCACAGACGGACGGACGGACGGTCCACAGACACGTTCACCTTAAACCTTCATTAACAGCCTGTGTGGTTGTGGACTCACTGGTCCGTCACCTGGTGTTGTCTGTGTGTGTGTGTTTGCTTGTATCTGAAGTGTGTGTTGGGCAACTCACACATTAACCCCGCCCCCTCTGCTGACATCATTAATCCCTGCCTCCAGAGATTAACCTATGAGGAGAAGATGGCGCGGCGACTCTTGGGCGCCGACAACGCAGCCACCGTCTTAAACAAGCAGGAGACGGAGGAGGAGACGCAGACGCAGGTACGAAGAACATTTATCAGGTCACGTGACATCGGTGCGACGTCACCGACAACTGTAGTTCAAGGTTAGAGACGAGGACAGAGACAAGTGTGAAAACAACTTTTGATTTGACCAAAATCACCTGAGCTTTGAGTCACATTTATCCGCATGCTGGGATAAATGTGATGAATGGTGCAGTACCTCTAATGCCCACCAGCTGGTGCTGCTGCAGCTGTTGTGATGGTGCAGGTGGAGGCCTGTGTTATTATCAGAGCTTTGTGTCATCAGTGACTGAAGTCACAGCTGCCGTGATGAAGGGTGGATGAAGGGTGGAGGAGGAGTGGAGGGAAGTCTGAGGACGGGGTCAGGCATCCTGAAGGGACAGGAAGTGGTCAACGGTTTGGGACGAGAATGACTGGATGGATGATGGTTGTTGGTTGGGTGGATGGGTGGATGCAGCCTCTGAAGGTCATCGCTTCTCAGTTCCACCTCCAGCTCCTCCTGCTGCAGCTCCAGTTAAGTGTTGACTGAAGGACACCGTCCCTGACCTCCTCCTTTTCTCCTCCCTCTGTCAGGAGTACAAAGTGTCCAGTTTTGAGCAGCGACTCATCAGTGAAATTGAGTTCCGTCTAGAACGTTCTCCAGTGGAGGAGTCGGATGATGACGTGGAGCACGACGAGGATTCTGTCGGCCAGGGGGTGGCGCCCTCCTTTGACCAGAAACTGAAGCACTGCAAAGTGTTTGAGGGCATGCCTGTGACCTTCTCCTGTAAGGTCTCTGGAGAGCCCGAACCAAAGGTAGGACCTCCAGCTGATGGGACGATGATGATCATCCAGAGCATCTTCAGGGTCTCCAGCTTCTTCTCCTGCTCTCTGACAGGTTTACTGGTTCAAGGACGGAAAACAGATTTCCAAGAGGAGCGAACACTACAGGATCAGCCGCGACGCCGACGGAACCTGTTCCCTGCACACTGTCGCCGCCTCGCTGGATGACGACGGCAACTACACCATCATGGCAGGAAACCCAGAGGTGAGTGGAGAAACAGTGCCACCTACTGTTGGTCATCGAGTCGAGTCAAAGGAGAGTTTCGGTGAAGATTAAGGTTAAAAACACCTCAAGTACCTGAGAGGAGAAGTTCTGACGGTGAAGATGGTCAACACCTCCCTCTGTCTCTGTCTCTGTCTCTGTCTCTGTCTCTGTCTCTGTCTGGACCTCAGGGCCGGGTCAGCTGCACTGGCAGGATGATGGTCCAGGCTGTGAACCAGAGAGGGCGCAGTCACAGGTCAACACCTGGACACATGAGGAGGTGAGGGGACAGTTTGACTGGTCCATGGTGGACACACACACACACACACACACACACACACAACCAGGTCAACGTGTCCTCCTCTCAGGTCCAGGTCCAGGTCCAGAGACAGCGGAGACGAGAACGACAACATCCAGGAACGACACTTCCGCCCACACTTCCTGCAGGCCCCAGGTGACCTCATCGTCCAGGAGGGACGACTGTGTCGAATGGACTGTAAGGTAAAGACCCTGATGTCCTCCTATAGAGCCGTCATTGCAGTCCAGTCCAGTGTTTGTCAGACAGAAGGAGACATTCTCCAGGAACACATTCCTGTCAAAGCTCCTGATGTTTCCTCCCTCCCTCCCCCAGGTGAGTGGTCTGCCCACCCCCGACCTCATCTGGCAGCTGAATGGTCAGACCATCCGCCCTGACTCCTCCCACAAGATGCTGGTAAGAGAGAACGGCGTCCACTCACTGGTCATCGAGCCAGTGACGAGTCGTGACGCAGGGATCTACACCTGCATCGCCAGCAACCGAGCGGGACAGAACTCCTTCAACCTGGAGCTGATCGTGGCAGGTGAGACAGAACCAGGGACACATCGGCACCGTCTCCAGTTAGCAGCAGATCTTGACCTCATCGCCACGTTGTGTCTGCAGCTAAAGAAATGCACAAGGTTCCGTCGTTCGTGGAGAAGCTGCAGAACACCAGCGTGGCCGAGGGTCACCCGGTCCGACTGGAGTGTCGGGTCAGCGGCGTTCCTTATCCTCAGATCTTCTGGAAGAGAGAGAACGAGTCGTTCACTCACAACACCGAGCGGATCAGGTACGACGCACACCGACACACACACACACACACACACACACACAGAGGTCTGTTCTGGCAATGACTCCCCCTCCCCCGCTGGTCGTCTTTCCCAGCATGCACCAGGACAACTGTGGTTACCTGTGTATGATCATCCAGCCGGCCTTGAAGGAGGACGCCGGCTGGTACACCGTGTCGGCCAAGAACGAGGCAGGGATCGTGTCCAGCACCGCTCGACTCGACGTTCACGGTGAGTTTTCACGACCACGCCGCCACCTGGTGGTCGGGCTGCGTGTTACATGTCCCTCCTCTGGTCCACAGCTCAGTGGCAGCAGCCCAATCTGCCCCGACCGAAGAAGGTCCGTCCGTCAGCCAGCCGCTACGCCGCCCTGACGGAGCGAGGCCTTGACGTCAAGGCCGCTTTCTTCCCCGACTACAGCCCGCTGCCACCTGGTGGCCTGGTGGAGAGCGACGACCTGTAGGCGACCACCCTGTGATGTCATCACAGTCCCGCTCTGGTCATTCATCACCATTGTGGTCCTCCTCTGGAGAACCGTCGCCGTTTTCACTATTTCTCACATGAACTGATGGAGCGCCTCCTATTGACGGCCTCAGAAAAAAGAAATATAAATTCAAAAGCTTAGATAAAAACAAAGAAAACCCTGCATGAAGACGTGGTGTCGCCACGTTGACTCAGCGCTGACACCTACAGTCTGTGTGCCGTCAGGACGAGGCCGGACCTTTCACTCAGAAGCAGTCGTTTATTTTTTACTGAAATAAAGAAAGTGTTGAGATAAAAGCGAGAAGGTTTGGGTGAGGACGACGGAGACAAAGCGTCTTTGTGGTGGGTGAGTCTTCACATCAGTCACTGCCACGCTGCACACAAACCCCCTGACCACACCCACCAACACCCTGATTGGACAACGATAATGATGATGATGATGAAAGACTGGAAGGAAAAATTAGGTCAGTCCTGGGGTGGAGGTGAGGGTGGAGGTGAATTCTGACTGTTGTTTGGATGTTTTCTTTCTGTGGCGCCAAAGAACTGATGCTCCTCCTCCTCCTCCTCCTCCTTCTCCTCCTGCTTTTTCTTTTTTTTGTTTCCAGTTGATGGAAAGTGACACATATTTATACCAGGCTTGTAATGTTCTTACAGAGTGACACAGCGACATCTGCTGACTGTTTTCTGTTCTTGCACATTTCTTGGCCAATCACATCTGTACGTGGAATCGTTTCCTGTTGTAATTAAAGTAAATAAATGTTTCAGAACCAACACAGTCCTGGCCGTTCATCTCCAACACCGCTGAACCACATGTTGAGCCACACCCACCCCACATCCCATGTTTGTTAGTCCTGTGATTTTTGAGAGATGATCTGCATTGTTGGGCGTCTGCACAGTTGATGTAATACTCTTCTGTTCCAGCGGGTGGCAGCAGAGGCTATAAACGCCTGTGAAAACAATAGCGTTATTTCTACGCGACAGTGACCGTAACAGCAAGAGGAGCGAGTGACAGTGATGGAGAAGTGTTTGAGAAGGAACCAAAGTTCTGACCCAGATGAAGGTCCAGGTCTGAGTGGAGGACAAAAGACTGAGCTCTTTGACCTCCTGTCTTCTCCTCAGGATTGTGTGAACGTAAAAAATCTTAAAAAAGGTTGAAAATCACTGTGTGACTGTAGTAACTAGTTACTCTAGTAACTGCGCCACCTCAGGGCACAGGTCAACAGCGCACTCTGCTGGCGCACCAAGGTAATACAGCAGCCATATCGTTCAACAACATTTTTTACTGTGTTTTTCTCAAAAGTCCAACACGGAGTCAGAGCCGTCGGACCATTTGAAGACACTCTGTCCAAGGTTTCACTAGTTCAGTCTCCAGCCGCTCACCTCCTGGTCCAGGCAGGGACCAGGAGCCAGTAGTTGATCCCCTCAAGGGTGATAACGTTGAGAGAACTCGTCCAGAGGGCAGAGGGAGAGGTTCTTCACAGTGACATCACTGTCCCCTACATGGCCAACTGCAGACCCCCGTCCACCACCAGGACCTGGCCCGTGACGTAGGGAGTGTGCAGCAGGAACAGGACACACTGAGCCACCTCCTCGGCTCCTCCAAACCTCCTCAGAGGAACCACACGTTCCACCTCCTCCTTTGTCAGCCCTGAGGTCATGGAGGTGTTGATGAAGCCTGAGGAGGACACAACCAGAGTCCTGACACATGAGCACATCCTGGTGGTGCTACAGGGTACTACGGTGGAGCGGGACAGTACCTGGAGCCAGCAGGTTTACTCTGATCTTCCGTGAAGCGACTTCTTTAGCTAAAGACCGTGTGAATCCCTCCAGTGCACTCTTGGTGGCGCTATACACACACTGACCAGGGTTTCCGTTCAGGCCCACAACAGAACCTGGTCCACAGGGAGGAGACGAGCAAGTTACATTGTTGAGACATAGATGAAAAAACAACAGTGCCACCTGGTGTACAAACATGGTTGACATGGTATGGATTTCCACTGGTGCTACACCTAGTGTTTGTCACCAACCTAAATTAACAATGGCGCCTTCCTGAGCCTGCAGCATGCTCCGCATCGCCGCCCTGCAGGTCAGCATGGTGCCCAACACATTAGTGTGCAGCAGGACCTCCATGTCCTCAGGACTGGTCCTCAACAGCAAAGCATCCCTGAGTGAGGACCATAGGTCAGTCCAAGCCGTGACATCACCACATGAGTACCAGTATGGGCGCCTCCTTCAGTCTGACCTGTTGATACCAGCAGCGTTCACCAGGTAGGAAACTCCTCCACAGCTCCTGTGGATGCAGTCGAAGGTCTCCTGGACTTGCTGGAACTTGGAGACGTCACAGCTGAAGCTCAGGTGATCGTCTGAAACAGAGACAGAGACGGACTAGTGACCTGAACCCATCAGTCTCACTGCCCTCTCACTGCCCCTCTGTTTACCTCCGGGCAGAGACGCCACTGTAGCCTCTGCAGCCTCCTTGTTCCTTGACAACACCGCCACCCTGTGGCCCCTGAGCGCCAGCAGCCTGGAAACGGCGGCTCCGATACCCCTGGACCCCCCACTGACTACAGCCAGCCTGGACGCGGCCCTGTGGACGAGAGACACAGCAAAGAGGAGAGAGAGAGAGAGAGAGAGAGAGAGCTGGAGATTTTAATATGGAACTTCATTGACTTGGTACTAGATGATTCACCATCAGTAGAACAATCAGCCTCAGTGTCCACTGTCCACTGTCTACACAAGGACAAGCTGAAACACATGAACTTGTTAAGGTCCACATCTACAGAACGGAGAGAAAAATGACAAATGTTCCAGTAACGTCTCCGTCTCAGAGGATCAGACGCCGCTGAACTTCCTTCACCGTCAGCGGTCAATGTTGACGGACGATAGAAGAAGAAGAAGAAGCTAAGAGCTGTAGCTTCTTCACAGCGGGTTTAAACCCGGACAAACTACAACGAGTCAAAACGTTTCTCAATGTGCTTTAGTCTTTACTTACATAACGATCGTTGTTCCGGACAGATTCTTCTCCTAAAAGTTCTTTTTAATGCGAGAAAAGTGAGTAAACATCAGTTTGCGGCAGTGAAAACGGTTGACGGCAGCCGCCATATTTGTTTTTTCTCTTCTTCTTTAGTCTAGAGACTCTAGATTCACGTAATCTGCCAGCAGAGGGCGACAAATATCCACAATAGAGGAGAGACGAACCAATCCTCCAACTTGAATTATCTGTTGATAAAGACAAGCATTTATTCCACTTCCCTGCTGGGACTTTGACATGAAGACAGATCGACGTCACAGACTGGCGTCCATGTAGATTAGATTGGATTAGATTAGTAATCTGAGACTCACTGTTGAACCACAGCCTGGTTCCTTTCTGAAGAATCATAGGACTGACCTTCACCGCTCGGAAGTCAGCTCCATCCATCCATCCAGAACATCCCCAACTGTCAGGACCGTGGGTAAGGGTGGAGGTGTGTGGCCTCGGCCCAGAGTCGCTCCATCACCTGACGGAGGGTCACCTCTAGATCGTCATCCGTGGTAACAGTAAGTCAGAGGAAACGGTCTTCAGGAGAGGAAATGCTAACGGGCAAGGAGACGGAGGACAAGGACAAGAAGACAGAAAAGATGGAGGACAAGGAGACAGAGGAAGAGATAAAGATCAAGGAGATGGATGATGATGAGGGGATGGAAGAGATGAAGGGCAAGAACGAGGAAATGAAGAAGACAATGGTCAAGGAGATGCAGAACAAGGACCAGGAGTTCAGGGAGAAGGAGAAACAACTAGGGTTAGACTTAGAGCTGAAGAAGAAGGAGGTGATTTTCTGTGGAAGATTCCTGGTCTGGTCCAGATTAGAAGACGTCCAATCAGGAGCAGAGACATCTTCATCTTCATCTTCATCTTCATTTGTCTGCGCTCAGTAACGACACAACAGGAAGTCAGATATAAATTGTTACAGATTCTAATTTATTTCTTTTTAGAAAATCTCCTTAGCGCCTCTTTACAGACCCTCCACTAGAGGTCGCTGCAGGAGGAACTAGAATGGACCTTTCTGATTGGTCCCATCCAAAAACGCTTCAGGTCCATCTGTGCTGCTAAAACCACCACAGGAACCAAACAGTCCCAGGTTTAGGATTAAGAAAGATTTAAGGCTTGAGCAGTGGAAAAAAGACACTTACACAGAGTGACCTGAAGGGGGCAACATACTGACATCTTCATTGAAGAAATGGAGTGAAAGGCTCCCCAACCACTGGACCGTGGGCCACTACTTGACCCACCTGACACGTTGTGATGATGGTGCTGTTTTAATTTGAAATGACCAAACCTCTCTCCCACTTCCTTTTGTCAAAATAAAAGTCAAATCCATGAATGAAAGACAGATTCACAGTTTTTTTTCTTCTCAGGACAGAAAAAAATATATTTATATATCACACACTATGACCAGGGCAGAGGGAGGGGTCAGGGGCGGAGCTTTGTCTCAGAATGTCAGGGAATTATTTCGGAAAATCTACCTCGTAATCTGAATAATCACAGAGTCCAGAGACAAAACCAAGAGACCACTGGTCCAGTCTGACCATGAGAAGAACCAGCACCAGTAGAAAAATTCAAAGGTCCAGGACTGTGACGTGATTGGCTGAGGGGATTTGTGCTTTTTTTTTCTTCTGGAGACTGGACTGAGTCCAGGTCTGAAACCTCACACCTCAACAGCCAATCACAGTCTGAGATGAGATGGACACAAGAATAACAAAGAAGAACATAAAACAAGGCTTTGGCCGTGCAGCGCCACCATGTGGAGACAGTGGTTGGAGTGTGTTTGACAGTGGACAGATCCTGGTTTAAAAAGAAGTTAACACCTAGTTAACCCCTGAGCTAACCACCCGAGTTAACGCCAATGGTTAATGAGTTAACGAAGGGCTGAAAGTCTGGATCCTCTGAAGTTAAGATTAGACTCAGGTTACAGTGACGGTGTACTGAGGCTGTGATCCACACTCAGCCTCCACCTCCACCTCCACCTGGCTGCAGCAGCTGCTCTGATTGACAAGATATTTCAGTGTTTTCTTAAGACTCTTTTGATAAAGTTCAGGTTTCATTCAAACCTCTTCAACAGCCTCCATCTCACTGTGACACCAAAGGTCATAGAAAGACGTCCAGTGATTTGAGTTGATGATCTACGTCCGCCTCCATCACTGAGTTCAAATGCTTATTTCATGACTGCACTACTAGAATGACCACAGGAGGCAGCAGAGGACCACCGCTGTAGCCTGTGGTTTGATCGATGGATGAGGTTAAAAACCACAGTGTCCTGTCAGGAAGGGACAGGGTAAATATGTGGACTCGTCAGTCAACGTGAGACAGTGTGGACAACTGAGCGGTCCAGCCCAGGTCTGCGGCTCAGATGCTGTCCACGAAGCTGCCGGGGAACAGTCCGGTCCTGCCGTTCCTCTGCAGGGTTCCTTTGAACCAGCCGTCTTCCCTCTTTCTGTGGACGAAGACGATGTCTCCCTCCTTCAGCTCCAGCTCCGCCTCGCTCTGAGGAGGGTACGAAACCACCACCCTGTACCTGAGGAGACAGGAGGACCAAGACCATGGCTCAAAGGAAGAAGAAACACTTTGACGACGGACAATGACGTTGGACAGTTCCTACCGCTCACAGACGATGGGCCGAGCGTCCTGCTGCTGAGACGACAAGGAGGAGCAGGCCTGACGAGGGGGCGGTGCTATAGGAGCACAGGCCACGTCCAGAGTCGTGTTCTTCCTGTGGGAGGAGTCAAGAACTACAGAGGAGGAGGAGGAGGAGGAGCAGGAGGACGAGGAGGAGGAGGCAACAGCACAATCAGGCTCTGAACCAAATCCAGGTCCAGGTCCAGAGGAGACAACTTCAGGCCCCATGGCTCCATGAAGGGCGTCTCCAGCAGCAGCTTGCTCCGCCTCTAGTGTAGGAGAAGAGGGTGGAGACGGTCGAGACTTCTTCTTGTTGGAGGACAGAAGCTTCAGGAGACTTTTCTTCTCTCGCTGCAGAATAAGAAAAAACAGCCATTAGAGGTCGCTAACAACAACCAGTTGGCATCTTCCTGCTCAGGATTCCAACCTTGTCCACTCTGCCGATGGGAACTAGGTTGTTGGACAGGGACGAAGCGCCAGAAGTGGCTGCACACGGAACAGGAGCTGTTCTGAGGACATCGCCCTCTAGAGACGCAGCGCTGACGTTAGGTGGAGTCAGAGAGGCCGCAGCACAGCCCATGGCCGCACTGGCCCGGGTGCAGCCCTGAGCGGCGCCAGGCGAGGGCTGGACACAGGCCGCCGGGTTGGAATGGAAGCCTGCAGGGGGCGCCACAAGCTGGGTAGGAGGCACGGCGGTGGTTGGTCGGTCCTGACAAGCCGCTGAAGAAGGAGAAGAGTTTGTTCGTCATTTCTGGTCAAGTCCAAAAGTTAAACAAGAGCTTGAGTTTGGACCCGGGAATCGAACCTGTCCTGACGGCGTTTCGAGCCTGATTCACCGTCATCTGAGGGGTGACGTGCAGAGCGGCCTTGGGCTGCTGACCCGTGGCCGTCTGAGCAGAGCCGGGGCCCGGAACGCCCGCGGCAGGTTTGTTGACGTCCGGACCGGGAACGACAGAAACGGGTGGAGCCGAGGAGGTGGTGACTGAGGCGATGCCGCGGCCGGCCTGAGTGCAAAGACTCATGGGTAATTTAGGTTGGCCACTGCCCGATGGCGTCCTGGAAAAGAGAGTTTGACCGTGACGCTGAGGCTTGGACGGGAGGAGAAGGAAAGAGCAGCTGAACCTAAAACCTCCTGGTCATGTGACTCACCTGCTGACCGGACTCATGTAGTTTCCGGGGAACACTCCCATTTTCCCCGTGTGCATGGATGTTCCTTTGAACCAGCCGTCCTGACAGCGCTCCAGAACCAGGAACATCTCACCTTTCCTCAGCTCCATCTCGTCCTCTTTGCGGGGGGTGTAGGGGAACATGGCCACGTACCTGTCCCGGCACAAACAGGAAACAGAACCCGTGAGTCCGTGCACGATGTTTGTGACCCGACGTCCACCTCCGACCCAGAGAAGATCAACTCTGCGGGAGGGAAGAAGATCAGGGCCGGAATGTTCTCCGGTCGACTTCACGGACTTTAGGAACATAAATTCCTCAGAGTCTGACAGGCATGGAGAACAGGACGCAGAGACACAGATGAGGACGGAGCGTCCACTGGCCGACAGGTGTGTTTGGTGTCAGCAGTGTGAGACTCAGGTCTGAGACCTGAGTCCAGGACTTTGTGGAAGTCACAACCTGTGACCAACCCCCTCCCTCCAGTTTTCTGCACCTCTTTGTTTGGGGTGAGCCTCAGATTGAGCCACCCCGTCCCCACACACACTCACACTGTGGGTCTTTGTCTCCCACTCTGGTCACTGGAGCTCGGGGACGGCCTCTGTCCTGATGCCAGTGAACACACCACTCCTCTGGCAGAGGACTGTGGGGGAGGAGGAGGAGGAGGAGGAGGAAGAGCGTCCTGTCAATGAAAACACAGACGGAATAAAAACCAGAGAAACTTCAACGTCAAAAAGTCTGGTCTGAGGGAAAGGAGGACAAGAGAGCAGGGCTGACGGAGGAGGTGGAGGAAGAATCAGGTTTGAATCCCAGTTCTAGGCTCTGGTCCAATGGGCAGCAGGAGGTGTCTTGGTGGAGAACATCTCCACATCACTGAGCAGCAGAAGAAAAGCCACTATGACGACAGGGGGCGTGACCCAGTGGGCCTGGGGGCGGGGCTGTGTTCTGGTCCAGTGGACAGACTGGAGCTGAGATAATTAGAACTTATCTGTAGAAAAACATCACGTCTGCTTCAGACGGAGGACACATTCCTGCTCATTCAGCAGCTCCACAGGAGG
Source organism: Paraplagusia blochii (assembly GCA_016785265.1). Taxonomy (NCBI): domain Eukaryota; kingdom Metazoa; phylum Chordata; class Actinopteri; order Pleuronectiformes; family Cynoglossidae; genus Paraplagusia; species Paraplagusia blochii. The sequence goes on from JAFBJS010057610.1 coordinate 21,648, forward strand.
ACAGACAGACAGAGACAGACAGAGAGAGACACAGAGAGACAGAGACAGACAGACGGAGAGAGACAGACGGAGAGAGACAGAGACACAGACAGACAGAAAGAGACACAGACACAGAGAGACAGACAGAGAGAGACAAATGGAGAGAGACAGACAGAGACACAGACAGAGAGAGAGACAGACGGAGACAGACAGACACAGACAGAGAGAGACAGACAGAGACGGAGAGAGACACAGACAGAGACACAGACAGAGAGAGAGACAGATGGAGAGAGACAGACAGAGACACAGACAGAGACACAGACAGAGAGAGAGACAGATGGAGAGAGACAGAGAGAGAGACAGAGAGAGAGACAGATGGAGAGAGACAGACAGAGACACAGACAGAGAGAGAGACAGATGGAGAGAGACAGACAGAGACACAGAGAGACAGAGAGAGACAGACGGAGAGAGACAAACAGAGACACAGAGAGACAGAGAGAGACAGATGGAGAGAGACAGACAGAGACACAGACAGAGACAGAGGACCATGTTTCTCTACTGGCTGCAGGTAGGAAAATATCCGCCAGTTAAAACCTTCACCTCTGTCCCCTCTGTAACTCTGTCAACTGTCTCTGTCCAATCCTTTCTGTCTCTGTCCCTCCGTCCTTGCCCTGATGTTAACCCTTGACGCTCTTCTCCTCACACTGTCTCCACCTACCACAGGGATGGAGGTAAAGCTGGTCTCTGAGGGAAAAGTGAAGACTGTTGCCGTGGTGACGGGGCTGCTGGGGGGCGGAGTCACGATGAGTCCAGTCGTGCAAATATGGACCTGGAAGAAAAGACTGGAGAATAAGTTGAGAACTTCTCCATGGACCACAAACTCTTCTCTCTGTTCCACCTCTCCATCTCTGAGTGCTACAGAGTTATGGTGATGTCCGTCCGTCCATCCGTCCATCCGTACTCCTCCTTACTCCCCTCCTCCTCCTTACTCCCCTACTCCTCCTTACTCCCCTCCTCCTCCTTACTCCCCTCCTCCTCCTTACTCCCCTCCTCCTTACTCCCCCCCTCCTCCTCCTTACTCCCCTACTCCTCCTTACTCCCCTCCTCCTCCTTACTCCCCTCCTCCTCCTTACTCCCCTCCTGCTCCTTACTCCCCTCCTGCTCCCTACTCCCCTACTCCTCCCTACTCCCCTACTCCTCCTCCTGAGGCTGGAGCTCTGTTTCCACACTGATGAGTTCTTGTTCACGCCCTCTCTTCACCACCAAAACCCAAACACCTGCTGCCTCTTGTGGTCGGCATGTGTTACTGACGTCATGACACAGGGTCTCGTCCACTACAATCTGTTTCCCCCGGTGGTAGACGTAGAGTACTGCACCTGTGAGGGGGCACTGCACGACAGAGATGTGTATAAGAGACAGTCCTTAACCACTGGGCCACCGTCAAAATAAAACTCTGATTGAGCCAATCTATTTACTTTTATTTTTCATCTGTAAGGTTAAACGGCTAAAAGCAAAGACACCACAAACTGTATCCTCAACTTCTGTTCTGAGGAAAGCGATCATACCATGAAGTGAACTGTCGGGATCAGGTTTGAATCCCAGTTCTAGGCTCTGGTCCAATGGGCAGCAGGAGGTGTCTTGGTGGAGAACATCTCCACATCACTGAGCAGCAGAAGAAAAGCCACTATGACGGCAGGGGGCGTGGCCCAGTGGGCCTGGGGGCGGGGCTGTGTTCTGGTCCAGTGGACAGACTGGAGCTGAGATAATTAGAACTTATCTGTAGAAAAACATCACGTCTGCTTCAGACGGAGGACACATTCCTGCTCATTCAGCAGCTCCACAGGAGGACAGACAGACAGAGACAGACAGAGAGAGACACAGAGAGACAGAGACAGACAGACGGAGAGAGACAGACGGAGAGAGACAGAGACACAGACAGACAGAAAGAGACACAGACACAGAGAGACAGACAGAGAGAGAGACAGATGGAGAGAGACAGACAGAGACACAGACAGAGACACAGACAGAGAGAGAGACAGATGGAGAGAGACAGACAGAGACACAGACAGAGACACAGACAGATGGAGAGAGACAGAGAGAGAGACAGAGAGAGAGACAGATGGAGAGAGACAGACAGAGACACAGACAGAGAGAGAGACAGATGGAGAGAGACAGACAGAGACACAGAGAGACAGAGAGAGACAGACGGAGAGAGACAGACAGAGACACAGAGAGACAGAGAGAGACAGATGGAGAGAGACAGACAGAGACACAGAGAGACAGAGAGAGACAGATGGAGAGAGACAGACAGAGACACAGAGAGACAGAGGACCATGTTTCTCTACTGGCTGCAGGTAGGAAAATATCCTGCACCTCTGTCCCCTCTGTAACTCTGTCAACTGTCTCTGTCCAATCCTTTCTGTCTCTGTCCCTCCGTCCTTGCCCTGATGTTAACCCTTGACGCTCTTCTCCTCACGCTGTCTCCACCTACCACAGGGATGGAGGTAAAGCTGGTCTCTGAGGGAAAAGTGAAGACTGTTGCCGTGGTGACGGGGCTGCTGGGGGGCGGAGTCACGATGAGTCCAGTCGTGCAAATATGGACCTGGAAGAAAAGACTGGAGAATAAGTTGAGAACTTCTCCATGGACCACAAACTCTTCTCTCTGTTCCACCTCTCCATCTCTGAGTGCTACAGAGTTATGGTGATGTCCGTCCGTCCGTCCGTCCATCCGTACTCCTCCTTACTCCCCTCCTCCTCCTTACTCCCCTACTCCTCCTTACTCCCCTCCTCCTCCTTACTCCCCTACTCCTCCTTACTCCCCTCCTCCTCCTTACTCCCCTACTGCTCCTTACTCCCCTCCTCCTCCTTACTCCCCTACTCCTCCTTACTCCCCTCCTCCTCCTTACTCCCCTCCTGCTCCTTACTCCCCTCCTCCTCCTTACTCCCCTCCTCCTCCTCCTGAGGCTGGAGCTCTGTTTCCACACTGATGAGTTCTTGTTCACGCCCTCTCTTCACCACCAAAACCCAAACACCTGCTGCCTCTTGTGGTCGGCATGTGTTACTGACGTCATGACACAGGGTCTCGTCCACTACAATCTGTTTCCCCCGGTGGTAGACGTAGAGTACTGCACCTGTGAGGGGGCACTGCACGACAGAGATGTGTATAAGAGACAGTCCTTAACCACTGGGCCACCGTCAAAATAAAACTCTGATTGAGCCAATCTATTTACTTTTATTTTTCATCTGTAAGGTTAAACGGCTAAAAGCAAAGACACCACAAACTGTATCCTCAACTTCTGTTCTGAGGAAAGCGATCATACCATGAAGTGAACTGTCGGGCCCGGATAAAATAAAAGTGTGTAAAATCCTCTTAATGTTGTTAGAACGGACAGGACTCGACCTTGGATCTGTCTCTTATA
>JAFBJS010057610.1:25641-37980 GCA_016785265.1 Paraplagusia blochii
ATTCTTCACATTTGGACTAGTGGAGCTGATGGACCAGCTGAGAGTGGACTGGGCTGAAGTTCAGACCAGAGGAACAACTGCCTGAAGATGTTGAATGACTGGCAGGACCAGGACCAGGACCAGGACCAGGACCAGAAGAAGGTGGAGATGATCTGCGGGTCTGATGACAGATGAGGCTGCTGATGTCACTGACCTCGTCTCTCCTACTCAGTGAGACAAAACTCTCTGGTTTCTATGGAAACCACCCAGAGTCTGACTCTGTGGTCACAGCCTAATGGACCGTCCTCAGTGGACAGACGGCTGCCTGGTGGGTTGGAACTCAACCAGCAGCCCTTTCTGGAACAGGAGTCAACGCCTCTCCTCCTCTGACCACCACACCTGGAGGAACTGACCGTGAGAGTGGCTCTGGACAGGTCCAGTCCTGGTTCTGGTTCTGGTTCTGCTCAGCCTGGAGCAGGTGTCTGCTCTGAATGACTGGGCCACACAGTGGCCTCTTTCATGGCCTGAGTGAGGAGTCAGTGTGAGTCGGTCTTTAGTATTCAGATCAGCCTGACCTGCTGTAACTGAGCTACTGATGGACATCTGCTCACTGACCGCTGCAGCTCACTGACCTCCTCCTCCTCCTCCTCCTCCTCCTGCTGCTCCTGCTGTCCTGGCCAACAGGAGTCCAGTCCGGTCTAGGACTCCAGGGTTAGGGTTGTTTGGTTCAGGGAAAAACCTCCTTGTTTTCTTAGTTCATTTCTTAACTTTGTTTAATTCTCTCACGTCTTCCTTGTGTTTGTTTTTAGCCGTTACCATGACAACCAGTGGTTAGCTCAGGCCAAGCTATTGTTTTACTCCAAAACCAGAGAACTCGGCCCAGCTGGACCTTGGGAAAGGCGTGGGAACTGATTATAGGAGTCTGAGTTCTCCTCTGGTCAATGGTCTGGTGGTCCAGTCCAGTCCAGTCCAGTCCAGTGTCCATGTTTAGCCTCAGTACTGCCTCTTGGACTGCCCTGGATCTTGGAACACAGATATAAGCTGGATATTCTCTGGATCAGGAACTACCTTGATCACATGCTCTACAACCAGAAGCAAACAGACAAATCTGTGACTCCGGCCTGCGTCTGTCCAAGAGACTCGACCCCTGAGGACAAAGGTGTGGAGGAGGAGGAGGAGGAGGAGGAGCAGCAGCATGTTTCCCTGCAGCTCCCTGGTCTCCTAGGTTGGACCTTCATCTCCAGCAGAACTGTCCAGGAGTGTCTGGACACCCAAGTCCACTTCCTTACCTGCCAAGACACCCTGACAGTCCAGACCCTGACACCACTGATCCACTGAGCTTCACCTTCTCAGCTTCTAGTACCTGAAGAAGTAGAAGGAAAGAACCCTAACCACCATCAGTGACACACACACACACACACACACACACACACACACACACACAGAGAGAGAGAGGGTCAGAGGTCAAGCTGCTCCAGGTATTGAAGACCCCTCAGGGACAGTTAAGGGGGGGGGTCCATCAGACAGCTGGTAAAATAATAAACTCCACTGAAATGACCGTTAAACTCACTGGTGTTGTCACATGACACCCCCGCTGGGTCGGGGGGCGGGGCTGGATGGATCAGACTGAGTGATGGCTACGACGACATCTTACTACATCTATCTCCAATGAATGAAACAGAACCAGAGACCGGTCCGATCCAGTCCAGTCCAGTCCAGTCCAGACCAGCCTCATGTTGGGGGGGGCAGCAGTGAGCAGCCGTTCACACACACTCTCAGTTGAGAGAAGCAGGTCAGAAGTTCTGAAACCAAACACTTCATCTTCCTGTAGACAAAGACGGAGGACACACCCTCCACCCTCCACCCGGGGATCAGTGACTCTCTGCTCCTCCACCAGCTCCTGTTCAGGGACGTGAACCACCAACAGGCCAGAGCCTGCCATGACACTCACATGCTGTGGTCTGAGGAACGACCCTGTGATGTCATCAAAGAGGGCCGGCCTGAGTCATCGACCTCCGAGCAGGAATGTTAATGAGACGCCTCCACAAAAGGAGGCCGTAAACAACATTCTTCTGAGCAGGAGGAGGAGGAGGAGGAGGAGGAGGGAGCTGACGGGGAGAAAGGAAGTCGAGTGAGGAGGTGGGGGAGGGGGGGAGTCACAGGGACAGGGTCAAACATCAGCTCTGGGACACACAGCTGGAGGACAAACACAGGTAGCAGCTCAACTGTACCATCAGTCACTGGTACGTCAGCTGGTACCAGACATAAATAAAATCAAATACATTTCTTTTTTTGTCATAATTTTCTCACCTGTGCATCCAACCCATCACACCGTGAACAGTGTTCAGCCCTGAGCGCCCGGGGAGCAGTGGGTGGGGACGATGCCTTGCTCAGGTGACCTCAGCGGTAACTCAGAGGTAGGGGGATTCAAACGGGGGCCTCGCAGACCCAACTCTGCTTCCTTAACCCTAACCCCCGCTAGGCCGCCACCACCAACACCAACAACGTCAACTAAAAAAAGACAACTCAATGATCAGGGCTGTAGCCACCAGTGGTCTGACTGTCCCACCCCAGTGTGGCCTCTGGGTGGTGCTGACATAAAGAGCATTAACAAAGAACAGAGGCTTCAGTTCCAGTCTGGAGAACCACCGTGTCTCTTGATTGGCCCAGAGACCTGGCGTCTCCAGAGACGTGGAGGCGCAGACTGCTGCGCCCACTATCTGTTCTCCATCAGCCTGTGTGACATGAATGGCCGCAGGCGGAGGAAGACAAAACATCACCATGTAACGCTGCACCCGCCACCAGGTGAGTCATGGGTCCAGACGACCACAGCACCTCCACTGAGCTCTGAGATCATCCAGGAAACAAACAAGCTGACCACAGGAGGCAGCAGTGAGCCCACACCATCACTCAGTCTCAGTGGACTTGGGTAAAGACTTGGACGTCAGCTTTTCTTCAGGAGGGAACACTGTAAACAGCTCCACCCTGAACCAAAGTCCACGTGTGAACAACAAGAACCCATCAGTCCTTCAGGTGAAACATTAGACGACTGCACACACACACACACACACACACACACACCTCTGACTGTCTCTTGAGACCATTACTTTTAATGGTACCACATGACCAACCCATGTGACACCACAGCAGCCCAGACCGACAGCAGCAGAGGGAGATCAGCAACATGACTGGACCAGTACCAGCACTGAAACATGGACCATAGCTTGAGAACCAATGTGTTGGAGGACAGGTTAAAGCACAAGGACAGGGTCGGTGCCCAGTGACGCGGCTGTGGGTCTGGGTTTAGAACCCACCACTTCAAAGACGCTGGGCCCAGATCACACATGGCTTTGATCTTTGCCTCTGATGTTGTGAACCGGTCCCACCTGCACCAGGAAGACCCTGCCATGGTGTGTGTCATCATCAGGAACCGGTCCGCGCTGACACACACTCCCCCCTCCTCGGGGTAAGGGGTGGGGGTGGGGTGGTGTAAGATGATAGAGTGAACAAATGAGACGAACAAATGGGCCAGACCCCCCCCCCCCAGCCTCACCCCCCTCACCCCCCGGTCTCTCTCTGATCTTCATACCTGCATGACTGAGCAGATACTTTATCTGAGCTGACATTCCACTGGTCCAACCAGAAAAACTCAGAGGTGGGACCCCCACCCACCCCCACCCTCCTCCTCCTTCAGTCAGAGCAGGAGGAGACTCACTCCCATCAACCACTGTCCAATATCTGACCACAGTTTTGGGGACTGACCGATGGACACAGCTGTGAGAGACTGACTCCAGGTCAGACCTGCCCCCGGTCCAGGTCCGGGTCCTACAGTAGAACTGGTGAGACCGACAGACAAACATAGTACTGACCCGGACATGGTTGCTCTTGGTCTGCGCTCTCTGAGGTTGTGACGATCCTGATGATCCCTGGTCCCGGTTGTTGACCTGGTCTCTGCCGGGACCTCGGGCCACGGCTCCGGATGCGGTGCCGTTGGCACAGATGCCGGCTCCAGGGCCGGGTCTGCTGCGGGGTCTCTGTTTGATGCCGTCCAGCAGACGGACCAGGAGGATGTTGCTGGGAAGTTCGTCCACGGCGCACTCCACCAACGTCCGACACTCTGGACATCGCAGTTCTCCTCTAGAACCCACGATGCCCTGCAGGCAGCGGCGACAGAAGGTGTGTTGACAGGGAAGGACCTTGGCCGAGGCGTCCAGACGCTCCAGGCAGACGGGACACTCCAGCAGATCCAGCAGAACCGATTCGTCCATTCTTTGATGGTTCTGCTCCAGAATTCAGCACCGGAACATCACGGAGCAGTAACTGTCGGCTTAGTCCAAAACCAGGATCTGCACCGTCACGTCGCTGCCATCACTCAGCTGTGGCCGTGGTAACGCATCAGCTGGAAACCAGAACCAGAACATGAGTCGACGAGAGGATCAGACACAGGCTTAAATGAAGATCACAACACAACAGAACTGTTCTCCTCAATTTATCTGCCAACTGTGGTTCCAAACCAAACTGGTTCTGATCCAAATGAACCACAACGTCTTCAACAGCTGCTGCTCTGAGTGAAGTCTCTGTCCCAGTGTGAAGGGTCTGGAGACGTCACTGACCCTTCACACCGGGACGGACTGTGACGTCTACAGACTGTCTTCATGGTGTTCCCAGTCTCTTCTCGTCAGTCTGCTGGTCCTCACAACACCTGGTCCTAATGTGACCAGTGTTGTCTGACCTTCCAGGAGTGGATGAAGACACCTGGCTCATGTGATCACAGTCTGACCCTCCAGAACCACAGCAGAACCAGAACCACCAGCACATGAGATGTAAAATAAAAACAGTGAAGGGGAAGTAGAACCAAAACCAGAACTAGTAACCGGTACCAACTCTAAAGACTCTCACACCTCGGGTGAGAAAAGTCATTTATTGATGTCAAATGATAAACCGACGGAAGTAGCCAATTTCTGTGACTTCAAAATAAAAGGCTACATTTGTTTGATTGGCTGTCGCCCCTGTTTATCGTCCCGTGTCTCGGGAGAGGGCGGGGGCGCGCGGGGGGTACAGTTCATTAATGTTTACCATTTAAAGTTGACCAAACAACATTCACACTTCCTCAAAGAGACTTTTCTGATGTGGGAACTCGTGTCCGCGGCCTCACCTGGTCACAAACTCGACTCCTCCGCCTGTCTCCTCCGCTTTTCTCTCACTTTCTTCACCTTCACTCGGCGTATTTTACGTTACCGTTGGTTACGAAGCTTCCGGACTGAAGGCGCCGTTTTTCTGGTAAAATCCGAGTGGAAATGAGACTTTGTTGAGTTTGAAGTCTTCTGAGTCCAAGTTAAAGGTTGTTTAAGACACGCGATGAGTTAAAATACAGGGAAGAGATGGAGACAAGCCGAAGAAGTGAGAGGCAGACGCGGCGCTGTGGGCGCCATCTTGGCTCTGCTGTTACTTCTGGGCTGCTGTTGGAAACCAGCAGCGACGGAGGCGGAGCCTGGCTGCTTCAAGAACCCTTGACAGTGTCGGAAATAAAATTGACTGACGACGACATGCTAACGTAATGTGATTTTTACACTTGGTTCAACTGTTCAAGCAACTTCAACTATCGTCACGCTATTCAATTATTTTTATTCCGAATATCATTGATAAGTAGTTTTAGCAAAAGGATGATGGATCATTTACAAGAGCTTTGGATCCTTTTGTTCCCGCTCACGGCTAGACCGACGTCACGGTGCAGCTACAGTAGCTTTGTCAATGTAGCGTTTTTGAAATGAACTGTCCGAGGGATCATGAAGGCAGCGTGAGTAGGGCGTGTCTGCCGTGAGAAGAGAACGAAGAGGTGAAAACTCTATTCATTGCAAATGATGTCGTTGATTTTTATTTCATTTGTGTTTCAACTTAAAGTTCATTGTGTTGTTTACAGCGTTTGTGTTGCTCCACGTCATAAATATTAAATCATATTAATGTGTTTCATATTTATCTAAAGGAAAAACACTGTTACAACAGTTGAAGTTTTCCACGTAGTTCCATCGTTGACGCAGAACAGTGGGTGAGGTGCGACACCTGGTGGCCGACTGTTTACTACATCCTCACTACGACACTACATTAAAATACAATCAATCATTTTCATTGCTCTAAAATTAGAGTCAAGGTCAAGTTGAATGTTTCTGGAGTAAAATAATTTATTTGACTTCCGGGAGTCCGTATCACAACAATCACCGCAAATGTATCGTTATTTTAATGATAATTAAGTCTTGACAATGAGAGCAGTGAGCTTCAAAAACCTTTATTATTTCATCATTTATATTCATTGTATTTTCAATGTCAACTGTCCCACGCTACAGCGCCACCTGGCCACAACAACAAACAAATATGACTCTCATTTCACTTTTAATATTTAATGAACTAAAAGTTTTGAGAAAATCCAAACAAAGGCTTCATTTTGAAATCTAACTTTTCTGATGTCCTGGAGATGTCCTGGAGATGTCCTGAAGTCCTGGAGATGTCCTGAAGTCCTGGATCCATGTCACCAAAGATGTTGAAGGCATAACGTGGTTTTTTTTTTTTTTTGCAAAGAGTGATTATACCAGGCTGGGCGGACTGCTTTGAGCGCCCCCTGCTGCTACAGCATTCAACTCTGAAGAAAACAGACCAATGTGGATCTGAAACAGACGTAACAAACACGACGACGTGACGTGTGACAGCTGAGCTCTAGCCAGGAGCGCCATCTGTGGTCAGTTGACAACAGCAAAAACTTTGGTCAGAGATGTAACGAAGGAACACTGACGAGAACATTACACACTCCCTTGAGGTTGACTTTTGAAACTTAAGTGCACAGTGGAGGACATGGAGACTTCATGCATAGAGACAAGTATCAGAGGAAGACGTCGGAGGAAGAGACGATTGTCATCGATGGAGGTTCAGCCCAGAAGAAAGGTCAGTCGTCATTATCTACGAGAGCAAACATGACTCAACATCAGTGAGGGAAAAGAACCCTGACTCCACCTTAGCATTAGGACGGACATACGCCGACCTTCTTGGTAAGCTCCGTCGGCCATCACCAAATGCAGGATGTTGGGATAAAGATGCTGATGCTCTGTTCCCAGAATCCTCAGCACCAGACTGGAGCCCAGGTCGATGTTCTCGTCCTCATCTTCATGTATGGCCTTCAGTATCACGCCAAGGGAACACCATACGTTTGTTATCGTCAGCCCAAGACCTAAACAGGGAGGCGTCAGTGACCTTCACCTCACCTTGATCTTGTTGTAGGCCTGGATGAACTTCTCAAAGCCCATCTGCTGCTCCAGGTTGAAGCGCAGCTCCTCCAGACGACTGAAGATGCTGTCATAGTGTCCAGTGTCTCCGCCCTGGTCGTCGCCGTCTCCACTGCTGTCTGCAATGAAGAGCTTGAAGTTAAGAACAGAAGTAAAGTCAGGTTTGTTGCCGTTGACGACCCGGGAGACTAACTGATGGACCTATTGCAGCAGCAGAACAAGAGAAGAACAACACAATAGAAGACAAGCGTGGGTGGAGATAAGAGATTAAAGATTAAATTCCTTTTTTTGTCATTGTGATTCACACCAACCAAACTTGGCCTCATCAAAGTGAGCAGAGGACAAATAATGAGCGTAGGGACAATACCATGGTAACTTGGCGGTAGTGGGATTCAAGCCGGGGACGTTGTGGACCCAAGTCCACTTCCTTAACCACTAGGCCACTGCCCTATTGTTGAGCTGAGGTGAGTGGATGAGAAGGTCAGTTCATAGTTATTGTGTAGAGTGGAGTGGAGTAGACCAAGCACCAGAAGGATCTCCTGAAGGCTACGAAACTATCAACCATGGACCACAGTGAAGACAGACAGTCTTGAAGAAGAGCAGAAAATATGGTATAACAGCGACCTCACCCAGCACTGGACAGGTGTCCACAGTTGATGAAAAGACTGACAAGGAGAGGAGACCAGGAGGTCAACATCAACCCTGAAGGAACAGGTTACAGGAACATCTCTCAACCACTGTCAACCTTCATGTGTCTGGACTGTGGAGAAGGTTTCTCTCAAAGAAAGACGTCCAGGACAGGAGGCACGTGGCAGAAAGACACGGGGACAAATCTGTCGTCTGATGAAACCAAGGTGGAACTTTTTGGCCAAAGTTCTAAAAGGTTTGTGCTCATCACCCAAAGAACACCATCCCCACAGTGAAGCAGGGTGGAGGCAGCATCATGCAGTGGGGTCAGGGTGGAGGAGACTATGAACAGCTCCAACTGACACAAGAACTTTTGACTTCTGTCAGAAAACTGAAGATGAACAGTTTATCTTCCAACATGACAACCATCCATGGACACTGGGACTCTTGGACACATGGACACATGGACACTGGGACACATGGACACTAACCAGGGTGAAGATTTCAGTTTGTTGTTCAACGACTGACGACGATGTTATGGATCAGATTAAAAGTGGAGAAAGTTTTAAAAGGGATTTATGTTTGTGTCTTTTCTTGACCTGCTTCTGGACAAGGGCATGTGTGTGTGTGTGTGTGTGTTGGTAGGTTAGTGTTAGTAGTTAGTAGATGAGTTAGTAGTGGAGTCTGGAGTCTCTCACCTGAATGCCACTCTTCATTAATGGGGCAGTTACTGTGGTTCTCTCCTTCCATCCCATTGGACAACAGCTCTCCTGCTTCCTCATCTCCAGGACTTCCATTGGAGCAGCCTCCTCCTTCTTCTTCCTCCTCCTCCTCCTCCTCCTCATCATCTTCTCCATCTGCCTCCTCATCTTCGTCCTCCTCATTGTCTTCATCTTCATCTACGTTCATTTGGTTGACGTTCTGGTCCATGGTCAAGAACTCCTTCTCCGAGGCGTTGCCGTTGAAATCTCCTGCTCCTTCTGGAGGCTCCTCCTTCAGGAGCCGCTCCATGGAGGCCCTGATGTCCCTGAGGTCTTCGTCTTCATACGCCCTGAGACCAGAAGACGTGAGAAAGTAGAGAGTGACTCATCTGTGGGACGGGGTCTGTGTGGGGGTCAGTGGAAAGTCTTACTCCTCAGTCTCAGACTGCTCCTCCTCCTCCTCCTCCTCCTCTTCCTCCTCTTTAGCTCTGTCCTCCAGCTCCTCCAGCTCCTCCATCTCCACGTTGTTGTCTGCAGGACCATCGGCCTCAGTTGCTGCACTGGGATCCTGGGGAGCACTGAAGAGTCGACTGAGGTCTGGGAGAGAGCAGGTCCTCAGCATCTGTGGGGGAGGGTGGAGGTGAGAAGAAGGTTCTGTCTAATCTATTCCTCAATCTGGTGCCGAGACATTGAGATGAAACCAGAACCGGTCCCACGGCCCATAAACACCACGACTCCACCTTCATCAAAGGTGGAGTCAGGTTTTTCACAGGAAAATAAAAGCACGGTTTCCAACCAACCCAGTCCACGTCACTGAGACTAGTCCATCCTGTGAGAGAAGACAAAAATATTGTCCAAGTCTTTTTTATATTTCTTTGTATATTTATAACCAACAGACTGTGTGGACATACAGTATATGTGTCTATATATGTGTACAGGCGTGTGTGTGTGTGTGTGTGTGTGTGTGTACAGAGCAGTGATGTTGATAGTGATAGTGATATAAAGTCATATTGTCATAATGAAATAGAACTGTGACTACAACTGCAGCTACTAACCCTACTAGCATTAGCATTAGCTAACCCTAGTAGCATTAGCCGTGAGTCTGTTTACTGCTAACATCACCTACTGTTCACTGTTGTGGTTCCTATTGTAATGGTCTTTTCTCTACCTCTTATACAGAAACTCTTGTTCTGCTGCTGGAACCGTACTCCTCCTCCAGGAGGGATTAATGAAGTTCTATCTATCTTATCTATCTCTATATACACAGTACAATGATATATTTTAACCCCGACTCTATGACACCTATTCTGTGGTTCTGTTTTTTATGTTCAAACTGTGACCCTATATCTTGCTCCTTTGCTCTGTTTGGAGTGGCTACGTTCTGGTTCTACTGCTGGTACAACGACCATAAAGACTTTCTGATTCACTGACTTCCCAGTTGATGAACTGGTCACGACAACACCTGGTAATCACCTTTGGATTATAGGCGTCAAACATGCCCTGGGACAGACCGATGAGGAGGGACCTGTGAGGTTTGTAGCGCAGAGGGGAGACGGAGCGGGAGCGAGAGGACGAGGAGTCCTCCGCCGAGGACTGAGCCGAGGTGGCCACCAGGGCGGCGGTGCGTCTGTGCAGGGGAGAGCAGCGCCTGAGGAAGAGCGGCTCCTCCCACTGGACGACGGCTGCTACTGCAGCGCAGACACAGAGTTAGATCAACGTTCAGGATTCAAACTAACAACTCACATCCGACCCAGTCTCACCACAGCTCTCTGAAGGCTTCTCTGTACACTGTGCGCTCTCTCGGCCGACGCCCTCTGGTGGCCTGGAGTTGAAATATAGTGAGGTTGGCTGACGCTCCCAGACCAAAGTCCATGGAGAAGATGGAGGATTTCAGTTCTTAAAGTCAGAAACTAATAGACTCACAGTGGCCGCTGGACTCCAAGCTCCTGCTTCTCCTCCTCTTCGTCCTCCTTCCATGCCAGTTGAACACCAGCAGGGGGCAGGCAGTGCTGCCTGGGGATCTCATCTAAAACCAAAGACTCCACATCTGCTGGATCTGACATCACATCACAAGCGTCACCTGACAGAAGGTCAGAGAACTGCAGATACTGATTTAAAGGTGGACGAACCCTGGGTCTGGCTGAGGTCCACGGCTTCTCCTTCCACCGTCTCGGATGTCTCCTGAGCTGCAGGTGGTTTGGGCTGAGAGGCTGGATCTGGGTCTGAATTCCAAACATTAGGTTCAGGACAATGTGGACCAGAGTCAGGAGAGTGTGGTGAGTTAGAACCAGGAGCTCACTGACCCTGGACCATGGTCAGCGGCTGCAGCTCTGCCTCCTGGAGCAGCTTCAGGACCTGAGAATCTGGACTGGACGACCACACCTTCCTCTGAGCCTCCTGCTGCAGCTGGACGAGTGTGGACCCCTCCTCTGGGGGACAAACACGCTCATCGGCTGTGCCCCCTGGTGGACGAAAACTGACTTTCAGTAATTATTCCCAACTGATCTGAACATTTTACCCACACGCTTTCAGTTTAGAATCTGTGGACCACAGACCGACGCCGGTGAAGATGGTTTCCTCCAGAGTCTGCTGGGCCGCAGAGACCACCAGTGGAACTCCAGCCTCCCATTTCTTCCTGTCTCCACCAGAGGACAGTCTGTCTTGCTCAGACAGAGAGGTGGCTGATGGGAAGAAAAGGCCTTTGTTAGAGAGGTTGTCTGGATCTCCTTGGACTCCAGAACCTTTTTGTCCCACTGCGATGTTCTCACCGTCTGTTCCACACATTCCTGCGAGAGTGTCCTGAGCAACAGGAAGTGATGGCAGTTCTGCTGCATCCCACTTTTTCCGATCTCCGTCAGGAGAGGGTCGCTTCTCTGTGTCAGACCGGTGCTGCTGAGGGGCCGGGCCTGGTACCGACTCCTCCACTGGACCCTGTCCCTTCAGGTTCTGGTTGAGTCGATGCAGAATCTGCTTTTTTTCAGTCTGTGAAGAGAAAAGTTTAGGACGTTGATCTATCACTTGAGGGTCCACAGTCAGACTGAAGCAGGTCCTCGCACCTGGACACACGAGGACGTCTCTGTCAGAGGGAGGCTCTGTTGAGGTGGAGACACCTGTCCGGACACCAGGCACAAGCATGTCAGAAAGAAGAGAGCAGAGGGTGGAGACAGGGAGGACAAAGACACTGACCACGCCAACGTTCTTCAACGCAGCGGTCATGGAGATGTCAGGGGTGGAGGCTCTGGGTGGAGGCCCTGCAGCTGCGACTACAGCCTCTGTCTGGGGTGCAGTAGGGCTGACGGAGGAGGAGCAGGAGTCTGGAGCTGCTGGAGGAGCTGCTGCGTTTACGCCGACCTTTAAACCTCGAGCAACCAGCTGCACACACACACACACACACACACACACACACACACACACACACACACACACACACACACACACACACACACACACACACACACACACACACACACACACACACTTGGGTCGTCAGTCATCTGGACCAGCTGCTGAAGACAGACAGACAGACAGACAGACAGACAGACAGAGTGGTGGTCTCACGTGCTCCTCCCAGGCCTTCTTCTCCCTCTGGTAGGCCTCCCTCCTCTTCTTCTCCAGCTGCTCCTTCAGGACGGCAGCACGAGTGTTGGCCTGAGCCTGGTCACATGACACAGGGACAAGGACAACAGCACTGAGTGACCACGGCAGCGGAGAGTTCAGGAGAGGAGCACCGAACCTCACCTTCAAAGCCTCCATCTTTCTCC
>JAFBJS010057610.1:38779-50350 GCA_016785265.1 Paraplagusia blochii
TGTAGTAGCAGTACTGCAGTATTCAGCCCTGACCTAGAAGATGATGATGATGATGATGAGACTCAGGGACAGAATCAGTCCTACCGTCTGGGACTTCCTGGAGCTGGTGAAGGTCCGTCTCCACTCGGGTCTCTAGACTGTGGTTTAGATGTTTGGTCCAGACCGGCCTGGGGGGCATCATACTGGTTCTGGTTTGGTACCTGTGATGGACCTGGACCCTGAGCATAGACTGGTACAGAGGGACTGGGACCAGCAGCCCTGTGTCGCACACCTACGAAACACTGAGGAGAAGATGGACCGACCTGAGCACAGACTACAGGCAGGGACAAAAGTCCTGTCCAACTAAAAGTCCAGTCCAGACCAGTCCAGTCAGGTCAGGTCCAGTCCGGTCCGGTCCAGTCCACTCCAGTCCAGTCAGGTCAGGTCCAGGTACCTTCTTCTCTGGACTGCTGCCTCCACTTGAACTCAGGACGTGCTTCCAGCCTTGTTCTCGAGCCTGGTGAATACGACTGATCTGAGGGAGGGGACAGAGTTAACTCAACGCCACCGAGACATTTCTGTCTTCAGACGTAGGAGGAAGGATTCACCTTCTCCTTCTCGTATCTCTTCATCTGTTCTGCTCTCAACAGGAACATCTGGAGAGGGACATGCGACGGGGACAGGTTAGAAGACACCTGGAGCTCAGAGACAGCTCGAGGTCAGCTGCTCTTCTTCTCACCTGCTCTCTCTGTTTCCTCTCCTTCTCCATCAGCTCCACCCTCTTCTTCCTCACCCCTTCCTGCACCAGGAGGCAAAAGCATGAAGAACCAGAGTCAGGGGACCAGGACAAAAGAAGGACTCTGTCCCGCCAGACGGGCAGCAGGATGGAAGGACAAGAAACACTGGTGAGGAGCAGGAGGAGCAGGAAGTGGAGGAGGAGGTGCAGGAGGAGGAGGGTGAGAGGACAGAGCCAAGGGTCAACAACCAGGAAGGGAAATACAAGACCAAACCAGGGAAGACCAGGAAATAATCCCGATCCAGTAGAGTTAGGGTTGGGTTAGAAAGGTCAACCAACCAGAGGAGTGGGGGCGGGGCTACAGGACTGTGTGTGTGTGTGTGTGTGTGTGTGTGTGTGTGTGTGAGCGGGACAGTCAGCTTGTGTCCACCTCTCAGCTGTACCTGGTGTTTTCTCCTCTCCTCCTCCTTCTCCTCCTTCTCCTCCTGTCGTTTGGAGGCTGTGGGGGGAGGGGCCTGAGTGACATCACACACACAGACAGACAAACAACACACATGGACGAAGGTTCTGACACACTGATCATCCAGCCCAGACTAACATCAGCTACTAGTGTGTGGTGTGGACCAGAACATCTGCACCAACCCTAACCACCAGAAGCTAAATGAAGTGTTTGAAAGACTGTGGGTTCAGTGTAAGGCCCGACCGTGGACCCGACCACTGATCTGAGGACAGACCAATGGGTCAGGACTTCATGGTCCAACATCAAGGGCGAGACCCGGCCCAGTTCACTGACCGCTTTGTGTTTGAGCGGCGCTCTCCTCTCCACGGGCTTCTTGGCCGCGTCCGAGGACTTCCTCGCAGTCAAAGGCACGCCGTACTTGGCAGCTGGTTTGGTGATCTTCTGAGCCGGAGGGATTGAGGCGCCCCCTGCTGGACGTTTGTCTAGATTGGGGGGAGATGCCAAAGCCGTCAGTCTTGCTCAGCCACAGCTGACGGAGATGGTCCAGGTGCAGGTTGAACATCTCACCTGCTGGTCCGTGGTTCTGCAGCGGTCTGTGCTGAAGAGGATGTTGGAATTCCTGAGCGATGAGCTGGAGACGGGAGACAGGAGAAGACAGTCTGTCCAGTCCCAGGTCTGTCCCAGGCTGAGGGTCTGACCCACTCCCCTGATCCAGTCCTTACCTGTGGGGTGAGAAACTTCTGGATCCTGGTGGACAGGAAGGGAATGTCCAGGACGCCGCCGACCGACGGCCGTTCTCTGGGATTACGTTTAAAGAGCTGAGCCAGCAGGGAGCGCAGTTCCTGGGAATAGTGTACGGAGACGGGCGGATAGGAGCCACGGATGATCTTCAAGACCAGGTTCTTCATGTTCCCAGCCTCAAACTGAGAACAAACCACAGATGGAAGCTGAGAACTGGGACTCAGAGACACAGGGACACACAGAGACTCTTTTCTGCCCTGCTGGTCAACTCTGTGCATTACATGGATGAGGGTAAATACTTACAGCGTGCTTTAGAGTGCACATTTCATACAGGACACAGCCTAAGGCCCAAATATCACTGCAGGAGGAGGGACAGAGGGAGAACCAGAGGGGAGAGGGGAGAGAGGAGGTGCATGAGGTGGATGAGACAGAGGAGAATTCTGGGAAAGTTTAACAACAACAACAAGTCAATAAATTAAAATCCTCCTGTACGTGGAGTTAAAAGAGCCAACAGTTTGTACTCTGGACTGGACTGGACTGGACTGGACTGGACTGGACGAAATGAAAGTGGTTTTATCTCCAGACACATCCATTGCTTCGTCATGATCTGCCTCAGTAACACAAACTAACCACAGGGGGCAGCAGTGGACTGTGAGGGGTGGAGTTAGTTGCTGTCACACAACGTGAGAGACAAACGAACATCATGTGACACAGACATCATGGAGAGAAAAGACGTCACTGGTTACCTTTTGTTGTTGTATGGTTTGTTCTCACAGATCTCCGGGGACAGGTAGTACGGAGTCCCGATGCAGGTTTTGGCCAGTTCCACGGTGCTGTAGGAGACAAAGCACGGAAGGATCAACAGAACGTCCCCACACAGGAACCATCGCAGGCCGTACGTCGACTCGCCTGTTCAGGACCCTGGCGATGCCGAAGTCGCCCAACTGAACCGTTCCGTCTCTGGTCAGGAAGATGTTCTGGGGAAAGAGGACGAGATGAGTGAACGGACGTGTCCATCTCCCGGGCCTTCAGCCTGGAGGAGTCGCTACCTGAGATTTGATGTCCCTGTGCAGGATCTTTCTGTCGTGAACGTGTTTCAGAGCCAAGCAGATCTGAACGAACCAGTCCAGGATCTGAGAAGAAAAAAAAACAGGAAAACTCAGGAATAAATGAAGGAAATCCATGCAAACACACCTCAGTTCAAAACCAATATGTACTTGGTACTTAAAGAGAGCAGAAGAACCAAGAACAAATGAAAATAATCAAGATACGTGTGTGTGTTCAGTCTCACCTGCTCCTCAGAGAAGAGAACTCCCTTCTGTGAGTTGATCTTCTTGAACAGATCTCCACCTTCACAGTAATCCATCACTATGTACAGACAGCCTGCCTCTGCAGAGACACCACGGCCTCCTGCTTTAGTAAGTCCTCAACAGGAACTAGTGGGGGACTAGTGGGGTCTTCTTCTGGTCTCCACTTACCTTGGAAGGACTCCTTGTACTGGACGATGTTGGGGTGACTCATCTTGGCCAGAAGAGCCACTTCTTTCCGGGACTCCTGCCTCTCTCGCGCCGGCATCTGTGGATCAGAACGCGAACGAGTGAATTAAGGACAGAAAGGTGTTTGGACCAACTGGAGGAGGAGGAGCAGGAGCAGGAGGAGGCGCCAGCAGCTTACTCCAGAGATGCTGATCTCCTTGATGACATAATGGCGTCCATCGTCTTTAGACCTGACCAGAATGGCTCGTCCAAAGGAGCCTTCTCCGATCTTCTTCACTCTTTCGTACTTATCCATGTCACAGGGAGGAGCGGCTCCCCCTGCTGGCTCTGTCAGAAAAAAATAACAGAAACATCCAAGTCACAGGGGTCAAACACAGGTGTCATGGGGGTTCTGGCCCACAGTGTCATTGTATTTGGGACATGAGATCAGATCCACTGTGTTCCACTATGTAGCCCAGGTGGACTGGACTGGACTGGACTGGACTGGACTGGACTGGCAGAAACTCTAGAACCAGTCTGGGTCTGATGTGTTTGTATGAAGCCCTGGTCACAGCTGGTCACAGCTCCGTCAGCTCCAAGTTAAGTTTGGATTCATGATGTTTCTGATTCATTAAGAGTCACTGCTCGGAACAATTGTTGCGTTTTTGTCAGATTTTCTTTAGTTGCTTCCATTGGTTCTTCAACCACAACATAGGAAATGAACATAACGATCGTGACTGTGAGGTTGTTGGTTGTTGTCGTTAACGACCACAGACACAGGGTGGAGTTTATATATTGGTCGATTAGAACGGAATCGTTTCCATAGAGAAGCCACAGTTTTCATCCTGCTGCTGCTCCGGGACTCGATGCACTGAAGGCGGGGAAGCTAACGTTGGCAACAGGAGACTTTAGAAGAAAAAAACAACAACGACTGATAAAAACAACAGACGGATCGAGTCCTGTGATTAAAGTCGGTTCTGTTCTGAGTGTGGACATGTGTCCAACACTGTTTTTCATCCTTACCATCAGTTTGTCCCGTTCCTACCCCGATCCCTGAGCCGCTACCGCCGCCACTGCTACTGCAGCCACCGCTGAGCTCCACCCACTGGATCAATCTAACTTGGCTCTACGTCATTGCGCTCTGATTGGTTGTTCACAGGTTCTCATTGGCTTATTGGATTGGATAGATGTCAGTCAACCTCAGCGCCTCGCCCCACTCATCCTGTTCGGGTGTTTTTTTCCCTCTTTCTCTCTCTCTTACCATAGCAACCACAAGCACGAGAGGAGCCGTAAAATATATGAGTTAAGATAAAACAGGACGTTAATGAAATAAAACATAATTAGAATAATTTTATTTAGAAATGAATAATTACAACAAACTGAAAAATGTGTGGGAAAAATAAAGTAATGGAAAATTGTCATTTAAAAGTACACAAACGTAAAATTAATAAACGTTGGAGAGATGCAAATATTAAAAAAGTAAGAAAATAAACAATTAGAGAAGAAGCGAAAAATAAGCAAAAGCAGAAAGACAACAGCCAAAGAATGAGGGTAGACTATATCTGACAAAGTCGTCTCGTGCAGGGACACTTCCGGTATTTGTCCTGTTTCCGCTCAAAAAATCCGTGTAATATAAATCTGCTGTCGGGACTGATGGAGAAGAATGTAACAAACTGTAACGTTACTGCGTATAGTTTACTATTATCAGCTTCCTCATACTCATGACGTCACAGTGACGGCCACACCCCCACTAGTTACAGTGTCGACGGGCTCGCAGTCGTTCAGTCGGTCAGTCCTTCTTCCAGTGGTTCTGTGGTCCTATGGTTCAGTGGTCCAGTGGCCCAGTGGTCCAGTGGTCCAGTGGTTCTGTGGTTCTGTGGTTAAGTCACTTGTCCGTTCGGTGGTTCGGTGTACCCGCAGCAGCAGGGCTGTCGTTAGCCCCGTTAGCTCCAGCCGATGACGCACTAACCCTGAAACCATGGCTCCTTTCCCGGACGAAGTGGATGTTTTCACCGGACCACACTGGCGCATGAAGCAGCTGGTGGGTCTGTACTGCGAGAAGGTCGGTGACACCGCGGCTCGGCCGCTCTATCTGTCCCCGTGTGTCCCACTGTTGTCCTGCTGTTAGGACTGAAGACGAGGAGGAACCGTTAGCAGGAAGTGCTAGTTAGTTAGCAGGCCAGGTCTGATGTTGTTCACAACAGGAAGACCTGAAGGTCCAGTTGTCTCCACTCAACTCTGTTCACTACACCAACTTCCTGATCCACACGTGAGGCTCGGTTCAGCAGAAGTTCTGGTTCTTCGGTTCTTCTCCTGCTGTAGACACCGTCACACTTCAAAGTTTTTGTTGGTTTAAAAAGACGTTTCATTGACATCAGAGTGGAGACAGGACAGGGGGACAGGACAGGACAGGGTTATTGTTATTGTGTTTCAAAGAAGCTAGAACTCAAACCCACCGTCAGTATCAGAACCGACCGGTCCGTCAACAGCCGAGGGTGGAGGCTAGATGAAGTCAACATCTCACTGTGGTCTAATCAACAGGTTTTATTATTGTGTCAATAATTGGGTGGAGGTCTCCGTCAGGTCCAGCAGCAGCTCTTCAGTTTTTATCCAACATTACCCATAATTCAACACATTGAGTTTTCTCATCATTTTAAGTCAACCAACTAACTAACCAACCAACTAACCAACCAGTCAGCTCTCAGCTCCAGCCTCTAAATCCCCAGTGTTACAGTGCGACAGCTCTCTGTCTCTGTCTCTCTCTCTCTGTCTCTCTGTCTGACTGTCTTTCTGCCGCAGCTTTCTCAGACCAACTTCTCCAACAACAGCGACTTCCGCTCCTTCCTTCAGTCGCTGTGCGTCACCTTCAAGGAGTTCAAGATGCACGAGCAGATAGAGAACGACTACATCATCAGTCTGCTGCGGCAGCGCTGCTGCACCGCCTACGACGTCCACTCCGACAACAAACTGTCGGAGATGTTGACCCTCTTTGAGAAGGGTCTGCACAGCGTGAAGGTAAAGACATGAGCGGCAGGAGAAGGTGGAGGACGGTGGTGGAATGAGTCTTCAGGATCAGGATTGTTGTTGCTGTTGTTGGTCTTTGTTACAGTGGTCGTGGTCTTCACATCTCAAAGTGTCCATGTGGGTCTTGGTCCTTCTGGTCTGGGACTAACCTCCAACTGCTGTGTTTTTCAGAGTGAATATGAGCAGCTCAACTATGTCCAGCAGCTGAAGGAGCGTCTGGAGGCGTTCACCCAGGACTTCCTGCCTCACATGAAGGAAGAAGAGGAGGTAACGACAGTCAGACAGTCAGATGGTGGAGGCCAGGCTGGTGGAGAACTAATGAGGTGGTGGTCTGCAGGTGTTCCAGCCCATGCTGATGGAGTACTTCTCCTACGAGGAGCTGAAGGACATCAAGAAACGGGTGATGGCTCAACACTGCAGCCAGCAGCAGGGCAGCTGTGCTCCTGAGATGTTGAAGGGCTTCAGTCTGTGGAGGCACGTGGAGCTGCAGAGGGCCTTCAAATACACGGATCACGTTAAGACGGGTTACGGTCGGTGCTGAGGACCAACTCTTACCTTCTGCATAATCATCTCCTCCTCCTCCTCCTCCTCCTCTTCTACTGATTAAACAAAATGACATTCTCTCCCAGAAGTCGAAGACAAAGACCGTCTCTCCACCCACATCTCCCAGCTGCCCGCAGAAATCCTTCTGAGGTTCTTCCGTTTTCTGGGTCCTCGAGATCTGTGTCGCTGCAGTCAGGTGTGCAGCTCTTGGTCCGAGCTCTCCAGGACCGGTTCCCTGTGGAGACACCTGTACCCAGTGCACTGGGCCAGAGGTAAACCCATGGATGGAGCAACCAACCAACCAACCAACCAACCAACACCTGCCTTCTCAGTATGTGCAGGTGCTGACATGTGTGTGTGTGTGTGTGTGTGTGTGTGTGTGTGTGTGACTCAGGTGATTACTACAGCGGTCCACCAGGTGAACTGGACCAGGAGCCAGACGACGACTGGGTCAAGAGTCGGGTGAACGAGGGCCTGGCTTTCCAGGAGTGGGACGAAGACGCTGACGTGGACGAGTCTGGTGAGTTCCACCTCCTGTTGACCTTCTCCCTGAGTTCTCCCTGATCACGGCTTGTTGTCGTGGTTTGTCAGATGCGTCGAGCCAATGCGTCAGCTCCGCTGTGATAGGCCCGGCCCAACGAGAGAAGCGCCTCCTGAATGGACTGATCCAGCACCTCCTCCCATCTGTAGGCCCGTCAGTAAAGTCCATGGTTCTGGCCTACAGCTCCACGGTCTCCAGTAAAATGGTAAATAGTGTCGGTCGTTCAGATGTTGTCTGTTGGTCTGGGTTCACATCTGTCAACTGACCATGGTTCTGTCCCTGGTCCAGGTCCGACAGATTCTCAGTTTCTGTCCCAATTTGACCCATCTGGACCTGACCCAGACGGATGTGACTGATTCTGCCTTCGACAGGTTACTATTTTCTCTACTGTCATATATTCGTCACTGCTGGTGCTTGTCCTGGCGCTTGTCCGCACAAACGTCCTGGCGAGGGACATTATTTGAGTGGGGACTGTTTTGCAGTGGGACCAAAGCAGCTGTGGGTGTGGACATGAGAGGAACTGTCCGGTGTCAGCTGTTTGGGGACACGACTCTTGAGCTGGGAGACCGACGAGCCAGGCAGTTGGTGGCCTAGTGGTTAAGGAAGCGGACCTGGGTCTGCAAGGCCCCCGGTTCGAATCCCCCTACCACCAAGTTACCACTGAGGTCCACTGATCATGGCAGCGTCCCCACTGTTCACTGTGGTGATGGGTTAGAGACAGAGGTGACATTTGGTCGTGTGCAGTGGAGTGAATCACAAGGTCACAATGACAAGGAGTTTGATTTCCTCTTATCGTGTGACGCTGATCCGAGAAGCAGAACCTGTGTCTTATTCACATGAACCCAACGTCTCTTCACCAGAGACAGATTCAAGAAGAGGTTTTTAAAAACACTTCAGTTCTTTGACTGAACACGTCAGTGTCACCTCTCTGTGAGCCAGTCTGCTCATTTGGACAAGAAGAAGAAGACGAAGACGACTAGATGATGACTGCAGAGATTATTCTCTGAACTATTTAACAGAACTGTTCCTAATGTCTAACAGTTCTTCTCACCGTTGTGTTCTCCCTCTGTGCCAGCTGGTCCTTAGGACCTGGTCTTTCCCTGGACCACCTGGATCTGTCAGGATGTGAGAAGATCACTGACCTGACCCTGAAGAAGCTGTCCGTGGGCCTGGGGGACCGACGAGCCAGGCTGTCCAAAAGCTCCACCGTTCCCATCAAGCCCGTGGACGAGAAGGACGTCCCGGGCCCCGCCGTGCGCCAACGGCAGGCTTTCATTTTCAAGCAGGGCAGCGGGCAGTGGGGCTCCACCCGGGCACCCACCCAGGTCTGGGTCCTGGACTCCTCGGACCTGACGGACATTGAAGACGCGGCGTGGGGCCGTCAGGGCAGCGGGGCAGATGGCCTTGTGGAGATGCAGCTTGTGGACTGTTGCTGCGTTTGCAGGAGGAACAGCAGGGGGCGCTGGAGCAGCAACTCATACCTGCAGCAGCGGCAGCAGCAGCTGACCACTGCTGCCAGGCCTGCAGAGATGTTCTGTGGTCACTCCACCTGCTGCTCTGCTGACGTGGCCTTCAGGACTTTAATGAGGCCTCAGACTGACTCACGGGGGAACCCGCTGATACAGATCTGGACTAAATGCTCCTCCTCCTCCTCCTCTTCCTCCTCCTCCTCCAGGAGTGAGCCAGGCAAAAAGACTGACCAATCACACGCGAGACGCTCACTGAGGTTCCTGAGTCTGTCTGGATGTTACCAGGTCACTGATTCAGGACTGAGGTAAAACTGTCACACACAGACAGACACACACACACACAGACAGACACACACACAGACAGACAGACACACACACACACACACACACAGACAGACACACACACAGACAGACAGACACACAGACAGACAGACAGACAGACACACAGACAGACAGACTCTGATGAAGACCTTTTTTATTAAGTAAAAATAACCATCAACTATTTAAGAAAACAGGAAACATGGACTGGACCCTGTTGTCAGAAACACCAGCGTCCAGTCCATGTTACCATGTGAAAATGTCTGGTGGGACCTGGTTCTTCAGACGTTGTCCAGATGAGATGTGGCTCTCCTCAGACTGTTGTTGTTGTTGCTGTTGTTGTCCTCAGGGCTCTGTCTCAGCGTGGAGGACTTCCTGTCCTGGAGCACCTCAACCTGTCCGGCTGCCTCTTCATCACTGAGGTGGGGCTGCAGGAGCTGGTGTCGGTCTGCCCCTCCCTCAACCACGAACACTTCTATTACTGCGACAACATCAACGGTGAGGGTCAATCTTCAGTTGTCCATCGGGGTCAGCTGGTGAATTCTTTTTCTATTTCCTGTCCGACTGTAGTGTTTGAGAAAAACACTTGACCTACACGGTCAGTGCAGTTCGAGACCTGACCACTGGGTGTCGCCTGTGTCTCCTCAGGTCCTCACGCGGACACAGCGAGTGGCTGTCAGAACCTGCAGTGTGGCTTCAGAGCCTGCTGCCGCTCCGGGGAGTGACCACGCCCCCTGTCGACATCATCGATGACGTCTGTGTTGAATTGCACTTTAATGGCGGGAAAATCCGTCAGCTGTTTCCATGTGTCCTCTGTTTGTGAATGAAAGTGTCAACTTGCTGCTCCTGTCTTCACTGTGTCCTGTACAAGAGGCTGAAGAACCAGGTGGAACCAGGTGTTTGGTTCTTTGTTCTCACTCCTCACTCTGGTTCTGGTCCTGGTTCTGGTCCTGGTTCTGTTCAGCTCACTGTGACATCACTGTTGTTTTAATGATGTAGAGAAATAAACAGGAGTTAAATGTCGACCTGACCATCATCATCATCATCATCATCAGACTGACTGACTGGCTACTGACCGTGACGCGGCAGGAAGTGACATCACACGCGGACCAGCGAGGCCAGGTATACCCATACAGAAAGGACGTTGTTGGGGTAGGGGTGCACGTACACGGCCAGAGCGAACTCCACGTTGGACGCGTGGACGTTGTGGACCCCGGTGCTGTGGACGGCCTCCACGATGGGCCGGACCTCCGAGAACGGCAGGTGGAGCGGGAACCCCAGAATCTGGAACGCAATCAAGTTCCTGCAGATGGGTTCTTCCACTGTGTGGACACTGTGTGCAGCAGGGACGCCTCTTGGACGTGGACTCACCCGGTTATCTCCCAGCATGCTCTGCAGCTCGTGGCGGTGGCCCTCGGCCACGTCCCGCCCTGCGCTCTGCTCCAATTTTGGCAGGAAGTGTTTGAGGGCGGAAGTGCAGTGGCGGTTCCAGCGGGTGGGCTGACGGGGGCGCCACTCCATAATCTTCTCCTTCAAGATGTGTATAAGAGACAGGACAGACACACACACAGACACACAGACAGAGAGACAGACAGACACACAGACAGACAGAGAGGGGGACCCCAGTGCACTCAACCTTCTGCTGGGGCCAGTGTCTGGATCTCTGACACAGGAGCAGAAATAATCCAGTCTGTTGGCTGTGTTTCACCTGCACCTGCAGCAGAGTGGGTGGACGTCCCATAGTAGTCTATATAGACCCTCAGTGTGTGTCGTCACAGTAGTACAGGGGTCAGATGAGTCGATATGAGTCAATTGGACGACAGTCATGTGACCTGGCTCACAGTAGGGAGGTGTTAGTGTAAGTCACCGACATGACAGTGTGATTAGAGCCTGTGGGTCGGCGGGTGCTGCAGGTGTGTGTGTGTGTGTGTGTGTGTGTATCAGTGTATTGGCCTCTGATAAATGGCCGCCTCTTTAGAGAACTTATCTCTTTAAGTGTTGCCACAGTGAGCGATGACATTATTTGGTTCCCTGACTAACTGGCTGCCATGACAACAGTCATGTGACATTTGTTGTCCAATGTTGGTGGAATTGAGTGATTGGTTTCAGAGTCCACAAGGTCCCCAGTTCGAATCCCCCTACCGCCAAGTGGTGCCCTGAGCAGGGTATGGTCCCCACACACTGGTCCCACTGCTCACTTTGGTGATGGGATAAAGGCAGAGGACAAATACTGTTGTGCTGCACTGTGGTGTGAATCACAATGACAAAAAAAAAAAAAAAAAAAA
>JAFBJS010057610.1:50376-83123 GCA_016785265.1 Paraplagusia blochii
TGGAGAAAAAGAAGCTAGAGAAGACAGATTGAGATGGTTTGGACATGTTCAGAGGAGAGACAAGAATGATCCTAGAGATGGAGATACCAGGTAGGAGACAAAGATGCAGTGAGGGAAGACATGGAGGTGGTTGGAGTTAGAGTTGAGGACACAGAGGACAGGGTGAGATCTAAACTGTTGACTTGCTGTGACCCCTGAGAAAAGGGACAAGCTGACAGGAGTAGAAGAAGTTCAGTTTGACTCATTGGCTGGACCATCACATCCTGAGGATTCTGAGACGTTGACCTCAGGAGTGTGGGTCCAGATCGGTCTCAGAAAAGTAAATGTTTGGACAATGTGGCAAAAGTGAATATGGGACGTAGCTGTGGACTATTGGACTGGGAAGGAAACATTAAAATGTCTCACGTTGTCAGCGTTGACCAGGCAGCCGACCGTCTGCAGGGGACAGAAGGTGTCATACTGACTGTAGAACTGTCCACTGCTGGGGTTCCAGATCAGGTACCGACTCTGCTCGTAGGTCAGAACGTAGGCGGTGGGTCCCTGAGGAACAAGGACAATCTGAGGACAAACTACAGACAACAACAGCCGGGAAGTGTCTGAGCCATCACGATGAGTGGTCGCCATGGCGACGTCTCTGACCTCTGGTATGGCTGTGCCCATGATCAGCCAGGATTTCTTGCCCATAGACAGAAAGTAGTTGCAGAGGAGAACGGCGTGTTCTTCTTCGTCTCCTGCCAGCAGCGTGAGGAATTGCTGAAAAGACACCAGGAGAAGACGGAGCTCAGGGATAGAAACCAGAGAAGAAACAACCATGAAGACCAAATAGGAAGGTTCTAATGGTTCTGTTTATGACACTCAGGTGAAGATACAGGTGATGTCCTCCGGGGGGCGCTTTAACATTGGGTGCCTCCAGAGGGTTTCAAGTTCAAACCCAGCAGCTGCCAGGTTACCGCTGAGCAAGGCAGCGTCCCCACAACTGCCCACGGTTGGGTTCAGTCCAGAGGCCACATTTGGATGTGTGTATCACATGATGAGGATTTTGATCTAGTGGTGGTCCTGAAGGACCTCTAACCAGCCCCGGAGCCCAGGTTTGATCTACTGGAAAGTCCAGAGTTTTTCTCCTCTACAGAGACCTGGTTGATCTGGGTGCAACAACATCTACAACGTCAAGAACATTCACTCACATCACATGTGCTCCACAGGTCACAGATGAAGGAGAAGGAGACTCTGTCAGGGAGGGAGGGGATGAGAGAGACAAAACGAGCGACCAGAGCCTGGAAGAAGAAGAAGAAGAAGAAGAAACTAGTGATGGATGAAGTTCATAAAAATGACTCCAATACAGATGGAACGGACGGGGACTGACTGCCGTGTCCTGAGGGTTGTTGGGACAGGTGTCCAGCAGCTCCTGTGGAGGGTTGAGTGGACGGATGAACCGGGTGATGAAGACGGTCTTTCCGTTGAGATCTATGACAGTGGTGACGCAGGGACGGTCAGGATGGGACTGGGTCGCATCCCGCTCGAACCCTATGGCCGCCTGAAGCAAACGCTCGTCCTCCTGACTGTCAAACTGAGGAGCAGACAAGACAAGGGAAGACAAGAGGAGTCACAGAAGGACATGAGGACATGGAGCCGGAGGGACCAGAAGTCGTCACACACTTTTACCTGCACTTCCTTTAACTGGAAGCAGAACAAAAGAAAAAAAAAAAACAAATAAATGTGAAACACAGACGGCTGAAGTGTTCTTCAACAGGTCTTCATCAGCGTGGACACTGACCTTCTCCCTGATGCACTCTCCTGGCACCAGGTGAGGTTCAATGGTGATGAAGAGTGTGATGAAGGTCCCTTCACTCAGACTCCTCACGACGTCGTAGCCACCGTGGCCGTGGCTGCGTTCTCTGCCGTAGCCCAGCAGAACCGCCGGAGTGTTGACCCGGAACGTTCCGTCGATCTGAAAAAAAAAAACACGCAACCACTGACACAACCACGCACGTGCACACGGGGTCGCACTGACACACAGGGGGCGCCACCTCACCCTGGACTGAGAGTAGATGGTGCTGAAGGGAATCTTCACAGAACCCAACCAGTGTTTCTCTGCTGTGGTCTGAACAGATGCTCCTCCATCTCTGTCCCCCTGGACACGGAGACAGACGTCAGCTGGTCTTTTCTCACAGTAAGATGTTTCACCTTGATACTCGGTTCTTCTCACCGTTCCAGTTTCATAAACCACTTCATCAAATATGCTGATGAAGACCTCGTCTTTGACAGACTGCAAACTGGCAATGCTGTAGTCACCATTAGGGGCACTGTGGAGCAAAAAAAAAAAAAGATCACACACGTGAAGGTGGAGTCTGAGCAATATCAGGTCAGAGGCGGTGACGGTGACGGAGGCGAGAACCTGAAGGGCAGCTGCAGTTCCTCGTTCCAGCAGGGGTTGGGCCCGTCGGCGGTGGTCGTCTGAAGAACGCTTCTCTGGAAGGAGACCTCCACAAAAGGCCTGACCTGGACCTGATGAGAAGAAAACACAGACTGGGTCACAACGTTCTCATCACATCATGGTCAACTGTGAGGTCAGAGGTACCTGTCCACTGAACCAGTCCCAGCCTTGGACAGCACCCTGGGCCGAGGCTCCTGGTTTACTGGGTGGAGAAAGACAGGTCAGATATGTCTGTCTGTCTGTCTGTCTGTCTGTCTGTCTGTCTGTCTGTCTGTCTGTCTGTCTGTCTGTCTGTCTGTTCACACGGACTTGCTGTGGGGCCTGCGGACAGGGACGTCGAAGGCTCTGATGATGTTGACCAGCAGGCGGATGTCTCCGTCGGACAGATTCTGAGCCGTCACCTTCTTCCTCTCCTTCCTCTGAGGTTTCAGCGGACGCTTGGGTTCAGCCAGTTTGAACAGGTTGATGCCCAGAATCCTGAGGATGAAGCCCAGGTCAAAGGTCAGCTAAGGGTCAGAGACCATGGAGCTACAGTAGGAAGGACAGACAGATCAGTTCAGCTCTTCAGGAATTCTTCCATTCAGTTGTGGAGTCAGGTCAGAGATTCTCTGAAGACTGAACCTTTGGCCATTCGTTCTAACTGGGTTGTTTGGAGAAACCAGTCCCTGCTCATCACCTGACCCACACAGTGAGACAAGGTGGTGGCAGCATCATGCTGTGGGGGGTGGGGTTCTAAAGATCTCTTCATTCCTCTTCTTCTCTGGGTGGACATCGGCTGCACAGTGTCAATTAATAAGAAAATAAAAAGAACTTTTTGGACTTTTTGGAACTTTTGGCTGCAATGAAACCAAGAGTGAAGACAAATGTGAAGGAGTCGGAAAACTTTCCCTCCCCCCGAGGTGTGTGTGTGTGTGTGTGTGTGTGTGTGTTGACGTGGGTGAATTCCTGGAGAGTCTGAACGTGAGCAGCTCCACAGAAACACACTGTGTCTACAGGGTCTACAGATCAGGAGTTCAGGGATCCAACTATAGGGAGAACCAGAACCAGGGTCACAGAACTCAAACATACCCAGAACCTGCACCGCTGAAAAAAAAAAGAAAAACAAAGATGATTGAGAAGATACAGCAGCAGAGAGACGGACGTCAAACACTCACAAATCTGTGCCTGTCTGTGTCTACTGAGAACTGGGCCACCAGAACCTTCACTGGTCAAACAAGGCTGAGGTCCAACAGGACAGGAGGTCTAGAGCAGACCACCAGGATGACCAATGGAAAGACAACTGTGTTCCTTATTTTCCTTTCCTGTCATAACATCTTTATACAGGACAGACAGACAGGCAGACAGGCAGACAGACAGACAGACAGACAGACAGACAGGCAGACAGACAGACAGACAGGCAGACAGGCAGGCAGACAGACAGACAGGCAGACAGACAGACAGACAGGCAGACAGACAGACAGGCAGACAGGCAGACAGGCAGACAGGCAGACAGACAGACAGACAGGCAGACAGACAGACAGGCAGACAGACAGGCAGGCAGACAGACAGACAGACAGATTGACCTCCGTGACTACAGTAAAGAATGAGGGGAATAAGAATCTAAAAGGTTCCACAGCGTTGGAAAAGTCTGTCATCTCTGAGTCCACTGGTCCATTCACTAGTCCGTCCACTGGTCTGTCCAACCCTTCCTGCCCCCCTCTGTGTGAGTGTGTGTGTGTGAGAGGGGACTGACCCTATGGTTGGTATCTCCTCTTCTATCACCAGGTCAGAGAGAAGGAAGTGATGTTTGGCCAGAAGGAAGCGGTCGAGGACGGACTCTCTGATCTGTGGGGAAAAGAAACTGTTGCTGTTGCTGACCCTGACCCTGACCCCGACCCCGACCCCGACCCTGAAACACATGACCGTCTGCTCACCTTCTGCAGGTACTTGGCCACCAGGGCTCGGTGTGAGTCGAGATGTTCCTCAGTGTGGACCATCTCCCCGTCCTTCAGTCTCCTCTCATACACCTGACACAGGGAGTTCTGAGTGAAACAGCTGAAAACCCACGGTGGTCCGACGGTACAACAGGGAGGTCTACAGACCTGGAAGACCTTGTCATCCACCTCTCTCTCCACAGCAGGAACACCTTTGAAATTCCGGAACTCCGCCACCTCCTGGCTGCGGAGCTGGAGCAGACGGAACCTCCTGGAGCTCCTGAACTCCTGGTCTGTCACAAAGTTGAACTCCTCCTGGAGCTGTTCTAGTCTGAAGTAGTCTGGAGCGGTCACTTCTCCACCGCTGGCCACCTGACACAGAGACAGAGGTCAGAGAGGCTGCAGCAGGAATTCAGGAGAAGGTGAGGACCTCCTCACCTTCAGCAGCTGCATGATGGAGACGTTCTTCGGGTCGTTTGGATCCAGGCGAGACTGCGTGGCCCAGTCTGCGATTTTCTTCATGTCGTAGAGACCAGACGCACCGATGCAGGAGACGGCGTCCAGACGTCCACTGTCAAACAGCCACGCACATCAATAACAGCAGCAAAGGCAAGAGGCTCCAGCGCCACCACTCTGCTCAAGGTGGAACTACCTGTGAGTGCCGCTGAGGCGCTGAGATGCTGGAGGAGCGAGAGGGACATCGTCCTCACCAACCCCCCACGAAACACAGCAGGACAACTTCCCAGAAGTCAACAGCGTAACTCTTTTCCCTCCGTCAGCCTCAAAGGACAAGGGGACATCTGAGGAGGAAGGAGGTGAAGTTAGGAGATGGCAGGTGGAGGTGAAGTTTAGGAGACAGGAGGTGACTCTCACCACTTCCTACTCCCTCGTGGTCAAACATGACTCTCTGGTTGCTGCTGAACTCAATGTCCTCCAGAGGAACTCCCCCTGTTAAGACTGAGGAATCTGGGACGGGGACAAAGACCTGGGCCAGTAGAGAGGAGGAGGATCCAGTCTCCTCAAAAACCTGGACACAGACATCACTACATTAGGGCCATCACAGACAGACTGATGTCCTGGGTGGACAGTCTGGCTCTGACCTGTAGGTTGATGCTTTGTGGACAGTTGAGGATCTTCAGGTTAAAGATTTGACCAAAGTGGACCCTGAAGTCAGGGTTCAGGCAGCGACTGTCCGTGCGGGAAACTTCTTTGTCGTTGTACAGAATCTTCACAAACAGAGAACGACGTGTGACCTCCTCCCTCCTGGACACTTCAGCCCTGGACAGAAGAACATCCTCCTCATCATCATCATCATCATCATCAAGACAGAGAAAACCAATGATTTGTGACTCTGCAGCTGTTGGTCCACTGAGCAGCTGATTGGATGCATATACTTTGCTATGTTGTGTTATTCTGTTCTTATATTTGTTGGTCTTATATATTTGTCTTTACTTCTGGCTTCAGTGTGGACAGCAAAGTAAGCTTTTCATTGTACAGGGAAACCTGCTTGAAGTTCTAATGACGTCCTGTGTGACTGCAGTGACATATACTGACCACTGGAGGCAGCAGTGGACCAACAGATTTTTGTCCTTGGGCTCAAACCTGGGACAGAGTTCGCTGGCGGTGATTTTCCCCGTTGCACTAAGTTCAGGAATAAAAACGGCTTCTCCTGGTTTTCGACGAATCCTGGAAGCTTTCTCCCGGACCAGCTGTTCCAGGGAGCTCAGGTCTGGCTTTTCTGGAGGTTCTGGTTTGGAGAGGCCTTCTCCTGAGTCACTCTGCGTCTGGTCTTCATCTCCTCCTCCTCCTCCTCCTTCGTCGTCGTCTTCTTCTCCGTCTGTGTCCTCCTGTATCTGACCCTTCCTCCTCTTCTGTTTTTTCTTCTTCTTCTTCAATTTCTGGAGCACAGATTGAATATTTACACTCCTGCTGGGACACACTAAAGACCAGATCTTGTGGTGGAGAAATGTGTATTATGAACAGACAGACAAGTGTTGGACAACATTGATGTGCAGGGTCACTGTAGAATTGCAGGGTATGTGAGACAACAGAGATGGACACCTGGTTAAAAGACACAAGACACAGTCTCAAGACAAATTAAAAGGAAAGGAAATCAAACTCCTTGTCATTGTGATTCACTCCACTGCACACGACCAAATGTCACCTCTGTCTTTAACACAGCTGTCAGCACAGGGACGGTGCCATGCTCAGTGGACACCAGTGCTCACCAGTGCTCACCTGGCAGTTGGTGGATTCAAACCTGGAACCATCCAGACCCCAGTCCAGATCCTTAACCACTAGGCCACCGCTGCCCCAGTGTGTAGCTCTGTTCAAACTAGTTTGATCTTCTTCTGATCCATCATCAGGTGACGATGGTTTGTCGTGCACCTGTCTCTTATACACATCTAGATGTGTATAAGAGACAGGTGGACAGGAACCTTTTATACAATAAATCCCCTGAGACAGAGAAGTGTGTCCTGGCCTGTTTATCTGAGGACAACACTTCCTACAATAATCTCAGCGTCCAGCTGACAAATGTAAAAGAAAAAAGAGGAGGAGGAGAAGTCAGTCGTAGGAGACGCTCAGAGTTTCTCCCTGAATGAGAATAATCTTCATCCAACAAAGACTCGCTTCCATCCAGTGACCAGACGAGGAGAAATAAAGGACAGTGGTGGTCAGTCAGCGCTGCTCCCTGTTGTTTCTCCTCTGTAGGTCTCCTGTTCTCTCGTGGTGGTTACCCCGTGTGAACTTCACGACTTGAGTCGTCCAACAAACATCAGGTTCAATCATTCAATCACACACACAGTGTTCTCTGGACTTGACACACACCTGGGGTGGAAACCAACCTGCTTCTTCCTGGAGAGCTTCCACTCCAGAAGCTGCTCTTTGTGCTGGGCCAACCTCCTTTGGTACTCCTCCTGACTCTCCAACTCCACCTCTATCACCTCTGCCTGGATTTCTTCTTCATAGTTGCGTTGGTCCAACTCCTGGTCCACGTTCTCCCTGCACCACAGCACACATGGACAACTTCAGTAGGAGACAGCAGGTCAGGGGAGGGAGATGGTTGGACAGGGGGAGACGGACCTTCTGAGGTAGAGCTTAAAGGGTGTGTTGGTGAACTTCTGGAACTCTCTCAGGTCCTTCATGTCCTTCCATGCTTTGACAATGTTCTTCAGGAGAACCCTGTCCTTCTCCTGCTGGCTGTCTCTCAGCTGACGGGTGTCTCTGTGGAGGTGAAGGAAGTGTGGAGGTCTGTGACACTTCTCAGACTGGTCCAGTGTCAAGCGTCGACTGAGTTAGCTCAGGACGTCACTGGTTGTACCAGGACACTACACACTCCAGTACAGTAGGTGGCAGTGTGTTTCTAAAACACCGTCTCTGACCCATGCTTTAAGGTCTGTGGTTATTTGACGTGTCTTCAGCTTCTTGTTTATCGTCTGTTGTCTGTCTCCACTCACCGAACTTCCTGGCTGTACTCAGAAATCCTCTGTTGCATCGCTGGAGAGAGGTTCTGCCCACAGTGGATCTCCACTATGCTCCTCAGCGCCCTCCTGAGGCCATTCAACTGTTAAAATAGGAGAGGTCAAAGTTTCCCCAGCACAGACCCACTGGGGCAGAGGGATGTGTCTGTTGGTTTGAACGAAGATAAATGGCATTAATAAGTCAGACTCAAGCCTTC
Source organism: Paraplagusia blochii (assembly GCA_016785265.1). Lineage (NCBI taxonomy): Eukaryota > Metazoa > Chordata > Actinopteri > Pleuronectiformes > Cynoglossidae > Paraplagusia > Paraplagusia blochii. The sequence goes on from JAFBJS010057610.1 coordinate 58,403, forward strand.
AGCGCCATCTATTGACAGAATAAATTAATGACATCATTTGGAGAAGTTTGGAGAGGACCTATTAAAAAGCTACACCCTAACCCCCGGTTCATAGTTGGTCCACGTCTTCAGAGAAGCCAGAGATACATTCAGTGAGTCTGGGGGGGTTTCAACAATAATGGGACGTAACGTCAGTAACATGAGGTGTGATTGGTGGACAGGCTCACTGATCTGGAGATGCTAGGTGTAAGTTACTGAAAAAAAGTGCAAAAGTGGCAGGGAGAGCAGTTAAATTCTTGACCTCTAGGGGGCAGCATGTTGATCAGTGTTCAACTACACAGGACCAGCTCAGTACATTTCATCACATTTCATTTCTGGATTTTCTTTAGCTAACACCACCTGACAGCACGCCCTCAGCTACATCTCAGTCTGTGGGTCATGGTCATGGTGAGGTCAGGTGACCATACCTTGTCGGTCAGGTGACCTGTGAGGTTGCTGTGCTGCCTGCTCAGATACTGATCGTACAGCTGGGCCAGTCGAGCTGCCAGGACGTGTTCACGGCTGAATAGTGGGTGATGACTGAAGACCAGTCCAGAAACATCTACGTCCAGCCTGTAGTCTCCTTCTGGATCCGCTGCCTCCGTCACGTACAGTTTGGCAGGTTCAGACGTCCTTGGCTGCAGCACAGGTGGTAAAGGAAGGTGGAGCAGATCAGATCGGATCGGATCAGATCAGATCAGATGGCATCTGACAGGAACAGTTTAACGGAGAGAATCAGGACAAGTTTGTCTTCTAACAGACCAATGGAGACAGTGAGTCCTCTGCTCTTCAGAGTTTCCTACAGCCTTCTTCCCACAACTGGTCTTTATACCAAACTGCCCTTTTGCCCTTAGTGTCATGAACAGTGTGAGTGTCTGACCCTCCTGTGAAGGGTCTGCAGAGCAGGGTCCAGGTCCTCCTCCATGTGGAACAGAGGAGGTCTGGTGGACGACTCCTTGATGGGATCAGGCAGAGCCAGGATCCTGCCGTCGTCTCCAAACCACTTCTTGCCCTGAACACAGCAGAACAGCCATCATGGAACCAACACCACAGCACAAATGAACAAATGTCACGGCCACAAGTACCTCCTCCATCCTCAGAACCCGGTTCTCCATTTGGTTCTGGTTGTTCTGGGACACCGAGGGTCTCTGTCCCACGTACAGACCCTCGTCCTCCGGGTAGCGCGGCTTCACGTTCTCTGGCAGTTTCACGGAGGTGGGAACTGTGGTGAACACAGACGCAGATGAAGCAGGAGGAGGTCAGCGACTGACCCTACTTTATGATGGAGTCAAAGGTGAGTGACCTGGTCCAGCGCCGGGGATGAAGAGCAGCTCTCTCTCTCTCTGGACCAGTCTCCTGTACCCTGGATACTCGGCCTTCCTGACCACCAGGAAGTCCCGGGACGACTGTTGTACAGCAAACAAATCCTCCTCTTCATCTGGGACCAGAGGAGCCTCCTCACTCTAGGGTGAAGGTGGAGGTTTTTAATATTTTCATTCAGTTGCATAAAAACATAAATAATATTGTTGCACATCGAGACAAAAGTGAATATTTTCTCTCCATTCTGTCCAATTCATGTTAGAGCCATCTAGTCTAGTCAGAGTCCTAGTCCTTCTGTGACCGTCCTTCAGGGACGACTCCAAAGAATGGAAGAACCTAAGCGTCTATAGAGGCTGGTGGTTCCCAAAGATCTCCTCAGCTACTTGAAGTCCCAGAAAACATGGAGACGATTGACTTCAGTATGTACCTCTGTAGTGGGACGTCTGCTAAGGTGGAATGAAACATCTGATCAGGCTCCTCCAGCCAAACGCAGTGAACTGCTACAGTTCCACTGGTTTTCCAGGTCTTTGTCCATTTTCTATTACAGATCTGAAGACAACTAGCTTCACCTGGTCTGGGTTTTCATCCTGACTGTCGTCTCCAGCAACGTCTTCCTCCTCAGCATCAGAACGCCCATCGTCTTCTGCTCCTTTTCTGTGTTTCTGTCTCCTCCTGCCAAATGTCTCTGCCTGATGTTGAGGATCAGGCTCAAAGTTTAAGGTGAAAAAGTTGTAGGCCTCCTCAGCGGAGGGGACGTCCTTCTCTGTCCGGGACTGGAACCAGCAGCAGATAAATAACACACAGACAGTCAGAGGATTGGTCAATGGGTCAGTCAGTGGACCAATCAGAGGACCCTAACTCTGACCAGTCAGAGAAAGAGGATGCTCACCTGTCTCCTTGATTCCCTGAACCTGACCCTGGTGCTGAGGTCTTGATGTCTTGTCCCAGCAGACTCAGGATCAGTCTGACGATGACAACAGTTCACACCTTCACTACAGGACACGTTTGTCCGTTTAACGTCAGGAATCAGTTGTTGTGACACAGAGATGTCCTGCCACACTCTAGTCTCAAGGACACACCCAGGTGGTTTCTCCTAGTCCGACTCTAGTCCCAGTCCGCCTGTTGTCCTAGTACAGTCAGAGGACATTGCGTAGAGACCAAACTCACCTCCCTGTCAAACCTGGTGACGGTGTCTCTTTGTCTCAGGCTCTGAAGACGACTCCCCGACTCCACAAAGGACAACTCCTCCTGCTGGAGACTCCCGGCCTTGGACTGTAACGAGGAGAGACAAGGACTGAGGTCCAGGTTCTACTGCAGCCATTCAGAGGTGAGCGGAGCTGAGAAGGTCTTACTCTGGCTGCTCTCAGCCTCTCTCTCAGCTGCTGCGTCACGTTGCTGTCAAAGTGCTGAGAACCTGAGGTGGACAAGGCCCAGAAACAGGGGGAGGAGAACCTGATCAGTACCGCACTTAGAGATCCAATACACGTTGATCAGAGACCATGTGACCCTCACATACATCAGAGCAGGAAGGACACGAGGAACCGTTTTTCCTCTTTCTGTTACAGAGGTTGGACCACAACAGCTTCTACTTTGTTTCACTAGACTTGAGGTTGGGTTGGGTCTCCAGTCTCACCTCAGTCTCACCTCAGTCTCACCTCAGTCTCACTTCAGTCTCACTTCAGTCTCACCTCAGTCTCACTTCAGTCTCACCTCAGTCTCACCCCAGTCTCACCTCAGTCTCACCTCAGTCTCACCCCAGTCTCACCCCAGTCTCACCCCAGTCTCACCAGCGTTGACAGAAACACCAACCTCTTGGAGAAAGTGTTGAAATGATCTGAGGTTCTGCTGTCTTCTCAGCTGTTCCCTCAGTGGACAACTCTGCTCCCTCCTCCCCAGATCCACGGACTGAAGACTGTTCCAGCAACTGTTGGTCAACAAGGCAGAGGAACCCGATTGGAGCACATTTGTTGGACACCAGTGGGAGACAGTTGGAGTCCTACCCTTTTTCTCCTCCTCTGCCTCTGTGCCTGGAGTCTGCGTTTCAGACTTTCTCCTGGATCTTCTCCATCTCTGGTTTCCTGTGGTGTCATGAGGAGTAGAGAACATGAGGGGCAGTAGCATCGTCCATGCTGCGAATGACACACACACACACACACACACACACACACACACACACACACACACACACACACACACACACACAGATACAAACAGCAACGTAGAAGCTGTAACGTTACCGGTCCGTCCTCCTGGTGCTGCTGTTCCACCTGGTCCTCCTGGTCCTCCTGGTCCTCCTGGTCCCGGGTCGTCGCCAGTCTCCGCCGCTCTTTCCCTTTAAAGTCGCTACAACACAGTCAGAGGTTTAACTTAAGTCCAACGGAGCCAACGACAGTTCGACGGCCACAACCCCGAGAGAAGCCCCACTCACCCGGCCATGGTGACGGTGACGGTGACTCTGGCTCGGACGTTGGCCTTTAGAAGAAGTTGACGAGGAGAAAAGTCAGATAGTTTGGTCAAATGGCTGTAGCAGGGTTAGCGGCCGCTCGGCTGCCTGGTAACCACCACAACCACAGCTACAGCTACAGTGATAGGCTACACCTCAACCTACCATGATGACGACAGAGCCCGCGCTCCGGGTTAATCCGACGGATTATTGATAATCCCTTTAATGCTTTCACTCTACTATCATTTCTTCATAGAATAAGAGTAAACAACACCTGAACCAGGACGATGACCATTCAAAGACACGGCTGTGACCCTGGAGACATAGAATTATTGTTTATTTGGGCCATGATCTAGTCCCGCCCCAATCTACAGGTTTGACCAATCAGCAGTATTCAAACGGTCATCTTTAACCAATCAACAGAATGAAAATAAAACGGAAAATAAAGGAGGAAAAGGAGTTCATTCAGTTCTTATGATTCGCCCACTTTTCTTACTAACTAATAGTTTCTGTTCAAATCGTTTTGGCTTTTATATTTTCGCATCTTTTCCTTTATTTCTTACGCAAAATAGTACAAAATAATGGACTGAGCAGGTTTGTCCATAGTAAGTTTTAAGAAACCGTCCTTTTGCCCTCGAAGAAAGTATTTTTGGCTTGAATGACCTGGATGGTTGGGAAGTTACACAGATACGTTCTCCAGGAAAAACTATTTTTACTGTCATTTAAAAAAGAAATAATACATAGAGTTTCTCTCAATGACACGACTTCTTTGAATATATATATATATATATATTTTTTTTTTTACATCTATATATGTGTATAAATAACTGGTTTTGACCATTTTAACATTTCTCAACGTAGCATTTATGCATGAAAAAACAGTATCAACAGAATCTGCTTCCTGTGGTTCCTTGTTCTAGACGTAATCCTCGGCCAGGATGTCAAAGTAGTTGGTGTCGGCGTAGAGTAGAAACCCAGAGAACAGGCTGTCCGCCCAGCCCGGGTCTGCAAACAGACCGTTCTGGTCTTTGTAGAAGATCTCCAGCCACACCTCGTCTTCAGGGTTCAGGTACATCACCGTTGAGCCCGAGGCCACGTCGTGATTCCCCGTGTTGCCGTCGAAGGTCTTGACGCGATACTGTCCGTTCTGCACCAGGCCGATGGCCAGGTGTTTGTTGGCCAGCGTGATGTCGTAGGAGAAGTAGTAGACGCCGGGGTAGGCACAGGTGAACTTGCCGGTCAGCGGGCTGTAGTGTCCGCCCTCGTTGAAGAGGATCTTGTTGAACCTGATGGGGGCGTTCTCTGGGGGGTAGCTGCTGGTGATGCCAACCGAGAAGGCAGACTTGGGCAGCAGACTTCCACACCTGCAGATTCCACCTGACCCACGCCCACCTCGATCACCTTTGTCCCCCTTCTCTCCTCCACGGCCCGGAGGACCAGGAGCGCCCAGATCTCCGTCTTCTCCTGGAGGACCACGCTTACCTGGAAAGCCTCGATCACCTCGAGCTCCTATCTTACCCGTGGGGCCGACTCTGCCCTTCAGACCTGAAGGAGTAACAGGTCCGAGAAGTTCCTCAATTCTCCAGGTCATCATATCAAAACAGCTCAGTTGTATCAACTGGACTTCTTCTTCTTCTTCTTCTTGGAGCTGCAGGACCTTTCCTTCCTCCAGAGATGGACTTGATCAGTTCCTGTTTGATGTCAGAGGGAACACTAGTAGTTCTACTCTGTCCAGTGGAGAAGACAGTGGTCCAGAGGGGTAGAACTACTAGAGTTCCTTCGGAACTTCTCAACATGATGACGTCCATCTCTGGAGGAAGGAAAGGTCTTTCAACTCCAAGAAAAAGTCCAGTTGCTGACAACGAGACTTTTTGGATATCATGAGGTGGATGAAGGAGAATCTTCACAGACAATACTTGGTGTTCCAAGACCAGATGAAGCTTTTAGACTAGTCTACAGTTTGGATCCACATTAACATCTAACAATCCACTCCCCAGGTTTCCCAGCCCTGGACCAGGGTCTCCACACTGGTCTGGACTGGGATTGTTCTTCAGAGCAGAGAGCAGAGAACACCTTCTCATCTCCGTACCTGTGTCGCCCTTCTCTCCCTTCTCTCCCTTCCTGCCATCTCGGCCGTCTCTTCCTGGAATTCCAACGTTCCCGTCAGCTCCAGGAGGACCGCCGGGGCCTGGTTTTCCAGGCAGACCCTGGGGTCCGGCCACGCTGCAGATGAGACGCGGCGCCCCCTTCTGTTTGGTGTCAAACAGCTCAGCGCCGACACAGTGAGTGAGAAGCAGCATCAGCAGCAACATCTTCACATCTGAGGAGATCACAATACATTACTGCTTACTACACTGGTTCACCTGGAATAGTGAGACGTCTTCGTTGGTGAGGTCAGGTGGACAGTCGTGTATTGGAGACCCTGGAGGATCTCCTGTGTCTGTGCTCCAAGCTCCTCTATTTTTTTTTTCTCCTTGGTTTGTGCTAGAACATTCCAGAGTGTTGACATCAGACTCTGCTGAAGGAAGACTGCTGAGATCAGACAGACGGAGGGGAACGGGTCAAAGTCTCTGGACCCAGAGTTCCCTCACACTAGTTCTGCAACTTTGAGGGAAACTATGGTACGACTACGGCGGAGGTTGCTGGAGCTCGGGTCTGGACCAGAACCTGTTAGAACCTGGAGGCTCTAGAAACCCTTACTTTGATACTAGTCATGGATCTGTCAGTGTCTCCTACTGTAGAGTCACAGGGTCCAGGCCACCTGGTCCTCCAGCATCAGCGGCAGCCGCTGGTCCTCTGCTGCCTCCTGTGGACACTCTGAGTAACTGCGGTCGGTCTGAACCAACAGCTGTGGACCTGGAGTCATGTCGATCATAGTGACTGACGCTGTCTGTTGGAGTCGGTTCTACGGACACTGGGTCAGTTCTTCACACCTCACAGTCCAACAGGTCTGAGTAGATCAGAGAGGGAGGAGCAGTGTTGATGGAGAAGGTCTGTCTGTCTGTCTGTCTGTCTGTCTGTCTGTGTCTGTACCTCTGTTCTTCTCCCTGTCCCACCCCGCTGCTCCTCCACCGGTCATGTGTTCTCTCAGGACATGTCCTTCACGTTCTTCCTGGTTCATAGAGTTTCCACCGCGGAGCTTGGAGTCGAGATCGTCCCGTCATGGAGCTCCAGCCTCTGCTCCCACCCTCCTTCTTCTCCACTCCCTGTTCGCTGCTTCATAAACTTCACCAGGGAAAAACACGCAGAGAGGGAGGGTGTGTGTGTGTGTGTGTGTGTGTGTGTGTGTGTTTTATGGGATGTTGTAATAACAAATTAGTCATTTATGTCGCGCCAAAGAAATTCACCAGTAGAGGGCAACACGGTTACTTTTATAAAAAAAAAAGATAAAAAGCTGTGCCACTGGGTGTCGCTGTGCCGACAGTTAGACAACAACAACAACTGTTGTTCTTTACAGTAACTCATGTAAATAAAGTAACATTTATAAGACGTCCACGTGGTCCAACATGTTCAGTGACGTCATAACATTAGGTTTTAATAACTCACTGTTTCATTAGTTTATCTGCGATATTCTCGTTATGTGCTAGTGAATCTGTATCCCGTGCTGCCCTCTTGTGGTGTGAGGTGGTGCTGGCATCATTTACCCACAGACTGACAGACTGGTTGATGTTGGTGACCGTTGAGAGTTCAGGGTTGTTTTGTCAGTCAAGGTCAGACATCAACGTCCAGATGAACCTGTGTGGTCACCACCTTCCACCGAACCCTGGGCGGTGGGTGTGGTTTAAGGTGGGGGTGGAGCAGTGAGAGGAGGGAACTCCTCTGTGGAAGGTCCAGGTGCAGAAGTCGAAGCAGTCACTTTATTCCTGGGATCAGGGACTGGAGTTGGCTTCAGGAAGCTTCAGGATGGATTCTGTGCAAAGATGTTTGAAGGTGACCTTGGCAATTCCCAACCAATCAGGTGGAAGTGACCAGGCCAGAGGGGAGGAGCTGAGAGCCCAGTGAGTTGACTTTGATAAGATGGTTATGGTCTGTGGTGATATCTACCACATGTTCGTTCTCATCCATCCATGACAGCTTCAGGGAGGGAGCGGAGGGAGCCCCCCCCCAGGGTCCAGGGTCGGCCCTCCAGGACAGAGGTCAGTGGGCCAGCAAGGCCGAGTTCCTGTTGGTGGTTGCAGGACAGATCATTGGTCTGGGGAATGTCTGGAGGTTCCCCTACCTGTGCTACAAGAACGGGGGAGGTGAGTCAGAGCGGAGCGGGGATGGTGGTGAGGGTGGAGGTCAGTGATGCTCTGGTGGATTTTCTCCCTCCACAGGAGTCTTCTTCATCCCGTACCTCCTCTTCCTCTTCACTTGTGGAATCCCACTCTTCCTGCTGGAGACGTCTCTGGGACAGTTCACCAGACGGAGCAGCATCATCTGCTGGAGGAGAATATGTCCACTCTTTGAAGGTCAGTGGTGGACCTTAGAAAAGTTCTAGACATTTAAGTTAAAAGTCTGAGCTCTCACCTCCACCTCCACCTCCCTGCTCCTGAGGAGAGCCAGTGGGTGGAGGAGCAGCGGTCTGTTATGTTAACACTTGTTGCTGATGTCTTCAACTGTTTGCCTTAAGGACTTCCTGATGGTGTAGTGACATCTGACAGATAGTTACAGTAGTTGACGTCTGTTTGACGAGGACTCTGTCTCTCTGTCTCTCTGTCTCTCTGTCTTTCTGACTCTCTGTCTCTCTGTCTCTCTGACTCTCCGTCTCTCTGACTCTCTGACTCTCTGTCTCTCTGTCTCTCTGTCTCTCTGTCTCTCTGACTCTCTGTCTCTCTGTCTCTCTGACTCTCTGTCTTTCTGACTCTGTGTCTCTCTGTCTCTCTGTCTCTCTGTCTCTCTGTCTCTCTGACTCTGTGTCTCTCTGTCTCTCTGTCTCTCTGTCTCTCTGACTCTCTGACTCTCTGTCTCTCTGTCTCTCTGTCTCTCTGACTCTCTGACTCTCTGTCTCTCTGTCTCCCTGACTCTGTGTCTCTCTGTCTCTCTGTCTCTCAGGAATCGGTGTCGGCACTCAGGTGGTGGTCTTGTACTCTAGCATCTACTACATCACCATCCTGGCCTGGGCCTTCTTCTACCTGTTCTCGTCCTTCCACTCTGAACTTCCTTGGTCCAGTTGCAGGAACAGCTGGAACACAGGTAGAACCTCTGCAGGAACAGACTGAGGAAGAATGTGGTTCTGTATGTTCTCCAGGTTCTCCAGGGTTCTTTGATCCACAGACACCTGTGTGGAGTTCGACAGAGACCTGGGCTTCTACAATGGAACCCCCCCAGGAAACGCCACCTCCCCAGTCAGAGAGTTCTGGGAGTGAGTGTACCAGGTGTACCAGGTGTGGTCAGCATCCCGACGGTGGACTCAATGTCCTCATGTCCTGTGCAGGAGAAGGGTTCTGAACCTGACGCCCGCGGTGATGCAGATGGGCGGCGTACGCTGGGAGTTGGTGCTGTGTCTCCTCCTGTCCTGGACCATCTGCTACTTCTGTATCTGGAGAGGAGTCAAGTCCACAGGGAAGGTAGGAACCAGGAGACACCAGAGGAGGCTTAGACCTGACAGAACCAAAGGTTAACTGGACTAGTTGATGATTTGTGGACATCTGAAGTGCAGCAGACCATGGGCCTGGGTCATGGTTGGACGGATGGACTGTGTCTCTGCTCTGAGACACACACACACACACACACACACACACACACACAGATGTGAAAAGTGCTGAGTCAGACTGAGGAGTGTGTGCAGTCACCACTGGTCACCACCGTCACCCAAGGTTTCTGGTCCACTACTAGTAATCATGGTACTGCTGATGTGGTTCTGGTGTTAACATGTTTCTCTTCACTTGAGGATTTCTTCAAGAATTCTGTATAAATTCCCACTGCCCTTCTCCTCCAACAGGTGGCGTACTTCACGGCTACATTTCCATACGTAATGATGGCAGCCTTGCTGGTCCGTGGGCTAACTCTTCCTGGAGCTCTGGAAGGAATCAAGTTCTACCTCTATCCAGATTCATCTCGTCTGGCTGATCCACAGGTATTGGATGGATGGATGGATGGATGGATGGGTGGATGGATGGATGGGTGGATGGATGGATGGGTGGATGGATGGATGGATGGGTGGATGGATGGATGAGTGGATGGATGGATGGATGGAAGTCCTTCAGACAGTACATGTCCTGCACCGTCCTCTCATACTTTCCTGCCACTCGCCATGTCTTTATTCCTCGTTCCCAGAGGAAGGAACAATTTTAGGAGATTTACCACCTAGTGGTGGGGGCTGGTAACTGCACTCTGGCTCTGTTCTGATGAGGGTTTGTTCCTGGTGGTGCAGGTGTGGATGGATGCAGGAACTCAGATCTTTTTCTCCTACGCCATCTGTCTGGGCTGCTTGGCTGCTCTGAGCAGCTACAACAAGTACGACAACGACTGCTACAAGTAGGTGATGAAGAGGACGATGACGATGGTGAAGATGACCAGAAATGACCAGAAAGTTCCTGCACGTGTTCCTGCAGGGACTGTTTTTACCTTTGTCTGCTGAACAGTGGAACCAGCTTCGTCTCGGGCTTCGCCACCTTCTCTGCTCTGGGATTCATGGCACAGGAGCAAAACACCCACATATCTGAAGTGGCAGAGTCAGGTATCTACACACCTGCAGTATCTACACACCTGCAGTATCTACACACCTGCAGTATCTACACACCTGCAGTATCTACACACCTGCAGTATCTACACACCTGCAGTATCTACTGCACTTCCTCCTCCAGGGTTAGATATTTGGTAAATCTACCACCATTCCCTCTCAGAACTTCCATAGCTCCACTGGTCATCTGGTGACCAGGACCAGAGTTCCTCTTCATCTCGTCCATCTCCATTTTTCTGTACAACATCTCCCCCACTGCCTGTCCTTCCTAGTTGAGTTTCCTTCCTTAACTCCACACGTCCTCACCATCTCAGATCTCATCTGCAGATATATGGAAGATCTCCTTTGTCTGGCAGGTCCTGGATTAGCATTCATCGCTTATCCATGCGCGGTGGCCATGATGCCATTCCCTCAACTCTGGTCGGTGTTCTTCTTCATCATGATCATCCTGCTGGGACTGGACTCTCAGGTGTCCACCGCAGGTCCTTCTCAAGTCACTTTGACTTTTCCAATCAGTGCAACTGAGATCTTTGTGTTCCAGTTTGTAGGTTTGGAATCTCTGACCACCGGACTCTCTGACCTGAACCCCGGGTTCTTTCAGGTTGGACACAGACGTAAATTTCTGCTGCTGTTCCTGAGTGTGGTCTGCTTCCTGGTTGGTCTGCTGATGGTCACAGACGTAAGACGGGAATCATCAGAATTCCCTCCAGAAATGTCCGATATGATCCCATAATTAGAACGGTTGGGGGCTGCTACAGGGCAGATGGGTGGAGGCTGCTACAGGGCAGATGGGTGGAGGCTGCTACAGGGCTGCTACAGGGCAGATGGGTGGAGGCTGCTACAGGGCAGATGGGTGGAGGCTGCTACAGGGCAGATGGGTGGAGGCTGCTACAGGGCAGATGGGTGGAGGCTGCTACAGGTCTGACCGCCGGTCTTCTCCACAGGGCGGACTCTACTTATTCCAATTGTTTGACCACTACGCCTGCAGCGGGATGACTCTGCTGCTCTTCGCCGTCCTCCAGTCGGTCTGTGTGGGTTGGATCTACGGTGGGTTGACTCCAGACTATGGTGGAACGTTCTTGTGTGGAACCGGAACTTTTTGCTCAGACGTTTCATTTATTCATGTGTTTAAAGGTGCTGATCGTTTCTATGACAACCTCCAGGACATGGTGGGATACAGGCCGTCGCCTTGGATCAAGTACTGTCTGAAATATGTCACTCCCCTGGTCTGTGTGGTGAGTCACGGTCTAGGTTGTAGCACCTAGGACGCCACCTGGTGGAGTGATTACACAAACACAGAACTCGAAATATTAAATAGTAAACAACAACAAAGACCCAGATGTTTGACCTGAGACGGACACCACAGACTGTTTCTGTCCATCACCGTGTCCATCACCCCTGATCTATTACAGGTTCCCTCCAGTTTCCCAACACTGTTCTTCTTCCAGGGAACCTTCACTTTCTCCATCTTCAAATACACTCCTCTGAAGTTCAACAACCTGATGGAGTATCCGTGGTGGGGCTACGCCCTGGGCTGGTGGTTCACACTCTCCTCCACCCTCCTGGTTCCTCTGTGGATAGTGTACAAACTCAGCACCACTGCAGGATCCCTGCGTCAGGTGAGTTCTGGTCCAGCTCTGGTCCAGTTCTGATCCAGTCCTGGTCCAGCTGTCTGGACTGTTTATTTGGACGTCTTCTTCTGCAGAGACTCTCCATCCTCTGTACCCCGGCCAAAGACCCATGGTTTGAACTTTTGGACCGGAACACACCTCCGGACCACCTGGTGTCCTTGAGAGGACCTACAGCAGCTTCAGAAACGCTGGGCGCGTGAAGACACCACGTCTCCTGGAGTTGGAGTTGTCACCTTCTGAGTCTGTGTGGATTTAATACTAGTTCTGTGTCTTCACTGGTTCCGTGATGAGACGGCTTCGGTTCATTCTCTTATATCTTGTTATCCATGATTTCCTGAAAGAAGGTTTAATAAAGTCCTATCTATCTACTGTATCAGTCCGTCCATCTGTCTGTCCCCTACTGCCTTATTGTCCCTGAGTCACGTTTGACTATTTTTAATTCCAGGGAAGGGTTTTTCTTCTTCTGTTCCATCTTTTAGTGACTGTTTGTTTTTTCTGTGAGGACCATGTGACAACCATGTGATAACGACCCTTACATGAAAGAACACGAGGACGACATTTGGGACATTTATACCTGGGAGACAAGGACGATTTCATTAAAGTAAATTTGACATATGTTAAAGTTTGAACAAACAGCACGGAACCAGTTTGGAGTTGACTCTGAGCTTCTAACATCGGTTCCACCAACACACACACACACACACACACATGTCCCAGGGACAGCAGTTACGTCCCAGCCAATCAAGGACGAGTCAAGTCTCAAGTCCCTTGGAGCAGGGAACGATTTTATTGAAATAACTGTTAATAAATCACATGTCACATGATTCATAAATGCCAGGAAACCAGTTTGGTTTCCTGGCAGCATTGACATGTCTCAGAGACAGCAGTGACGTCTCAGAGACAGCAGCGATGTGGGACTAGTCGAGTCTGAGGTAGCGCAGGAACTCTGCGATCTCCCCACACATCCGGTTCCTGTTCCTGTCTCTGATCCTCTCCAGAATCCCTAGACTGTTGTCTCTGTGGAAGGAGCGCACGGGTATCGCCGCTGCCCTCATGTGGTACTCTATGGACCTGTAGGTCTCTTTCTGGACCAAATGCAAATGTTTGGCGTAGTTGTTGTAAAGGACCTGGGCCTCTTTGGGCTCCAGCTGTCTCCGCAGCAGGTCTTCGTAGATGTCCTCGGCTGCAGCTCTGCCCTGGCTGCAGTGGGAGGAGATGTTGGCCAGAGATATTTTGTCTTTGAAGGAGGACTCGGGGTACAGAGACACCACCTCCGTGTAAAGGCTGATCCCTCTGGACACCATGCTGTGGTCGGGGGGCGTGTTCCTGTGGAGGAGGATCCTCCTCCTGTAGCAGCCGGCGGCGCATCTCTTCAGGTACCGCTCGTCCGGGTGCCTCTCTAGAGCGCCCTCTGCCAGGTCGATGGCCTCGTCCATGGACACGTACATGCTGTAGAGCCTGAGCACGGGTTGGATCCCGCTGTAGCTGCTGACGGGCTTGGTCAGAACCTTCCTGGCCAGGGCCCGGGCTTCGTCTTGGACGTTCTGCGACCTGGCGGCACATTCCTCCAGGAAGACGGCGGCCAGATACAGGTTGGTGGGGTCGTGATCCCGGCAGATCTTCATCTTGTCCAAAAGTTCTGCCTTGAAGTCTTTGTCCGAGTGCTTGAAGGCCTGGACCAGAGCCAGGACGTAGCTGCTCTGCCACTCCACCACGTCCGGCAGAACCCTGACGGCTCTCTGGAAACACTCGGCCGCCTGGAGCTTGTGTTCTCGGCTGAACTTCATCATGGTCCAGCCTTTCTCAGCGTAGATCTCTGGGTGAAGGTCCCCAGGTGAAGGAGATGGGTAGTCCTTCAGGAGGACCTCCATTTTGGACAGACAGCCTCGACTCTGGGCCGCCTCTCCTTGGAGGAAGCTCAGCCAGGCCAGGTTGGCCAGGTTGACCAGCAGCCACGGACCCTCGTCCGACACCGTGTTCCTGATCTGACGGAACGCCTCCGTGGACCTGCTCAAGAACATCCTGGCATCTTTGGTGAAGCCCAGCTGGAAGTGGATGAAGCCCTGCAGGTTGTAGATGTGTCCCAGCCAGGCGTAGCCCTCCTCCGTCCCAATGTCCTGCAGCTTGTCTCTGATCCGCAGCAGTTTGGACCTGCTGACCTCCAGGTCCCAGGTGAAGTGACACTGCAGTGTCTGAAGACTGGACTCCAGACTCTTCTCTCTGCTGGAGCAGAAGAGAAGACAAATAGAAGGGACCAGAACCCACCTTCACAGCAGCACCAACCTCTGGGCCCCGAAGGTCTGTGGTCTCCATGAACAGGAGGAGCAGAGACTCACCTCATCCTCTGGCTGAAGGTTCCTCACTGTCTGTCCTTCACTGTCTGTCCTTCAGTCCCTCACTGTCTGTCCTTCAGTCCCTCAGTGTCTGTCCTTTAGTCCTTCAGTGTCTGTCCTTCAGTCCTTCAGTGTCTGTCCTTCAGTCCTTCAGCCCCTCCGTGTCTGTCCTTCAGTCCCTCAGCCCCTGTCCTTCACTGTCTGTCCTTCAGTCCCTCACTGTCTGTCCTTCAGTCCCTCAGTGTCTGTCCTTTAGTCCTTCAGTGTCTGTCCTTCAGTCCCTCAGTGTCTGTCCTTCAGTCCTTCATTCCTTCAGTGTCTGTCCTTCAGTCCTTCAGCCCCTCCGTGTCTGTCCTTCAGTCCCTCAGTGTCTGTCCTTCAGTCCTTCAGTGTCTGTCCCTCAGTCCTTCAGTGTCTGTCCTTCAGTCCCTCAGTGTCTGTCCTTCAGTCTTTCAGTGTCTGTCCCTCAGTCCTTCAGTGTCTGTCCTTCAGTCCCTCAGTGTCTGTCCCTCAGTCCTTCAGTGTCTGTCCTTCAGTACTTCAGTGTCTGTCCTTCAGTCCTTCAGTGTCTGTCCTTCAGTCCCTCAGTGTCTGTCCTTCAGTCCTTCAGTGTCTGTCCCTCAGTCCCTCAGTGTCTGTCCTCCAGTCCCTCAGTGTCTGTCCTTCAGTCCTTCAGTGTCTGTCCTTCAGTCCCTCAGTGTCTGTCCCTCAGTCCCTCAGTGTCTGTCCCTCAGTCCCTCAGTGTCTGTCCTCCAGTTCTGCTCTGTACATTCTGTTCTGCTTCATCATAAAACCATCAATGTCCCACCTTTGTCCTGTCGTAAACCACATCACAGTTTGTTCTTCCTCCAGGAACAGTCACGTGATCCACGTCCTTCGTCCAGGTGTTGCCGTGGACACTGAGGCAGTGACGTTGTTGTTGTCGAACTTCAACCAACATCCAGTAACGATGCTGATTCTAACGGTTCTGACAGTGAAGGATCCCAGTTCCACCGCCGTCCACACGGTGGCGTTTACTTTGGAGATTGAAGCTTTTAGGGGTCTGATGACGTCACTTCTCTGCGACGGAGACGCGGTTGTTTGTAGCCACAGCAGCAGCAGCAGCAGCATTAGTGTAAAGTCGATAAGTATTCGATTAGACGTCGGTTCGACTCCTGCCGCGGTCCTCGACGGACAGACGTGATGACGTGAGGTCTGGAACAAACACCGTCTGTTAATGTCGGTGCTGAGAAGCAGTGGCGGCGAACGGGGTGACGTCAGCTGAACTCGTCTTTGTTTGTTTGTTTGTTTGTTTGTTTCCAGAAGTTGATCCCGCCGAGAGTTCTACGGAGCTGCGCATGTTCGTCGCTCCACCAGGGGGAGCAGCACCAGGCGGCGGCGGCTCTGACCGGGATGGAGACGTGGACCCCGAACCCCCGAGCCAAGCCCTTCATCCCGCGCCAACAGAGGAGTTTGTACCTGAGCTGGAAATACAGGCTGAGCGACAAGAGGAGTCTGCGCAGACTCTGTCAGGTCGGTGCAACCAGAGGTGGACCTGCTCAGGTCGAGAACCTGGTCCCGCTGCAGACCCGCCCTGAAACTGTCTGTCTGTCTGTCTGTGTGTCTGTGTGTCTGTGTGTGAGACAGGCTGGGGCGGTGCTCTTCCTGCTGGTCACCGTCCTGGTCAACATCAAGCTCATCTTGGACACCAGGAGAGTGGCTGATGAAGACGCTGCAGCTCAGGACTATGGTGGGTCTGGGTCGGGGTCGGGGTCAGGGTTCAGGAAGTGGACCTGGAGTCTGGTCACTTCACACTCATTCTGTTCTTCCTTCCAGAGGACGTCCCACCCAACATGGAGACGGCGAGAAGGCCAGCCAATGGACGCAAGGTGCTGGACATCGAAGTTTACTCCAGTCGCTCCAAGGTCTACGTGGCCGTGGACGGGACCACAGTGAGTGGGTTCTGTGGGTCCAGAGTTCTGTGTTGACACTCGGGGATGGAGAAGAAGAAGAAGAAGATCACCACCCTTCTGTCTGACCCACAGGTTCTGGAGGATGACATGAGGGAACAGGGTCGAGGAATCCACGTCATCGTCCTCAACCAGGCCACGGTGAGACACCACCTGGTCCCGTACTATGGACCAGGTGATGGTGGATCAGGGTTCTATCATCTAGAGAAGACTCAAGAGTCCTGGGTTGGATTCCCAGATGCATCACCTTCTTCAAGGTGTTGATCCTCCTCCCGTCTGATCAATGTAGAAGAAGAAGAAGAAGAAGAGTCAGAGATTAGACCATAATCTGGGATTGTGGACCTGTGAGGAGATCTGATGGAGACTGAAGTCTAAGCTCTGTGGAACCACCCACAGTCAGCTGACATTTTGGACCAATGGGAGGCACCGTTTGTGTTGTGTCTTTTCACAGTCTTGTCTACATACGCTGCCCTCTTGTGGCCACATTGTGAAGTAATTTGTTATCAAATGTGGTCCACAGAACAATCTGCTGAAGATGGACTGGATACTTTGTGGGAATTAATTTTGTCTTATTTCTCTGTGACCTGTCGGCCCACGGCCCACAGTTTGAGAACCTTGTCCGTGTGTGTGTGTGTGTGTGTGTCCAGGGTCATGTGATGGCCAAGAGGATCTTTGACACCTACTCCCCCCACGAAGACGAGGCCATGATCCTCTTCCTAAACATGGTGACCAGAGGCCGGGTTCTGATCTTCACTATAAAGGTGAGTCTGTGGCCACAGCAGGAGGAGCAGGAGGAGCAGGAGGAGAAAGGACCTGAAGCTTCAGTGTCTGTGTCCTGCAGGACGAGGGAACGTTCCACCTGAAGGACGCCGCCAAGAACCTCCTGAAGACCCTGGGCAGCCAGGCCTCTGTCGGTCTCAGCTGGAGGGACATGTGGACCCTGGTGGTGAAGAAAGGAGGTGCAGCCTGACACTGTGCAACCGGCAGTCGCTCCTGTGGACTCTTGTCTCTATCCTGTGTGTCTCTGTCTGTGTCCGTGTGTCCAGGCCAGGTCTATGGAGAGAAACACTCCAAGTCTCCAGCCCTGTCCACCTGGGGAGATCCCGTGTTGCTGAAGACCGAGGTGCAGCTCACAGCTTCTGAAGGTCAGCAGGGGGCGCCGTCCTGGTCTGTCCAGTCCAGTCCAGTCCAGTCCAGTCCAGTCCAGTCCAGTCCAGTCCAGTCCAGTCCAGTCCAGTCCAGTCCAGTCCAGTCCAGTCCAGTCCAGTCCAGTCCAGTCCAGTCCAGTCCAGTCCAGTCCAGTCCAGTCCAGTCCAGTCCAGTCCAGTCCAGTCCAGTCCAGTCCAGTCCAGTCCAGTGAATTCCTGCTCCTGTGTTTCCAGGATGTTGAGGTCCCTGCTCTCAGCCCATGGAGTCAACCCTCAGATGATCACGGTCTTCATCGATGGATACTACGAGGTGCAGTATCTGAGATTAGGAGATTATTGATGAATGCACTTTAACCTCAGTGGGTTTAGGGATAGATTACAATGACACTGTCCAATCTCTGGCCTGGGGCCCAATTTGGGCCCAGCGTCTGATGATATTTAGCCCATCAACTGTGTTGGACTCCAGGACACATGGGTGTTTGTCTGTTGTTGGTCTGTAGAAAAGATCAACATTGAAGGAATCAAACAATGTCATTGAATGAATTTACAAAAGGTGATATTTACCTCTGGTTGGTCCACAAGGGTTTGTCCACTCTGGTTGGTCCACTCTGGTTGGTCCACTCTGGTTGGTCCACAAGGGTTGGTCCACAAGGGTTGGTCCACTGTGGTTGGTCCACAAGGGTTTGTCCACTCTGGTTGGTCCACTGTGGTTGGTCCACTGTGGTTGGTCCACTCTGGTTGGTCCACTCTGGTTGGTCCACTGTGGTTGGTCCACTGTGGTTGGTCCACTCTGGTTGGTCCACTCTGGTTGGTCCACTCGGGTTAGTCCACACTGGTTGGTCCACTCTGGTTGGTCCACTCAAGTTTGTCCATTGGGTTTGTCCACTCTGGTTTGTCCACTCTGGTTTGTCCACTCTGGTTGGTCCACTCTGGTTTGTCCACTCTGGTTTGTCCACTCTGGTTTGTCCACTCTGGTTGGTCCACTCTGGTTGGTCCACTCGGGTTTGTCCACTCTGGTGGGTCCAGATCCATTGTAGACACAAAACCAAAGTTTTTTTGGTTTTTCTTTAGAATCCAAAATATTCCTCCTCACAGAGAAGGAGAACCAAGGACAGCTGAGGTGGTTCATGTTCTCCACTTTTGTCCACATGTGTCCTCACGTCTGTGTGTGACTCAGGAGCCCATGGACGTGGTGGAGCTGTTCGGGTTGAGGGGAGTCCAACACACGCCCATCAGCATCAAAAACGCTCGCGTGTCTCAGGTAAACGTTCGCTCGTTCGCTCGTCTACAGATGTCGCTCCTTGAACTGAGTCACTGAAGTGAGTCTGGTTTCCATGGCAGCACTACAAGGCCAGTCTGACCGCCACCTTCAACCTCCACCCGGTGAGTCCACGGCGCTCACACAGAAGGCACAGCAGGGGGAGCCACTGTCACCCTGACCCTCTGACTCTGTGTCTGTTTCAGGAAGCCGACTTCGCCATCGTCCTTGAAGAAGACCTGGACATCTCCATCGACTTCTTCAGGTACGGTGGTGTGGTGTGGTTCCCCATCTGGCCACATGGAGGCAGAAGACTTTTCTGGTTCCTTTTCATGTGTGACTGGACTGTACGGGACTAGACTGGAATGGACTAGTCTAGACTGGACTGGACTGGACTGGACTGGACTGGACCAGGGGCGTAGCCAGAACCCCAAAGTATTAGAGACAAGTTTGATCAGCCCTCTCATTGGATGGGGGGGCGGGCCTGACTGACAAGTGGGCGTGCCCACCCGTGGCTACGCCTATGGACTGGACTGGACTGATGTAAGTCTGATGATCAGATTGACTTCAGCTGCGGTGGAGGAGATCTGATTGGATGAATCTCCTCAATGTGGTGATGACATCACTGATGATGTCACTGTCCTCTCCTGTGCAGCTTTCTCAGTCAGACCATTCACCTGCTGGACCAGGACGACAGTCTGTACTGCATCTCAGCCTGGAACGACCAGGTCAGTGTTTGGAGTCTGCAGCGGTCAGGTGACCCGGTCATGTGACCCAGATAAGTGTCAGCCCACATGATGTCATATGATAAAGGGACCATGGACCAGGAACTGTACTGGTTCTGAGTGGGAACAACGATTTGACAACGTGTTAGATATTGGACGTCCCTTAACAGTAGACAAGGACACTGACTGTCCCCACTGTAGACATTTGGTCTCAGGTCTGGCTGTCCTTGGGTGCTTCCCCTGAATCTGATGGAGCCCTCATGTCTCTGTCCCCAGGGCTACGAACACACGGCCGAAGACCCGTCCCTGCTCTACAGGGTGGAGAGCATGCCTGGTCTGGGCTGGGTCCTGAAGAAGAGTCTGTACAAGGACGAGCTGGAGCCCAAGTGGCCCACACCTGAGAAGGTCCTGGTCTCTGTCCGTGGATCTGGCCCTCTCCTGGTCAGTTCGTGGTGCGCTCCTCCGTCAACTCCTGTCCTCTGTCTTCACAGCTGTGGGACTGGGACATGTGGATGAGGATGCCGGAGCAGAGGAAGGGCCGGGAGTGCGTCATTCCCGACGTGTCCCGTTCCTACCACTTTGGAATCATCGGCCTCAACATGAACGGATACTTTCACGTAAGAACCTGCTGCACATGTTCAGGGGGGTGGGGCGGGGTCAGAAGACCAGCAGTGACCAGCAGTGACCCCGGATGGACTCTTCTGTCTTCTCACACAGGAGGTTTATTTCAAGAAGCACAAGTTCAACACTGTTCCCAACGTACAGCTGAAGAACGTGGACAGGTCTGTAGACCAGCAGGAGGAGGACGAGGTGTCAGAGACTGTGTCTGTACCCTATGTATGTCTCTGAATGTCTCTTTCATGTGTCCACGCCCCACAGCTTGAAGAAGGACTTGTATGAAGTGGAAGTCCAGCGACTGTTGAAGTGAGTGACTTGTTCTTGTCCCTGACTGTGGTCTCCTGGTAGTCCCCTGGTACTGACGCTCTGGGTGTGATTCCAGAGGAGCCGAAGTCCTGGACCACTCCAAGAACCCCTGTGAGGACTCCTTTCTACCGGACTCTGAGGGAAAGACCTACGTCATGTACATCAAGATGGACGCTGAGACGGACACGTCGACGTGGACCGAACTCGCCAAGGTCAGAATCCTGAGCCAAGATTAGCCCCCGAGCCTGGATTTGATCACCAGCAGTGTTTGTGTCCTCTGTCCTCAGTGCCTCCATGTTTGGGACCTGGACGTCCGAGGGAACCACAGAGGTCTGTGGAGACTCTTCAGGAAGAAGAACCACGTCCTGGTGGTGGCAGTACCGCTCTCTCCATACTCGTGAGTACGGCTGTAGTACGGCTGTAGTACAACTGTAGTACGGCTGTAGTACAACTGTAGTACTGATGGATATTGTGTTGGAACAAGTAGTCTGTGCTGGTCAACTGCTGGTCTGTCCCCTGTCCTGTCCTGTCCCCAGTGTGAAGAAACCCTCCAGTGTGACCCCCATCCACTTGGAGCCTCCACCTAAGGAAGATGTAGCTGTGGTGGAGCAGGTGTAGACCTCACCTAGTTATCCCTCTGGACCTGAGGACCATGTGACATGGGGCTGTCCCGCTGTCCCTCCTGTTCAGTGAGAACAACCTGTCGATTCGAACTGTTGAAGGTCCAAGGTTTCTGAGCTGAGGACATCACACTGACTGAGGGTCTCGTCTCTCCTGGTGTCTTCACGGTCCATGGTCTGGTCCATGGTACGGTGCACCAACAGATAGACTGGTGTTGATCTAATTTTTTAAAATGTTTTGTGTGTGAGAACCTCCTCCAGAACCAGAACCAGAACCAGCGTCACTGAAAGCTCTGATATTTAAAGTATTTTGAACCATGGACTTCTGTGTTGACCTCTGGTCCTCCTCCCCTGGTCCTCCTCCTTCTCTGCTGCTGCTTGACTAACGGACCAGGAAAGACCTGAGACTCTGAGGTTCAGTCAACACAGGGACCAGGACCAGGTGCCCTCCTCACTGGTTTGTTTGTTTTTGTTCTGGATGTGGAACCGTGGAACCGTGGAACCGACTGACATTTGGAACTTTACACTGGAAATGAATAAAAAGGATTTTTCTGAAACAGTGTTGTGATGATGATGATGAAGAGGAGGAGGAGACTGTGGGTTCTTCACTCTGGTCATTTGCTAAAGTTCTCGTCTGAGCATTGACTCAGTTGAGGACACTGGGACCTACAGAAGAGTCTGATGTCAAAGCTGTGGTTTGGGGCCACCACAAGGTGAACAACAGGAAACACATGTAAATGCGTGGATTGGCTGAAGCCGCCGAGCTTCCTGTGGCTTCCTGTCTCCACCACCGCCGTGACTTTGACACGGACGCTAACCAGGAGACAGGTTCTGGAGTGGAGTCCACCGAGTCCCAAACCACAGAAATACAACATCCAGCAGGGGGAGCCCTTTTATTCTGTGATTTATTTACACTGATATCAGACCAAAGACAGAGACGCCCGTGACCATGTCTCTCACTTGGAGACGTTTAATTTGACCTGGTCAACGTGAGGTCAGACTAGAAGGAGGTTTTCCCACAGGAGAGAAGAGAGAAGATCCCAAGACATGGTTAGAGATGTTCAGATGGAAATAGGATACTCTCCAGGGTTAGGGTTCTGTGGTGGAACCTCAGCTGATCCTGTTGTCCAGACGACAGTACAGGTACATGGACACGGTCATAGCAGCGATCTGAGGAGACAGACAGAGAGCGGAGACACAGATATTTGGGGCTGGTTCTTCTGTCCTCCACTCACTAGGGAACAAACATTTACCTCCAAAATCCCGATCCCTGCTGCGATTCCTCCAACAATGTTGGCGTGTTCCTTGAGGATCTCCAGGATTTGTTGAAAACAGCCCTGAGGACAGAGAGTCACAGACGGGGGGACCATCGTAGACAAGTCTCTCCTGTTCCTTCTGGTGAGCTTGTGTCTCATCTCACCTGCACATCACTGCGCTGCGCTTCAACAGGGCTGCAGGGGGTGCTGTTGGTCCAGCAGCAGGTGGGCGGCAGACTTCCTCCGTTCTCCTCCTCAAACCTCGACCCCACAAAGTCGGTGTAGTTGGTGAAGCCGCAGCATTTCAGCTGAAGGACCGTGTGAGACCAGAAGAAATGGTTAGTGTCAGGCCGCTTGGCCCCCTGGTGGTAACCTGTGGTATGGTAGCTCCTGATGAAAGTGGCCTTAGGAAAAAGTTTTCAGTGGTGTGAGTTTTCACCTGAAGACAAGGACAGTTTCACAGTCAAACAGAACTGGTCCTGAGAACAGACCAGATCAGTCCCCGACTCTGACCGTCTGTCTCTGACTGCAGAGTTCTCCTCATCCACCCATGGACTGAGGGGAACTTCTGGACAAAGACGTGTGGCTTTGAGTGCTTTCAGAGCAGAACAGCTCCATAGAGGACACAGGGGGGACAGGTCTATGGTAGGTGTGCCAGGACACTTGGACCATCAACAGTAACAGTATTACCTCTGACATGGTGGTGTTCCAGATCTTGGTGACCACTGGTTCCCTGCCGTAGTCCTCTTGCAGGGCGGGGGTGGCCCAGGCCCGGAGGATGCCCTCAGCCTGGGAGGGTGGAGGGGGGATGAAGGGTGAGGGAGGAGGAGACACACAGTTGGACTTTGAACCAGTTCCAACATTGATTTGTCTTTAGGCGGAGTTTATTGGTCACAGTGAGGACAAGACCCAGGAAATCAATGTCTCCCTTTCGTTCTGTCCACTGTCCCCAGTTTACCTGGTCTGGACCAGGGTTATCATCGTTAACGGAAACTAACGAGATCACTGAAAAAAACTCTTCGTTAACTAAAACTAACTCAAACGATGACTAAATTAAAAAAACTATAACTGACTAAAATGAAAATGTGTCCTAACGAAACGAACTGAAATTAGAAATGACCTGCCCTTTAGAACAAACCAAGAGGAAAACAGAAATGAAAACTAATTAAAACATTTTGGACAAAACTAAAACTAACTAAGACTAAGTTAGTTGCTTTCACGTTGAACTAAAACTAATGTGCTAAAAGGCAAAACTAACTGAAACGAAACTACACTGAAAAATCCAAAACTATTATAACCCTGGTCTGGACCATGGGACACTTTGATTATATGGTCCACAAAAGAGTCATTACAGTAAAGACACTGAACCACGGTCTTGTTTGTGGAGCTCAGTTCTTCCTGCATTGGATTGGACGTTGGACGTTGGACGTTGGACGTTGGACGGTGGACGTTCATCCCAGGTTGAAGCAGTGGTTTCTTCTCCAGCTGCTGACAAATCAAACCTGGATCTAAGTCTGATTTATTAACCCCGTCATCATCACACCCACTTCATTAATGCGGCGTGAAGGTCTGTAGTAAACCTCCACCCTGGTCACCTCCCAGAAAAAAACAACCGAGCCCAGTGGCGCCCCCTCATAACGCCTGCTGGAATTGCTTATTAAATCTCCGTTATTCCCCAACCTGAGTGTTATTGGCCACGGACGCCGGCGGCCGATTTACGCCGCAGATTAGTAGAAGAGAATAGGAGGTGTTATTTATCACCTCCACCCGCTCGCCTCCACTCTCTTCATTATTGACACCCACTGCTATATATATGCATATGAGCCCCAGTCATTATCCTGCCACTGTGGTGTTTACTGTGTTATCAGCACCACCCTCTCCTCCACCTCCTCCTCCACCCGGTGTGTTGGTAATAAACAGATGATGTCAAAGGGGAGAGTCGACTCTCTGCCTCCGTCACTGGAGACAAATCTGGGAGACAACACCTCCCTGACTCCTCTCTCTACTCCTCCCCACACTGAGGAAGAGGAGTGTGGAAGAGTCGACCAAAACACTGTCCTCCACCCATCAGCTGATGGTGGCGGTCGCATGATCTCTGACCCCGCCCCCAAACCACCGTCTGATTGGATAAAAACCAACTGTGTTTCCCTGATGTTGAAGCTCATTCACAGACGATGACGTCACACACTGATGGACTGGGTGAGTGTGTGTGAGTGTGTGTGTGTGAGTGTGTGTGTGTGTGAGTGTGTGTGAGTGTGTGTGTGAGTGTGAGTGTGTGTGAGTGTGAGTGTGTGTGTGTGTGAGTGTGTGTGTGTGAGTGTGAGTGTGTGAGTGTGTGTGAGTGTGTGTGTGTGTGAGTGTGTGTGAGTGTGAGTGTGTGTGAGTGTGAGTGTGTGTGTGTGTGAGTGTGTGTGTGTGAGTGTGAGTGTGAG